>OZ036007.1:9173092-9381592 GCA_964035015.1 Corallium rubrum
GTTTGTTTGTTTGTTTGTTTGTTTGTTTGTTTGTTTGTTTGTTTGTTTGTTTGTTTGTTTGTTTGTTTGTTTGTTTGTTTGTTTGTTTGTTTGTTTGTTTGTTTGTTTGTCTGTCTGTCTGTCTGTTTGTTTGTTTGTTTGTTTGTTTGTTTGTTTGTTTGTTTGTTTGTTTGTTTGTTTGTTTGTTTGTTTGTTTGTCTGTCTGTCTGTCTGTCTGTCTGTCTGTCTGTCTGTCTGTCTGTCTGTTTGTTTGTTTGTTTGTTTGTTTGTTTGTTTGTTTGTTTGTTTGTTTGTTTGTTTGTTTGTTTGTTTGTTTGTTTGTTTGTTTGTTTGTTTGTTTGTTTGTTTGTTTGTTTGTTTGTTTGTTTGTTTGTTTGTTTGTTTGTTTGTCTGTCTGTCTGTCTGTCTGTCTGTCTGTTTGTTTGTTTGTTTGTTTGTTTGTTTGTTTGTTTGTTTGTTTGTTTGTTTGTTTGTTTGTTTGTTTGTTTGTTTGTTTGTTTGTTTGTTTGTTTGTTTGTCTGTCTGTCTGTCTGTCTGTCTGTCTGTCTGTCTGTCTGTCTGTCTGTCTGTCTGTCTGTCTGTCTGTCTGTCTGTCTGTCTGTCTGTCTGTCTGTCTGTCTGTCTGTCTGTCTGTCTGTCTGTCTGTCTGTCTGTCTGTCTGTCTGTCTGTCTGTCTGTCTGTCTGTTTGTCTGTCTGTTATTACCGTTAATGATATATATTCCCTGCGAAACAGAAAGTTGTGTCTTGTTTTACCTCAAGCACGTACTGAATTCTTAAAAAAAAGTTTTGCATATTCTGGATGTAAAATTTGGAACAATTTGCCGGAAAATGTAAAATGCAGTGAAAACATCAATGAGTTCAAAAGAGGCCTCACATCATGCTTCTAATTAACAATTAATAATTAATTTTTAACTTTTGTAAGTTTAGTTCGGCTTTCTTGTAAAGCAGTTTATCAACTGAAGAAATCCCGACTTTAAATAAATATCTCTCTGTCTGTCTGTCTGTCTGTCTGTCTGTCTGTCTGTCTGTCTGTCTGTCTGTCTGTCTGTCTGTCTGTCTGTCTGTCTGTCTGTCTGTCTGTCTGTCTGTCTGTCTGTCTGTCTGTCTGTCTGTCTGTCTGTCTGTCTGTCTGTCTGTCTGTCTGTCTGTCTGTCTGTCTGTCTGTCTGTCTGTCTGTCTGTCTGTCTGTCTGTCTGTCTGTCTGTCTGTCTGTCTGTCTGTCTGTATATATAGATGAAAGATTATCATGGTTAGATCATATCAACAATATGTCAAAAAAAGTAAGTGCTGGAATATCAGGTCTTCGACAAGTAAGACGTTTTGTTCCTCAGCAAACTTCAATTACAATATACAAGTCACTAATTCAACCATTGTTCGATTATTGTGATGTTGTGTGGGACAATATGCCTTTGACAACAGCCCACAGACTGCAAAAGCTGCAAAACCGTGCAGCAAGAGTGATTACTTGTCAAGGTTATGAAGTCAGATCTAATGAAATAAGACAACAATTAAAATGGAAAAATCTTACGGAAACACGAGATATGCACAAGTTAATTATGATGTATAAAGTGTTAAACAACATGGCCCCTCCGTATCTACGAGACCATTTTAAAATGTCTACCGTTAATGATATATATTCCCTGCGAAACAGAAAATTGTGTCTTGTTTTACCTCAAGCACGTACTGAATTCTTAAAGAAAAGTTTTGCATATTCTGGATGTAAAATTTGGAACAACTTGCCGGAAAATGTAAAATGCAGTGAAAACATCAATGAGTTCAAAAGAGGCCTCACATCATGCTTCTAATTAATAATTAATTTTTAACTTTTGTAAGTTTAGTTCGGCTTTCTTGTAAAGCAGTTTATCAACTGAAGAAATTCCGACTTTAAATAAATATTTCTGTCTGTCTGTCTGTCTGTCTGTCTGTCTGTCTGTCTGTCTGTCTGTCTGTCTGTCTGTCTGTCTGTCTGTCTGTCTGTCTGTCTGTCTGTCTGTCTGTCTGTCTGTCTGTCTGTCTGTCTGTCTGTCTGTCTGTCTGTCTGTCTGTCTGTCTGTCTGTCTGTCTGTCTGTCTGTCTGTCTGTCTGTCCGTCTTGAAGCAATATTTTCTCTATGTTAATCATGAAAGGGAATACAACCTCAGAGGTAGTGAAAATCTTATTTTGAAAAAGCTTTTGAAAAACCGAATATTTAAGAAAAAGCTTCACATTTTCTGGCGCTAAACTATGGAACAGTCTTCCAATCTATTTGAAAAATCAAGTTACTTTGTCGTCTTTCAAGCGAGAATTGACATCCCTCAGTTCCTCTAACTACTAACCTAACTATTGAACTATTTGTATATGTAACATTGTAAATACTGTATATTTTCTCTAATTTAATTAATTAACTTATATTCGGCTCTTATGAAAAGCAATTTGTAATTGATAAGACTCCGAATTTTAGTAAAGTTTTCTCTGTCTGTCTGTCTGTCTGTCTGTCTGTCTGTCTGTCTGTCTGTCTGTCTGTCTGTCTGTCTGTCTGTCTGTCTGTCTGTCTGTCTGTCTGTCTGTCTGTCTGTCTGTCTGTCTGTCTGTCTGTCTGTCTGTCTGTCTGTCTGTCTGTCTGTCTGTCTGTCTGTCTGTCTGTTTCTGTCTGTCTGTCTGTTTGTTTGTTTGTTTGTTTGTTTGTTTGTTTGTTTGTTTGTTTGTTTGTTTGTTTGTTTGTTTGTTTGTTTGTTTGTTTGTTTGTTTGTTTGTTTGTTTGTTTGTTTGTTTGTTTGTTTGTTTGTTTGTTTGTTTGTTTGTTTGTTTGTTTGTTTGTTTGTTTGTTTGTTTGTTTGTTTGTCTGTCTGTCTGTCTGTCTGTCTGTCTGTCTGTCTGTCTGTCTGTCTGTCTGTCTGTCTGTCTGTCTGTCTGTCTGTCTGTCTGTCTGTCTGTCTGTCTGTCTGTCCCATTATCAAAGTAAAATGTTTGAAGAGCTATAGATCGTTTTCATCTGACGTCACGGCGGCCATATTGGTGTACCAAAACAATGAAATGGCGGCCATATTGGTGTACGGCATGGGAATTAGCTCTTTCTTATTCAAATATTTCGTATTGTTTCACCATCCCAATGGGGCCACCGATCACGTGAGTGAAAACGATCTATACGCTCAAAACGTCAGTATTTCGTTAAGAATCTCGGGAGTTTCACCAACCTTTTCACTTTGCTCTATTCAAATTTAACATATTTCTACAGTTAATAAAACTGTGAATTTGCAATCCAAACCTCTATCAAAAGGTTACTAACTAACTACTAATACTAATCTTATTTATACTGGATAGCCCTCCCTAGTGGTCCAGTAAGGGCCATCCCTCATTGGTCCAGTGTTTCTACAGGAGGAAACCGGAGTACCCGGAGAAAACCTGCGATGTTTGGTAGAGTCAAACTGGACGCACTCTTCTCACATGCGGCCAAGGTGAAATTTTAATCAGATAACTGCTGAGAGCAGGAATTGAACATGGGTCGCAGACGTGAAAGGCACGTGCGCTAACCACTGTGCCACCAACACCCCTGTATAAGTCACATATACAGTCACAGATACTCGCATGCGCAGTAGATACAAAAACTATGCCAAGCAGCCAAGGTTACTTACGATCCAAATCTAACGATATTTACAACACATATAGAAGCAAAGAACATTAACTGATACTAATATTATAATTATTGATCATTTTTAAATCGTAACATTTGGCATTTCACTCGATTAAACTGGATGTTCTAGTTTTGGTGAAGGAAAATGTCGAGTGTAGAATACCACATAGGCGATCTACGAAAGAACCTCTGAGGAGGTGGGGTAGAATACATACATCAGTGGCGGATTAATAAGGGGGGGGGGGCCTGACTGGGCTCAACCTCGTCCCCAGGGCATTTTGCCTCCACGTTGGGAGGTCGGCGAAAATGGCCCTGGCATCGGCTGGTCGATTCTATAATCGGATTGGCCGGTTTAAAAACTTGATTAATTCAGATACAGTGTAATTTATTCATCAAAATATGAATTGCAATAAATCCACTCTGCGAAGTTCATCCAAAGAATTGTAACGATAGCTTTGGTTAAAGTCAAGAACAACATTAGATATATGTTTCTTTCCGACATTTAAATGTATCCTGGATAATCGTGGGGAGTATCATGATGAATAATGCTAGCCAGTTGTATTTATGATAAAGGTTCACATGAGTGATTCGGCAAAGCGTTAAATATTTCTTATTTATTATTCATGTATACGTATTATACAAAAACGAAACACAAAGACCGCATAAATTTTCTTGCCAAAACACCCCAAAATTCTGGGTGTCACGTGACCAGCCGATGCCAGGGCCATTTTCGCCGACCTCCCAACGTGGAGGCAAAATGCCCTGGGGACGAGGTTGGACTGGGCTACAGCCAGGGGCCCGCGGCCTCACGGATCCTAGGGGGCCCGGGGCCGCTGATGTCTTATTAAAAAAAGAATGACCCAGGCCCCTACGTGCAGTGCAAGAAGGGGCCTGGGGGGGCCCAATCAGAAATACAGCCAGGGGCCTCAGGTACCCTTAATCCGCCTCTGACATACATTATAAGATCAAATCGGGACGAGTTACGAAAAATGCAACATCGGGGCCTTCCCGCTAGGGCCCCTGCGATGCTAGTGCAGTGCTCTGACCACTGAGCTACGGAAGCCGTTACCAAGAGCTTGGCCACGAGTTCTGTATATACAATGTGGTAATGCCGAGAGTAGAATTGGGTAGATTACAAATTACAAGTAATATTTGGCATTTCACTCGATTATAAAACTGGATGTTCTATAGGTATATATATTTTTAAATCGTTCTGTTTTACATTTACAATTATATACAATTTATGACAGTCATATCTAGTCTTTCTCAGTTTGGCGAGCCTCGCTGACTTTCGTACGTTATTAGTGTTTTCAGCTCAATTGAGTTGGTAAAGTTTTTTCGTATGTTTTTGCCAGTACAAGCTGTCGTAAGTTAAACTCAGAGAAACTAGTTCCCAGGCGTATAAATATATCGAAAACAACCTCGGTCTACCATCTGAGTTCCAGTGGCTCAATGGTGAGAGCGTCTGGCTGGCATTCGGAAGGTTGTGGGTTCGAGTCCCGTCTGGAGCTCAGAGTTTTCTCTGAGAGCTGAGTAAAAAACTCGCTGACTTTGTTTGGAAGTAAATGGTGCAATTTATGCGACGGTGCATGATGATGTTGCATTATTAATTAATGAAGTTTGAACATGTACCAGTTTTTAAAAGTACTGTGTATGCAGTCAGGCATAATGTTTAAAAACTAACAAAAAGAGTTGACACTTACTTAAAAATATATTAAAAACGGTAAGACTAAAATAATGATGTTCTGATAAAAATGTACAGGCTATAAAGATTATGCTAAAATGCTGTAAACGTTTGGCACATGTACATGTTCGTTAATTGAGTTTTGGTCACGGATGGAGTGCCAAGCTTCTAGAAACAAACGACCAGAACATGTTTGGTCTCTACTTGCATGATGATGAGCCAAGAGGGAATTTTTATCTTCAAGAAAAATAGCTCTTTTGTGTTCTTTTCTTCTTGTTTTCAAAGCACGATTAGTTTGGCACGATTATGTCACTTTATAACTACAACTCATTAGAAAATATGCCAGATAAACTTGCAACCTTTTAAAGTGCCTTAAAAGAGTTCGCTTTTTAACCAAACTAAATTTGAAGGAAGCATGTGCGTTTGTTTCTGCTACAACACTAAACATGTAGAATTTCAAGTGATTTCGTTTGATAATATCAAAGATATATAACCTTCTCTGATAAGTCATTATATGCAAATGAATGTCACAACTGACACAACATGTAACCGATTTACATATCAAACAAACTAAAAGCAAGGAAAACAAAAAACTGCAAAAGATGTTACTCTATCATTTTAAGCGTTCTTCCAAATAAGACAAACTTAATTTTCGTTTCATAAGCACTTCAGTTATCCTTTCTATACCCGAGTCTTACAAAAGGTTACCGGCCAGTTTAGGTCTCTGTCGGTAGGGCTTAGAAACATTTTCTCTGAGATATCCGGCTTAACAAACGACTATCAAAATGCAATCAATTGACTTAATATTCACATATTCAGCTCACCCGCTAACATACCAGTCAAAAACTAACAACGCCTAATGCTTCATGCTAAAGTTAGCCGGCGGGCAGACGTTCTGGCTATGCTTATAAGTATAAACTACTACCAATTATGGACAAAACCACTTAACTCCAAAATGAACATCTTACGTTTACTAATATAATTGGATGAGAGTTGACACCAGCTTGCAGTTACGCTAAATATATATATATGTATAGTTGCTATGACTGCTTTCATTGTTTAGTTCTGGTTACAGAAGAAGGTTTTGGTGGTTTAACAGCAAAAAATTACTTACCTTCAGTTACAGTTTGGACAATGTACAAAAACGTAATAAGGTACGAACAGTCAGGGCCGTAGATAGTGGGGGGCAGCAGGGGCAACTGCCTCCCCCAGAGAAAATCTAAAATATAATTTTTATAATGTCACACATCACATTTGTTCCAAGAGTCACAGAATAAAGAACTATAAGTAGTCGTTAAATATCGTAACTCTGACAATGAGTTTTCACGTTGCGTTCGCGCTTTATCCCGTTAGAGTAACTATTATTTTACAGTCATTTGCTACTCACTTTTCACCAAAATGTTCGGAAGTTCGTTCCGAAGTTGGCAAGTTCGTTGGGAAGTTCAGCGCTCATTTGATTGACTTCGTGCCTTCTTGGGTCCTAGTAGCCGGCAATCAATTGCGTAATTCAAAACAAACGCACTTTGAACTTCCCAACGAACTTCGTAACAAACTTCTGAACATTTAGGAGAAAAGTAACATGTGTCTTTGTAAATATGTAATACTGTAGTTTTAGACAAAATCTAGATCTTTTGTAAAAATGAGAAAACGTGTCTTAAAAATATGTTTTAAAATGTTCAAAATTTTGCTCAAATATGATGTCAGATTGCGGGAAATGCCATTTCAGAGAATCAAATTTCAAAAATTTTCAGGGGGACCATACCCCCGGACCCCCTAGAACTTGTCCAGTCTTACTTCCCCCCTGACTAAAAAATCCTGCCTACGGCACTGCGAACAGTCTATACGAATGTCTTTTTGCCTTCTATAGACATTGTAGTTCCCGCCCTAACGATTGAAAAAGATAGAGTTAGGCCTGCGCTATTTAATTCGAATTAACTTGGTGGGTAATGCGACGTAAATGCGACGTCGAGTTAAACGTCGAATTTCAGTCGAATTTAATGGTTTACTTTTTACTTGGACCCGTGGAGCCTGAAAACAATTTCTTGCAAACATGGTGGCGAAACAGTTCATTTGACGCGACGATAATTCGTCGTGTAACTCGAACACGCATTATCGTCGTGAGTCGAATTTAATCGAGTTATACGTCGCAGTTTCGTCGAATAAAGTCAAACAATTAAATTCGTCGATTGTGCGACGTTTAGCGCAGACCTTATAGGTGCTGAGCCCCAGCAACGGCTGACTCGTGTCACGAAATTCTTTTCTCGCCCGCAAAAGGAGATTTTATTCAACGTTAGGATTCGTTTACATCTAAACTAAACCAATTCTTCTTTGTAAATTTAGTTTATGCGAGTTTTAAAACCACAGTGAGATCCTAATCAATCGCGTGAGCCAAGTTAACCGGGCCAGACCAACTCATGTAAACAGCCCCTCTTAGGGGCGAAATGGCGAATCTACATGGAGAATTTCAGCCCGGGTTGAAACTTCAGCCTGGCTAACCGGGTTGAAATTGTTTCGCGATTATACATGGGAAATTTCAGCCCGGGCTGGAATCATATTTTCGTTAGCCGAGCTAAAATATTCTCATGACGTAATGAAGAATTTCAGCCCAGGCTGAAATGATAGATCGAGACTCGTAAAATGGCTATTCCGATTCTTTAGACAATTTGAAACGCTGATCATGTCGACTTTTGACTTTTATGAGACTGCGGTTGCATATAAAGATGAAATAAACAAAAGCAAAAGTATTTTCAACTAATTTCAAGATTGTTTTTTCAGCCTGGGCTGGAATTTCTTGTCGATTACATGACAATTTTTAGCCCGGTCAACCGAGCTGAAAATTTCAGCCAGGGTGGCTCAAACAGGGCTGAAAATCTCCATGTAATTGGCCCCTTATAGGCAGAGTAAAATAACAAAGGGTATATAGATGGTCTAAGAGTCAAATCAGAGGGATGGGCAAACGAGCTGAGTCAATCTAGTTTTCTTCTTAGAACTTCTACCTTGACGAGTAAAATAGTACTCAACAGCTAGAATAAAATAACAAATGTGCATTATTAGTTGGTCTGGGAAACAAAAGGTTATTTGGTTATAATCGCACAACTAAAGGGCCCTTCACACGAGACGGGCGCCCGGCCATCCTGATTTTATGTCCCGAAAATCATTCTTTGACTGCAAAAAAAACTAGAATACCCTGTGGGCTATATAGAAAAACAAAGTCAGTTTTGCAATATGCCATTTTGTATTTCCCGAATTGTCGTAATAAGATTTTCGTGACAAAGTAAAATATTCAGCCGGGCGGTCAGCCATCTGCGTATGAACTGGCCAAGTAACTTTGAACGTAGAGTGTTAGTTTGACAAGGCTCATGACAGGAAAACAAAAACGCTCACTCACTCACTCACTCACTCACTCACTCACTCACTCACTCACTCACTTACTCACTCACTCACTCACTCACTCACTCACTCACTCACTCACTCACTCACTCACTCACTCACTCACTCACTCACTCACTCACTCACTCACTCACTCACTCACTCACTCACTCACTCACTCACTCACTCACACACTCACTCACTCACTCACTCACTCACCCACTCACTCACGTACGTGAAATTTTAATGCAAAATGTTTTAAAACACAAGAGTGACTGTCGAGCTATGTTATTTTCAGCCATTGACCAAATTATACCAATACAGAACACGAAAAATATGTCTAATTAGAATTATTCTTTTCTCTCTAGATTAACTTTATTTCTCGTTCTGTTATTCAACATCAATCAAATATCTGTCTTGGCCCAAGAACCGTTCAACGTCAAAGAAGAAAAAGACAAAGTACTTTACGGTTACAGTTTCTTGAACATAACAGAGACAAGAATGGAGAGATGTTTGGCAAAGTGTTTGGAGAACTGTCTTTGTATGTCATTTCAAATGTGCGAACAACAAGCATGTCAGTTGTGTTCATCTGACAAAGAGCGAAGTCCATCAGCATTTCGTGAAAGAAAAGGATGTACTTATTACGCTTTTCAAAAAGATTGGTCTAAGGTAAGGAAATGGTGTGATTACAAGTCATTCTACTTAACTGAATAATTTTGTCAGAAGGAAGGAAGGAAGGAAGGGAGGGAGGGAGGGAGGGAGGGAGGGAGGGAGGGAAGAAGGAAGGAAGGAAGGAAGGAAGGAAAAAAGGAAGGAAGGAAGCAAGCAAGGAAGCAAGCAAGCAAGGAAGCAAGCAAGCAAGCAAGCAGGCAGGCAGGCAGGCAGGCAGGCAGGCAGGCAGGCAGGCAGGCAGGCAGGCAGGCAGGCAGGCAGGCAGGCAGGCAGGCAGGCAGGCAGGCAGGCAGGCAGGCAGGCAGGCAGGCAGGCAGGCAGGCAGGCAGGCAGGCAGGCAGGCGAGCGAGCGAGGCGAGCAAGCGAAAGAAAGAAAGAAAGAAAGAAAGAAAGAAAGAAAGAAAGAAAGAAAGAAAGAAAGAAAGAAAGAAAGAAAGAAAGAAAGAAAGAAAGAAAGAAAGAAAGAAAGAAAGAAAGAAAGAAAGAAAGAAAGAAAGAAAGAAAGAAAGAAAGAAAGAAAGAAAGAAAGAAAGAAAGAAAGAAAGAAAGAAAGAAAGAAAGAAAGAAAGAAAGAAAGAAAGAAAGAAAGAAAGAAAGAAAGAAAGAAAGAAAGAAAGAAAGGACGGACGGATGCAAGCAAGGAAGAGAAGAAAGAAAAAAAAGCAAACGACGTACAAATGCAAGCAAAAAAAAAATGACAATGAAAATAATGAATACTTTTTGCAATTTCAGGTTAAAAGTCAACAATGTCAAAAGAGTTGTTTGACAGGAATTAATTGCTGTACGACATCCAAACCTTGTACGAATAATGGCATTTGTGAACCCGCTTCTCCAACATCTTCAACAGACACCACAACACGCTTCAAATGCAAGTGTCCTCCCAATTACACTGGAAACCTTTGCCAATATCCAATCGGCAAATCATGTCGCGGTTATCTCAATGGCAATTGTCGGACTGGAAAGTACAAGATAAAGGATGATAACCAGAAACCTTTTGAAGTTTTCTGTGATTTCAATTTGAAAACAGGCATGGCTTGGACACTCATCCAATCATACCAATTCCAAAACAAGGATCAATTCCAAAAACCTCTTTTTGATAATGACCCCGTAAACGAAGAAACTCCTGCCTGGGATTCCTACCGTCTTTCGAAATCCAGAATGGAATCCATTCAACAAGATTCCAAGAAATGGCGCATAACATGCCAGTATGATACCGATGGTGTGGTGAGAAGAGATTACGTCCGAGGTACCAATGATAAAGTCAATATCTTGATCTGGCATGATGGGTGCAAAGAAATGGAACACGTGAACATTCGTACGAAGAAATGCGATGACTGCACAATTCATGTCGTTCAGGTACATGACAAGACATTTCATCTTAAGTCTTTTAACACGCCGGGGTGCACTTTTCCACAGACGGGAGGCGCAATGAAATGCGGTAAAGAAAGTGAAGATAATTTTGGGTTTTATGCGTGCACAAATCCTGCTCATGGTTGCTCAGCAACTCCAACGTCAACAACTCAAATATGGTTTGGAGGCCGCTAAAGACATACTAGAAGAACTAAACAATAATAATATTATGGACCTTAAGATGCTAGGACGACGACGGCTGTTAAAGAGCAATTCAAATTTTAGCATTAAAAAGAAGTCACGGTTAACTGACTACTGTATTCAATACTTTAAGCTTGTTTTATAATTTTCAAAGTGTTAAAACGGTTGCAGTGTCTGTGTTAAGGCAATCTCAGACAACAGTCCTCGTCACCCCACGAGTCAACGTCGTCCTGAAGACGTGAAAATGGTCTGAGTGGCGTTGTATACAGAGCGAGGACGGTGTTCAGATTATTCTTGGGACTAGAAATTATTCATTATCTTTGTTTTGCAAGAAGAATTCTTTTGTTCGAAGGACGTCGTCCTCGAAGTTGCCGTCGTAGATCTTAAGGTCACTAATAATATTAGATGCTACTCCGAGTGACGAACCATGGCGGACAAGTAGAGAAAAACTCTATACTTGGCCTGGCTGGGATTCGATCCCCCGACCTTCGGTTTACTAGTCCGACGTTCTGGCTACTGACTGAGCTACATATTGTTAACTAACCTGGGAGCAGGTCATGGAATAATAAACAATTATTGGATGCGACTTTTTTCATATCAAGAATTATCAAGGTCGAAGTCTGCGGTTTGAGACCAAGGTCTCAAATCATGTAAACACGGTTTGACTTGAAAATGACTTGATACGCATGAATTGAGTTAGTGCGTGTCGTGCTAAATGGCAGACATTGAGGGAAGCACAGAAAATAGTGTTCCAAAACTTGGCGTGTGCTGTTAGGGCGCTGCCTCTCACCAATAGTTAAGCCCGGTTAGACGGGGTTAGTACTTGGATGGGTGACCGTCTAGGAATAACCCCGTTCTCGAGCTTGCGACTCACGTGAGTAGAGTTTACTTGGTCTCTCCTGTGCTTCGAGTGTTTTTCGCCGGGTTCTCCGGTTTTCCTCCCTCCGTAAAAATCAACACCTACATCTTAATAACTATTTCATGTATTGTAAATATATAGCTATACCTATTTATCTATTCTGTTGTACACTGTAATGCGCATTCGATCATTACATCATGAAGAATGCGCAATCTAAATCACTAATTATTATATATTATTATTATAAAACAATGTTCCAGGATTGACTTCACTCGCGTTTTTCGATCCGATTGGACCGTCAATCCCCTTCATGCAAACAGGGACAAAGTAATGTAGAACAACCTTGAGAACAAGAAAAATCAAAGACTACTACCAGTAAATATTTCTAAATTAATGGAAATACTTGTAAATAAGGTTTTCTCAGGCACCATGTTTTCACTTTGTTATATTCAAAATACTGCCTCACAGCACTCGACTTTATTACTACGATAAATATAAGTTCATTATCGACCATTGTTTTCTGTAGAGTTTTTAATGAAGAAATTAAAAAATTGCAAAACCTGCAATATTCTCACGTTGTATATATGAACGTGCCTGTCTGTCTGTCTGTCTGTCTGTCTGTCTGTCTGTCTGTTTGTTTGTTTGTTTGTTTGTTTGTTTGTTTGTTTGTTTGTTTGTTTGTTTGTTTGTTTGTTTGTTTGTTTGTTTGTTTGTTTGTTTGTTTGTTTGTTTGTTTGTTTGTTTGTTTGTTTGTTTGTTTGTTTGTTTGTTTGTTTGTTTGTTTGTTTGTTTGTTTGTTTGTTTGTTTGTTTGTTTGTTTGTCTGTCTGTCTGTCTGTCTGTCTGTCCGTCTGTCTGTCTGCCTGCCTGTCTGTCTGTCTGTCTGTATGCCTGTCTGTATGCCTGTCTGTCTGTCTGTCTGTCTGTCTGTCTGTCTGTCTGTCTGTCTGTCTGTCTGTCTGTCTGTCCGTCTGTCTGTCTGTCTGTCTGTCTGTCTGTCTGTCTGTCTGCCTGTCCGTCCCTCCGTCCGACCGTTGGTCTGTCTGTCTGTCTGTCTGTCTGTCTGTCTGTCTGTCTGTCTGTCCGTCCGTCCGTCCGTCCGTCCGTCCGTCCGTCCGTCCGTCCGTCCGTCCGTCCGTCCGTCAGTCAGTCAGTCAGTCAGTCAGTCAGTCAGTCAGTCAGTCAGTCAGTCAGTCAGTCAGTCAGTCAGTCAGTCAGTCAGTCAGTCAGTCAGTCAGTCAGTCAGTCAGTCAGTCAGTCAGTCAGTCAGTCAGTCTGCCTGTCTGCCTGTCTGCCTGTCTGCCTGTCTGCCTGTCTGCCTGTCTGCCTGTCTGCCTGTCTGCCTGTCTGCCTGTCTGCCTGTCTGCCTGTCGGTCTGTCTGTCTGTCTGTCTGTCTGTCTGTCTGTCTGTCTGTCTGTCTGTCTGTCTGTCTGTCTGTCTGTCTGTCTGTCTGTCTGTCTGTCTGTCTGTCTGTCTGTCTGTCTGTCTGTCTGTCTGCCTGCCTGCCTGCCTGCCTGCCTGCCTGCCTGCCTGTCTGTCCCTTTATCAAAGTAAAATGTTTGAAGAGCTATACGCTCAAAACGTCAGTATTTCGTTAAGAATCTCGGGAGTTTCACCAACCTTTTCACTTTGCTCTATTCAAATTTTACATATTTCTACAGTTAATAAAACTGTGAATTTGCAATGCGAACCTCTATCAAAAGGTTACAGATACTCTATCAAAGGTTATAGAAACAAAAACGATGCTTAGTGCAGTGCTCTTGATCACCACTGAGCTATGGAAGCCGTTGCCATGCAATAGCTTGGCCACGAGTTCTGTATATATAATGTGGTAATGCCGAGAGTAGAATTGGATATATTACAAATTACAAGTAATATTTGGCATTTCACTTGATTAAACTGGATGTTCTATAGGTAAATTTTTAAATAGTTCTGTTTACATTTACAAATATATACAACTTGTGACAGTCATATCTAGTCTCTCTCAGTTTGGCGAACCTCGCTGACTTTGTTTGGAAGTAAGTTGTGCAATTTATGCGACGGTGATGATGTTGCATTATTAATTAATGAAGTTTGAACATGTATCAGTTTTTAAAAGTACTGTGTACGTATGCAGTCAGGCAATGCATGTTCAAAACCATCAAAAAGAGTTGACACTGACTTAAAAGTATATTAAAAACGGAACGTTTCGATTTAAATTCTAAAACCTTCTTCAGCCGGTAAGACTAAAATAATGGTGTTCTGATAAAAATGTACAGCCAACAGGCTATAAAGATTGTGCTAAAATGCTGTAAACGTTTGGCACGTGTACCTGTCCGTTAATTGAGTTTTGGTCACGGATGGAGTGCCAAGCTTCTAGAAACAAGCGACCAGAACATGTTTGGTTTCTACTTGATGATGTATGAGCCAAGATGGAATTTTTATCTTCAAGAAAAATAGCTCTTTTGTGTTCTTTTCTTCTTGTTTTCAAAGCACGATTAGTTTGGCACGATTATGTCACTTTATAACTACAACTCATTAGAACATATGCCAGATAAACTTGCAACCTTTTAAAGTGCCTTAAAAGAGTTTCCATTTTTTGACCAAACTTAATTTGAAGGAAGCATGCGCGTTTGTTTCTGCTACAACACCAAACATGTAGAATTTCAAGTGATTTCGTTTGATAACATCAAAGATATATAACCTTCTCTGATAAGTCATTATATGCAAATGATGTCACAACTGACACAACATGTAACCGATTTACATATCAAACAAACTAAAAGCAAGGAAAACAAAAATATATGCAAAAATATATATTATACACATGCATGCACGTACGTCACAACTGACACAACATGTAACCGATTTACATATCAAACAAACTAAAATATCTCAAAAAAAAAAAGCAAGGAAACGAAAAACTACAAAAGATGTTACTTTATCATTCTAAGCGTTATTCCAAATAAGACAAACTTAATTTTCGTTTTATATACACTTTTATCCTTTCCTATACCTGAGTCTTACTATAGTTAGGGATTAGAAACATTTTCTCAGAGATATCCGGCTTAACAAACGACTATCAAACAACCATGGCGTAATATTCACATATTCAGCTCACCGGCCAACATACCAGTCCAAGTTAGCCAATGCTAAATTTAGCCTGCGAGCAGACGTTCTAGCTATGCTTAAGGTTACAGGATACCCCAGGAAGCCATTTCAAGAAATTTGTTACCGCTCGCTCAATTTTTTCCCGATTCGTCTCAAATTTGCACCAGTGTAGTTAAGTATGTGACGGACACTATCGTATTATACAGTAAATAAGAAATAAAATATTGTTGCAGATATACTCATCAGTTTAAAATCACAGTACCTTCGCGCCGCGGTTCAAGGCGGTCTTTGGGTTTACCAACCAGAAAGCTCGCAATTTATCATATTTAAACTTCTCAATGTTTGTTCTAAAAAAGTGTGTTCGCCTTTTTTTATTAATGTAGTGGTTTAACAGCTAGGATATTTTATTTTCGACCTATGTTGTGGCACAAGCAATTGACAAATAAAAGCTTGTAACTCAGGTAATTTTTACATAAATAAAACGCGCGAACACACTTTTTTAGAACAAACATTGGGTAAGTGTAAATATGATAAATTGAGAGGTTTTTGGTAAAACCAAAGACCGCCTTAAACCGCGGCGCGAAGGTACTGTGATTTTAAACTGATGAGTATATCTGCAACAGTATTTTATTTCTTATTCACTGTATAAACGATAGTGTCCGTCACATACTTAACTACATTCGGTGCAAATTTGAGACAAATCGGAGAAAAATTGAGCGAGCGGTAACAAATTTCTTGAAATGGCTTCCTGTTCATTTTGGAGTTAAGATCAGATTACGTTTACTAATATAATTGGATGAGAGTTGACACCAGCTTGCAGTTACGCTACATATATATGTATAGTTGCTATGACTGCTATCATTGTTCAGTTCTGTTTACAGAAGAAGGTTTTGGTGGTTTAACAGCAAAAAGTACTTACTTTCACCTACAGTTTGGACAATGTACAAAAACGTAATAAGGTACGAACAGTCTATACGAATGTCTCTTTGCCTTCTATAGACATAGTAGTTCCCGCCCTAACGATTGAAAAAGATAGAGTTAGGTGCTGAGCTCGACTAACGGCTGACTCGTGCATGTCACGAAATTCTTTTCTCAGCCGCAAAAGGAGATTTTAATCAACGTTAGGATTCGTTTATATCTAAACTAAACCAATTCTTCTTTGTACATTTAGTTTATGCGAGTTTCAAAACGACAGTAAGATCCTAATCAATCGCGTGAGCCAACTTAACAGGGCTGGCCGGCTCATATAATCATCCCCAATCAGACAAAGTAAAATAACAAAGGGTAGATGGTCTAAGAGTACTAGTTTTCCTCCTAGAACCTCTACCTTGACAAGTAAAATAGTACTCAACAGAATAAGATAACAAATGTGCATTATTAGTTGGTCTGGGAAACAAAAGGTTATTTAGTTATAACCGTATACAACTAAAGAGCTGTTCACACGAAACGAGTGCCCGGCCATCCTGATTTTACGTCCCGAAAATCATTCTTTGACTGCAAAAAAAATTAGAATACCCTGTGGGCTATACTTACAGAAAAACAAAGTCAGTTTTGCAGTATGCCATTTTGTATTTCCCAAATTGTCGTAATAAGATTTTCGTGACAAAGTAAAATATTCAGCCGGGCGGTCAGCCATCTGCGTATGAACGGGCCAAGTAACTTTGAACGTAGAGTGTTAGTTTGACAAGGCTCATGACAGAAAAACAAAAACGCTCACTCACTCTCACTCACTCACTCACTCACTCACTCACTCACTCACTCACTCACTCACTCACTCACTCACTCACTCACTCACTCACTCACTCACTCACTCACTCACTCACTCACTCACTCACTCACTCACTCACTCACTCACTCACTCACTCACTCACTCACTCACTCACTCACTCACTCACTCACTCACTCACTCACTCACGTACGTGAATTTTAATACAAAATGTTTAAAAAAACAAGAGTGACGTGTCAAGCTGAGTTATTTTCAGACATTGACCAAATTATAACATACGAAACACGAAAAAAATAATTGTCTAATTGGAATTTTTTTTTCTGTCTAGATTAACTTTACTTCTCGTTCTATTATTCAACATTAATCAAATATCTGTCTTGGCCCAAGGACCGTTCAACGTCAAAGAAGAAAAAGACAAAGCACTTTACGGTTACAGTTTCTTGAACATAACAGAGACAAGAATGGAAAGATGTTTGGCAAAGTGTTTGGAGAATTGTCTTTGTATGTCATTTCAAATGTGTGGACAAGAAGAATGTCAGTTGTGTTCATCTGACAAAGAGAAAAGTCCATCAGCATTTCGTGAAAGAAAAGGATGTACATATTACGCTTTTCAAAAAGATTGGTCTAAGGTATATAAAGACATGGTCTGATTACAATTCACTCTACTTAAAATATTTTTGTCAGAAGAAGGAAGGAAAGAAGAAAGGAAAAGACGTAAGGAAGGAAGGAAGGGAGGAAGGAAGGAAGGAAGGAAGGAAGGAAGGAAGGAAGGAAGGAAGTATAATAAACTAATACACAAGAATTCCCGAGTGTGTTTATTCTCCGCTTTTAAAACTATAATAGCAAAACTTCTCCACCATATTCTCCCGCTCTTTTTACTCCCCCTTCCTCGATCCTCTCTCCCCAGTCTCCCAATACCAAACTCCCAACATTACATCCTTCGTTTTCTTTACAAACCCGAACATTAACAATCAACAATAAAGAAATTATATCATCCCAAAATTGGGACGATATCTTAATAGTAAAAACATAATTCCTTAAGTTATACGTAGTATACTTATTGTTCATTGTATCTAAATAAGTTTATAGATTGTTCACTTATCTAAACAAGTTCAATGTCTTTCTTCTGCAAAATACTGTGGTCGAATGTCTCTATTTCCTCTCCTTGGATATCTCCTTTGTTGGTCATCTTGTTGCGGATTATCATTTTCATCATCAGACGAGTTGTCATCTTGTGAGGTGTTGTCATCTTGTGAGTTGTTGTCATCTTGTGAGTTGCATTCCTTCTCCTCTTCCTCTTCTTCTTCGCTGCTGGCAAGATATGGATCATCCACGTCCTTTAAGTAGGGAATGACACGTTTGAAATGAGACGAGTTCCGTGTGATTGTAACTCCACGGCGTTTTGCTGTAATCCGTGATCCTTTTACACTGGTTATACGATAAGGTGAGGGGTCCCAGGGCAGATATAACTTATTTCTTTGTCTTTGTTTGAGCAGCACCAGATCCCCAATGCGAAGATTAGATTCTGTGGCCCGATTCCGTTTATCTGCATGACGTTTCATGTTGCTTTTCTGGACTTGATCACGTTGCAATGCTCTATCTCGAAGGGTGCTCTGTACGGATCCAGTTTCGGGAGCTTCAGAGTGTTTTTCTTCATTCTGTCCAACCTGTTCATCAGGTATGAGAGATGTCATATCTGGAAGTTTGTTGCGCACTGGTCTGTTAAATAGTAAATTGGCAGGTGCGACACCAGTTGTTGTATGCGGGGTCGTTCGATAATCTAGCAGAAAACGGTACAGCTCCTTCTTCCAGTTCTTTCCCTGTGAATGAGCAATTCTTACTGCTTTTTCTAGGGTCTTCATAAAACGTTCTACGTGAGCATTGGCTTGGGGCCAAAGTGGTGTTATCTTTCGATGTTTAATGCCATTGTCTTCTAAGAAGGTGTGGAATTCCCCACCATTATATGGTGGACCATTGTCGCTAACGAATTCGATTGGGTAGCCGTGAACTGAAAATATTTTCTCTAGTTTGTCAATTGTAGTGATGGTAGATGTCGAGCGTACGATTTCCACCTCCGGAAATCGGGAATGTTCGTCGATTAAAACCAAGAGGTATTCACCAGTTGGAAATGGTCCGCAAAAATCTCCGTGAACAACCTGCCATGGCTTCTTTGGCATAGTGGTCATCTTCAACGGCTCTACTGAACTGGATTTGTTTGCAGCTTGGCAGTGTAGACAGGAACTGACAAGTGTTTCAACTTGGCGATCGATACCAGGCCACCAAACTTTGGACCGAAGCAGTGTCTTAGTTTTCACGATACCCTGGTGTCTCTCGTGGGCGATCTCTAGTGTGCGACTTCTTAGCTTCTTTGGGATGACAATACGGTTGCCACGTAGTACTATACCATTAGTTGTTACGGTTAACTCGTTACGAACGGTGTAATATGCTGTTAGATCCTCTTCGGTGCAATTTCGGCTGGTGTTCTTGTGTGTTGCTCTTTTTGGCCAGCTGTTCGTAGACAATGCGGTTACGAGGGCTTGAATTTCTGGGTCTTTCTGTGAAGCTGTTTCAATTTCTTGTCTGTTCATAGATTTTGGTACTAGGTGATTGGTTAGGAAATTAACATATTCCTCAGCGATGCTACTCTTCACTGGGGTAACCATTGGGTTTCGGGATAAAACATCAGCAGGATTTGTTTTACCGGGTCGGTGCTGTAATTTGAACTTGTATTGCTGTAAACGGAGGGCCCAACGTTCAATTCTGGCAGAAGGCTTGGATTTAGGGTGATATATGACTTCTAAGGGTTTATGGTCAGTATCCAGCTCAAACTCAATACCAATAAGGTACATGTGGAATTTCTCGCAACCAAATACCACTCCAAGGGCTTCTTTTTCTGTTTGTGAGTATCTTCGCTCAACTTTACTTAGTGTTCGGCTTGCATATGCCACTATTCGCTCATGGTTGGTTTCATCAAACTGTGATAGAATGGCACCCAATCCAACAGGGCTTGCATCTACAGTTACTCGAGTTTTCTTTGAGGGATCATAAAATGCAGTAGTACAATCCTTTGCTATTTCCTCTTTTACCTGATTGAATGCAATCTGGTGCACACTAGTCCATTTCCATGGGACTCCTTTGTTGGTTAAATCACGCAGGGGTGCTGTGATGGTTGCGAGGTCTTTGATAAACCGCTCACAATAGGTTGCCAGACCCAGAAAACTGCGAAGCTGGGAAACATCTTTGGGCTCTTTCATGTTGACTATGGCAGCAATCTTCTTCTTGTCTGCAGATAACCCGTCCTTGGAAAGGATGTATCCATAAAACCAGATGGAATCTTCATTAAATTTACACTTGTCTTCATTAAGTGTAAGATTTTTCTCAGACAGGCGAGTCATCAGAGCTTTAAGGTGTGCATCATGTTCCTGCTGACTCTTTCCCCAGATGATTATATCATCAGCAATGTTCCGTACTCCCTCGAGTCCTTGCAAGGTCTGCTGTATGGCATGCTGAAATTGCTCTGGTGCTGAGTTGACCCCAAAACACAATCGTTTGTAACGCATAAGTCCCCTGTGGGTGTGGAATGTGGTGAGTGATCGTGACTCTTCATCAAGGACTAATTGATGAAATCCTGCTGTTAAATCAACTTTGGAAAATTTGACTGCCCCTGCCATGTCTTCAAAAAGTTCCTCAATGTTTGGAATAATGTGACGCTCACGCTCTATTGTTGCATTGACCTGTCGCATGTCAACACAGACTCTTACTTCAGCAGGATTATGAGGTTTTGGTGCCACGACTAAATTTGATACAAAAGGAGTCGGTGTTCCGGCTGGAACAAATTCAATGATGTCTTGTTCCTCAAGCTCCTTGAGTTTAGCTTCAGTTTGTTTACGAAGATGAAATGGCACTTTCCGAGGCTTTTGCACAACAGGTTTAGCATCTGGCTTGAGATGTAAATGCACTTCATAATCTTTTAATTTCCCAATGCCAGTGAACACACCTTGATGGGTCTTCAAGAATTTTGTAACAAAGGGATGGCGTTGTGGATGAGACTTGATGGGCACTTCTGGGTTTTCATCTCCAAACCGGGCCTGGTCCTCTGTAGGATCAACCGGAGCTGTTGGAATAGACTGGCTGATAGAATTAATTGTCACTTGGACAATGCCAAGTTCTGCAGCAGTTGAGTAACTAAGCAATGAGCCACTGTAACCATTGACCACATGAAATGTTGCAAGTGTCATGCTGTGCTTAGATTCAATAAGTCCTTCAAATTTTCCCAGGACTGGTAAAGGCTGAGACTGCATGTAGGCATGTATTTGTTGCTTTGATGGTTTGAGAATTAAACCGCAATTCTTCTTCTGAATTTCATTGAATGCATTTTTGTCTAAGATATTTATCGTTGCACCAGTGTCAACAATCATGCCAATTTGGACTTTTTCAATAACCACTTGGCATTTTTTCACATTGGATTTTGTTTCTCGATTAACGCTTGGTGCTTGATTATTCTCTAATTCTTGTGAAGAAATAACAAACGCATACGAATCCTCGTCCGACGAAACACTGGCTTGACATTCGTGATGCTGAACTGCCCGAACGCTCTCATATTTCTGCTTAGACTGGGGATTGTTATTGTTTGGGTTAGAAATACTGCGACACACTGCAGCGAAATGGTTTTGCTTGCCACAAGCACGACATATTTTCCCCCGGGCTTTACACACATTTAAATGACCAGCCTGGAATATATCGCCACAATTATAACACAATTGCTTACCGGTAGGTAGATCACTTGGACGACCTTGGCTTGTCGCGTTGGAAGATTGGCGATGATCTCGATCGAATCGACTGCGTGTTTGGCCATATTTGGGGTTGTTGACATTACTCTGTCTCTGATGATGTATAGCGTTGACTGAACTTGTATCGCATATTTCGGAACGGCCGAGATCTTCTTCAAACGTTTTGACTGCTTTATCTGTTATTTCTAGCGATCTGCCATAAGCCAAGATGTCCGTTAAGGATAAGTCTTCGCGAACAGCTTTCCTTCTAACCCTCGAAGATAAACATCTTTCGACCAGTTGAATCTTAATCTCACTTTCGCTATTGGAAAAATCGCATATAATAGCTTGTTGACGTAGTCGAGTGCAAAATTGGTCAATTGTTTCCTCCGTCAGTTGCTTCAGTTGGCGAAATTTGTGTATTTCGTACAAAACATTTTTCTTAGGTGCAAAATATTCGGTTAGTCTTTCCACGGCTGTCTTGTAATCCTTATCTTCTCCCACGTCGCCTAATGTTTCGAAGATTCTCTCAACTTCGTTTCCGGCAGCGTAAAGCAACAAAGCGCGTTTCCGAGTCTCGTCTTTGATGTCCATTGCTACGAGGAACCTTTCAAATCGTCGTAGCCATTCCTTCCATCTGATGGATAACGAAGTGGGATCTGAATGCGGGTCAAAATTCCCCAATCCAGACAAGTCTAGAGGCAGAGCGGTCGCCATATTGTGTCGTTGCACAGTCCGTATCAGTATATATAAAAGCAATTCAGTGGTGATAGTCTTGGTTGCTTGTGTTTAATAAGGTATATATCCTCGTCGCCAATATAATAAACTAATACACAAGAATTCCCGAGTGTGTTTATTCTCCGCTTTTAAAACTATAATAGCAAAACTTCTCCACCATATTCTCCCGCTCTTTTTACTCCCCCTTCCTCGATCCTCTCTCCCCAGTCTCCCAATACCAAACTCCCAACATTACAGGAAGGAAGGAAGGAAGGAAGGAAGGAAGGAAGGAAGGAAGGAAGGAAGGAAGGAAGGGAGGGAGGGAGGGAGGGAGGAAGGAAGGAAGGAAGGAAGGAAGGAAGGAAGGAAGGAAGGAAGGAAGGAAGGAAGGAAGGAAGGAAGGGAAGGAAGGAAGGAAGGAAGGAAGGAAGGAAGGAAGGAAGGAAGGAAGGAAGGAAGGAAGGAAGGACGGAAGGAAGGAAGGAAGGAAGGAAGGAAGGAAGGAAGGAAGGAAGGAAGGAAGGAAGGAAGGAAGGAAGGAAGGAAGGAAGGAAGGAAGGAAGGAAGGATGCAAGCAAGGGAGAGAAGAAAGAAAGAAAAAATAAAATAGAAGTACAAATGCAAGCAAGAAAAAATGGACGATGAAAATAATCGAATATACCTTTTGCAATTTCAGGTTAAAAGTCAACAATGTCAAAAGAGTTGTTCTACAGGAATTAATTGCTGTACGACATCCAAACCTTGCATGAATAATGGCATTTGTGAACCCGCCTCTCCAACATCTTCAACAGACACCACAACACGCTTCAAATGCAAGTGTCCTCCCTATTACACTGGAAACCTTTGCCAATATCCAATCAAGTCATGTCGTGCTTATACCAATGGCAATCGTGTGAGTGGAAAGTACAAGATAATGGGTAATAACAAGAAACCTTTTGAAGTTTTCTGTGATTTCAATTTGAAATCAGGCACGGCTTGGACACTCATCCAATCATACCAACTCCAAAACAAAGATCAATTCCAAAAACCTCTTTTTGATAATGACCCCGTAAACGAAGAAACTCCTGCCTGGGATTCCTACCGTCTTTCGAAATCCAGAATGGAATCCATTCAACAAGATTCCAAGAAATGGCACATAACATGCCAGTATGATACCGATGGCCGTGTGGTTTACAGAGATTACGTACAAGGCACCAATGATAAAATCAATATCTTGACCGGGCACAGTGAGTGCCTAGAAGTGAAATACGTGAACATTCGTGGGCAGAGATGCAAAAACTGCACAATTCATGTCGTTCAGGCACATGACAAGACATTTCATCTTAAGTCTTTTAATACGTCGGGGTGCACTTTTCCACAGACGGGAGGCGTAATGACATGCGGTACAGAAGACAACTTTGGGTTTTATGCGTGCACAAATCCTGCTCATCGTTGCTCAGCAACTGAAACGTCAACAACTCAAATATGGTTTGGAGGCCGCTAAAGACATACTAGAAGAACTAAACAATAATATTAGATGCTACTCCGAGTGACGAACCATACGGGGTAACTAGAAGAAACTCTACTCGACCGTGGCTGCGATTCGAACCTGCGACCTTCGGTTTTTATTATTATTATTATTATTATTATTATTATTATTATTATTATTTTTTATTATTATTATTAAAGGTTTACACATATAATAGCAAATAAGAGCTAAATTGTCATGCGCATTACAAAAACTCAGAAATCATATTACAATTACTATTTACAAGTAAATATATAAATATATAACGTATAACGTATTAAAACTATGTGTCATCATTACCTAGATCTATTTAAAAACTCATGTTAAAAACTAAGCTTTTCGATTAAAACTACAATTCTAAAGATAATGTTTCATTGTATTTGTTTATAGCGCAGCTGATTGGACTATTTTTAAAACGTTCAGTTTTTCCCATAAAATTGTAATACTTTTGATTGTTCGACCTCGTTACCCGCTCTGACCTCTTGGTTTTTCTTGGGTAGTAAATTGTGTAATTTGTGGTCAGAGTTAGACATTTGTTTAATTAGTTCAATGCACATTCGATCGCGCCGCTTCTCCAAACTTTCTATTTTCGCGAAACATAAGGCGAAACATAAGGCTTTATAGTCCGACGTTCTACTGGCTGTGCTACATTGCCAACTTGGGAGCAGGTCATGGAATAATAAGGACTTATTAACCGAGTGCGAGGTCTGCACGGGAAAGTATTTGCCTGAGATTTTCGTACAGACCGAGCGACGAAGGAGCGAGGTTTGTGCGATAAAACCGAGGGCAAATACTTTCCAGTACAGACCGAGCAAACGAGATTAATAAGGAATTTATTATATGGCTATTGGTTCACTTTATTTTTAAGCTTCGAGCGTTGTTTTCGTCTTCGGAGTATGCTGTTTACCTTACCTGTTGACTTTTTCGTGTCGCTTCTTGGCCTTCTTATTTACACCAGTTCGGCTTTTATTTGTCGTGTTTTTAGATAAACAGCTTTAAAGGAAACCAGCAGTGATGTTCCAACACATTTTATTGTTCAGAATATTTGAATAAAGATACCTATTTCTCTTTTATTTGTATTCCAATCAACTCAGAAATGTTCCCGCCAAAACTTACAGGGCCGAGAAAAAAGCGTATTGACCGGTCGGTCAATATCGTAAAATCCCAACCTCTCAGGAACCAATCAGCGTGCGTCGTTTTGCGTACGGACCGGAAATCAAACCCAGCCATATAATAATAAACAATTATTGGATGAGACCTTTTTCATATCAGAATTATCAAGGTTGAAGCATGGCTCTAAAATAGGGCCCGGGAAATCACATTCTAGGGCATATACTTTCAGGGGTCATCATAGGAAGAATTTAGAACTGCCGGTATGCTCCGCTGGAAAATTTTTGAAATTTGGGTGTCTGAAATGAAATTTTCTGCGTTCCGACAACACCTTTAACAAAATTTTAAAAGTTTAAAAACAGAAAAACAACGATACAATATTTATAATCTAACGTGTACAGTAGTTGCATGCAGTCTTGTTATTTTCAATACACGGATTAATATTATAAAATACTATAAAATAAATGTGCTGCATAGGCAACGTTGAATTGGAGAAAAATTTCGAAATACTAAAGGTTTTATGAAATGAATTGAACTGTTCGTTTCTCTCATAAAAGGCCTTAGCTCGAAACGCTATAGAACTGCATTATTCCATAATCTAAATTGCACTTCAAGTTTTATGCTACAGTGTTTAAAAATTATTGGCCAACCAGCTAAGCATGTACAAAATATTTGGGCCCACCAGTCACAAATTGTTGGGGCCCACAAGGTATATTGATCATCGGGGCCCACCGGGAAATCTCCCGGTGTCCCAGTGGGCCACGCCGCTCCTCGGCTGAGACCGATAATGCGGTCTGAGACCTTGATAATTCTTGATAAAAAAAAGTCGAATTCAATAATTGTTTTATTATATTTTTTCAGTTGAAAATATAAAGCAAATCACTCTCTCAAAACGAAAAAACCGTTAAAAAAACACAATTCAAGGACTTCTTTCCCGCGCTTTTCTTCGGTTTGCGTAGCTGGGCAAGTCACGTCAGCACAATTGATACCTCCAGAACAGTGTTCTCACTTTTTAAGGAAATTTCCTTAAAAAAGACCATCACTGTGGGGGGAGGGGTCAGTATTAATAGTATATATTATACAATCTTTTCAAAAGTTCTTTGTGTCTCTCTTTGTTCTAATCCCCTCCCCCGATGAGGACAGGACTATGCAAATAAGTTGTGAGAGCCCTGCTCCAGAAACTACAGATAATAGCATTGTGGGCTCAGAATTTGACAATCACAGCGGCAAATACGACTAAGTGCGGGAGTTTCACCACCTTTTTACTTTGCTCTATTCAAATTTTACATATTTCTACAGTTAATAAAACTGTGAATTGCAATCCGAACCTCTATATCAAATGGTTACAGACACTCGCATGTGCAGTAAATACAAAATCTATGCCAAGCAGCTAAGGTTATACTTACGATTAAAATCTAACGCTATTTACAACACATGCATATAGAAGCAAAGAACATCAACTTAGTGATACTAATATTGTAATTATTGATCGCGTTTACCAAAAGGTTATTTTTCAGTAAATCGTAATATTTGGCATTTCACTTGATTAAACTGGATGTTCTAGTTTTGGTGAAGGAAAATTTCCAGTGTAGAATATATACAAGGTGAAATTTTAATCAGATAACTGAACTGAGCAGGTTTCGAACCCTGGTCGCAGAAGTGAAAGGCACGTGCGCTAACCACTGTGCCACCAAACCTGCACATGTATAGTAAGGTCCGTCTCAAACGTCGCTCTTCTCATGCCGAACCTAATACAAGCATTAGCTGCGACAGAAGAGCGACGTTTGAATCAATTAAGAGCGGCAGCCCCCTTGTTTTGCGTTTCAGGAGCCTCCACAAAGACAATGAACAAAATACAGCTCATCACGTAAATATTATGAAATACAGTTCTTATTAGTTACATTGCTAGGCTACTAGTCGTAATCCCCAAACACAATGATATACAATTTGTATTTTCTAGACTACTGACTCTGCATGTAATTGTGTTATCTTTTCTTTGTTATTCACTCTTCAATGTAACCTTAAGTAATTTTTAACATTATGTAATTTTCTTAATGTTATAATAAATTTTGTAACTGTAAGACAAAGACTCAGAGAATAGTTGAATCGTGGAACAGTAATCCACTTGTGACTTAAATATATACTCATACATAGTATGTGATATATTATTGTCTATTAACACAAAAAAATATGCGCATACACAATACATAAAATTGTGCTTAAAATTATTAATGCCGCTCTCAAAATCGAGGACGATTTCAGAGGCTCAGAAATTTCCTAGAGGTTCAGGCTCTGCACTCAGCCAGGCGCCCCTTTCATATAATTTCCTGGTAACTTTTCTGCTGCCAGTCCGCCCCTGAAAACAGGCTTCACACAAGACGCGAACTGACTCATTTATACACGCAGCCACGAACACAGCATGTTACCTTTTACGCCAAGAAGTGCTTGGCATCCTAGGGCTATTAAGACAGCCGCCTCGTCGGCCTTAATGTATGAAATTTCTTAGGATTGTTGTTTACCAAACCAGTTACAAAAATAGACCTCGTGTAAAATAATAAGTAGTCCATTAACGCTCCATGGAGACAATGAACAAAATAAAAAAGCAGTCACGCTGGCAGCGTGCTGCAGGTGTCCGTACATTATGGATCTGCCTCAAGCAAAAACTCAGCATTTATAGTGACTCATCTTCCAAAGAAAACAAACTTGCACAAAAATAGATTGCTGCGTAGGTAGTGTTTTAATGAGGTTATTAGATAACCAACGCAAAAATATTTCTTTACGTGGTGTCTCCACAAAACTTATTTATATTACATTATCGCCATGAAAACTTTCAAAGAATTAATTAGTTTTTAGATAACTCTTTATGCACGTGTGACATCGTACCAGTTAAATTAAGACGTGTAATATACATCATGCTAAAGTAAAACTGCTACTAATTATGGACAGAAGCACTTGATTGGATGACCCTAAAGCTATACGCTACATATACATACATACATACATACATACATACATATACATACATACATACATACATACATACATACATACATACATACATACATACATACATACATACATACATACATACATACATACATACATACATACATACATACATACATGTAATGTTTACAACACGGGCGGCCGTGTTGTATTGAATATACAATCACGAGCCGAAGGCGAGTGATTGTATATTCAATACAACAAGGACGCGAGTGTTGTAAACAACTTGTGAAATGAATAAATAGTGAATCCCTTTGGGATATTGAGATGCTAATTAGTTACAAGCACTAGTGGTTGTATCAGAAGAGTATACATCCACTAGTGGTTGTAACTAATTAGCATCATTGGTTTTAGTTTGTATGGGGTTTACAGGGGTAACATGTGACGTAATTTCTGAAATTGGATTGGCTGCAAAACTCATGAATTAGTAATGAATTTCACAAACATACATACATACATACATACATACATTATAGTCATGGCAATATATGTAAGTATCATACATACATATATTGCCATGACGACTTTCATTGTTTATTATAGTTCATTGGTAATTATTGCAGGAGGCATTAGTGTTTCAACAACAAAAAGATACAGCAGTTTGAACAATGTACAACTGAAAACGGCGTAATCAGGTATAAGTGCCTTAATCTTTTGCCTTCTGCAAGGTTCTCACCTGACGAGTCTGAGAACCGTGTTAGATAGTGTAAAACAATAAATTGCTTTTCAGGAGAGCCGAATATTAAAATTAAGAAGTACATAGTATATTTACAGGTGTATGGAATTAAAGTTTTAGATTAATTAAAGAGGAACTGAGAGTGGAAGACTTCGCTTGAAAGACGATAGTGTGTTTTGAAGTTTCGTTTCTAAAGGTAGTGAGTTCCATAATTTAGACCCCGAAAACTTAAAGCTTTTCTTCTATACTCAGTTTTTGCTTTTGGTAAAATAAGATTAATTTTTCTCATCACCGAGATAGAAGGGTGAGCATGCAGATAGGCTACTTACAATTTTGCCTCTCACATGCATGCAGGTTCTCTCCAGCTGCATGACGAGCAAAATCGCCTAGCGTTAGACAGAGTAAAATAGTTTAATGTTAAACAAAGTAAAATAGTGTGGTGTTATAGACACAGTAAAATATTCTGGCGTTAGACACAGTAAAATAGTCTGGCGTTAGACAGATCAGGTAAAATAGTGTGGTGTTAGACAGAGTAAAATAGTTTGGTGTTAGACAGAGTAAAATAGTGTGGCGTTAGACAGAGTAAAATAGTCTAGCGTTAGCCAGAGTAAAATAGTTTGGTGTTAGACAGAGTAAAATAGTGTGGCGTTAGTCAGAGTAAAATAGTTTGGTCTTAGGCAGAATAAACAAATAAAGTTCTGACATTCAGGTTAACTCTATATACGTATTATTTCAAGCAGTATTTATCATTATTGATTTTGAGTCTTATTCTATGTTATAAAATGGTTCATAGTTTAGCGTGTTCCACTCGACTATGGACGGACTTGGCAAGTTGGTAAAGGACTAAAACAATTGATAACCCAAAAGAAGCAGGCCAAACTATGAATTTTTCTTAAGTAAACCACATTTAATCTATAGTACATGCACGGAAGTTTAATAAGTATTATTTTTCACATGGCGAGGTTGACAGGATTTCATAAGATAAGGAGTGGTGCGGGGGGAATTAGATGGGAAGATTAGAGGAGAATATTATAGCGAGGAATGGTAGAGGGGAATATTAGAGCCTTAAGGCTGATTTCCAGTCCGTGGAATATTGCGAGCGGGTCTTGTGAGCACTCGAGGGGAACTAATCTAATTCAGAGCACAAAAGACAAAGAAAAATTCCGCCCGCTTGCAAAAATTCCACTGACTGGAAATCAGCCTTAAAGGTGGATTTCCATTCAGCTCTTTTTGTCGAACGAGCGACTTTTTGGGATCGCTTTCTTTGTCTCATGAGCCCTCGGGTGGAACGGATCCAGTCGAGAGCCCACAAGACAAAAGAAAGCGATCACAAAATTCGATCGCGCGATAAAAAGCACTGGATGGAAACCAGGCTTTAGAGGCGAATATTAGAGGGGGAGTATTAATCTATTGTTTTTCCAGGGGCTATTGAATATATTCCCCTAAAAGAACAAAGGAAACCGAGGCATATGAAAAATAAGTATTCGGTGAATAAATCACATATCCCTTCGTGGCCTCAAAATAATCTACTTATATATATATATATATATATATATATATATATATATATATATATATATATATATATATATATATATATATATATATATATATATATTATATATATATATATTTATATTATATATATATATATATATATATATATATATATATATATATATATATATATATATATATATATATATATATATATATATATATATATATATTATATATATATATATATATATATATATATATATATATATATATATATAACATAAGCAGCTGTTCTTTTACACGAGTCGAACCTCAGAAATTATTAATGAGTGTTTTTTTTTTGTGTAATAAAATATATTTAAGAAAACTTGCCTGTTCATACATGTGAAATACAAGAAGTTTTCAATCACTGATGTAGTAGTATATCAACGAGTTTGAGTGTTTCATCAGGTGATCCAAACACGAGAAAATATGATTGTTTTCGAGTGTTTGGATTCCCCTGATGAAACACGATAAACGAGTTGTTGATATACATGGATCAAGGGAGCACGTTAGAATGTGATAGTTCTCGTAAATAAACTAAACTTTACTTACCTAAAGTTGTTGACGTTTTGTGCGAGTCGCCGAGTTCGATAAAACCGCTGACGATATGAGCCCCCGACGAGCGAGCCGAATACTCTCCGAAGATACGCGAGGGCGGAGCGGGAAGGGAAAAGAGAAGGGGAGTGCAACTACAAGATTTCTTTCGACAATGCTCGTAGCACGTTGCTATGCACATAGAGTGTTGCTATGCACAAAGAGTGTTGCTATTCACAACAATTATATACGAATACCGAGACAACAGATCTTCGTGATATTCACAGCAGGACGTAAGTTGTTTTCGTTGAATGATTTATCAATTTGGACTCTGATGAGAAAACCGTTGGCTTTCATGAATAAGTTATAAGTCATTTTGAATTTGTATTGTCAGAATCGCGCCATCGCGGGTTTGTTTGTCGACGCTCCAGGATATGATCTCAATACCGAAGAAGCCCTCAACATATACAAAAGGAGTTAGATTGCAAGGTCAGCCAACTGAATCGTGCAACTTTTGGGAAGTTTTTGTTTCATATTTTATTTCCTTCGTGTGTTCGTGCGAGAAGAAGAGGAGACGAGTTTGTGGAACGATCGACCAGTACGAGTACTGATCCTTTTGTGTTAAAACTATTCATTATTTTTAATAAAATTCTTACAAGAACTTTAATAGGGTAGTTAGTAGTTACTTAACGAGTCGTAGAATATGATAATTTTAGTGTATTTGGCTCGATCTAGTATCTACTGCTACGAGAAAGGCGAGAAAGGTTGCTACGAGCATACGGAGAAAAGCTATTTCTAAATGAACCATTTTATTGGCTGAAAGCCATCACGTGCTCGGTAGTTGCACTCCCCTTCTCTTTTCCCTTCCCGCTCCGCCCTCGCGTATCTTCGGAGAGTATTCGGCTCGCTCGTCGGGGGCTCATATCGTCAGCGGTTTTATCGAACTCGGCGACTCGCACAAAACGTCAACAACTTTAGGTAAGTAAAGTTTAGTTTATTTACGAGAACTATCACATTCTAACGTGCTCCCTTGCATGGATCGCAAATCTCGACTGCGCATCAGAATGACGCGTTCTGAGTCGGGATAAAACTTAATTAACTTTATAACATCAGGCTAAAGCTGCAGTTTTCATTTGCATTTTCATTATATTTCTGAACTCATTGTACTGAATTCCTTAGCCTAATGTTATAAATTGAAATAAGTTTTATCCCGACTCAGAACGCGTCATGCATTCTGATGCGCAGTCGAGATTCGCGATGCATGTATGGCATCTCAATTGAGAGGTTTCAATTGGAAAATGCAATTAAAATAAACCCTGAGATAACATTTCATGTTATTTTTGTGCCGGTATCGTGTAAACGCAAGGCCTAAACGGCATGATTTTGTTCCGTTTTCAAATTGTACCGGCATCGTGTAAACCGGGGGTCTGAGATCTTAAAAATTAGATGAACACCGGTTTTCATCTAATATCTTTGGTGCATGGCATACGACTTAGCGTGTTTTACTGGAGTATAGAACGTGAATCAAGTGATTTAATGAACTATTGAATGCCTGATATAATATAATAATACAAAGAACGTGAATAGAAATGTCTAATTAGAATTTTCGCATCTATAGATTAACTTCGCTTCTCGTCCTATTATTCAACATCAATCGAATATCTGTCTTGGGTCAGGGAGTGTTCAACGTCAAAGAAGAAAACGACAAAGCACTTTACGGTTACAGTTTCTTGAACATAACAGAGACAAGAATGGAAAGATGTTTGGCAAAGTGTTTGGAGAATTGTCTTTGTATGTCATTTCAAATGTGCGAACAAGAAGAATGTCAGTTGTGTTCATCTGACAAAGAGAAAAGTCCATCAGCATTTCGTGAAAGAAAAGGATGTACATATTACGCTTTTCAAAAAGATTGGTCCAAGGTAAGGACATGGTCTGATTACAATTCACTCTATTTAAACAATTTTGTCAGAAGAAGGAAGGAAAGAAGGAAGGAAGGAAGGAAGGAAGGAAGGAAGGAAGGAAGGAAGGAAGGAAGGAAGGAAGGAAGGAAGGAAGGAAGGAAGGAAGGAAGGAAGGAAGGAAGGAAGGAAGGAAGGAAGGAAGGAAGCTAGGAAGGAAGAAAGGAACGAACAAACGAAAGAAAGAAGGAAGGAAAGAAAGAAGAAAGGAAGGAACAAACGAAAGAAGGAAGGAAGGAAGGAAGGAAGGAAGGAAGGAAGGAAGGAAGGAAGGAAGGAAGGAAGGAAGGAAGGAAGGAAGGAAAGAAGGAAGGAAGGAAGGAAGGAAAAAAAGAAAGAAAACAGAAAGGAATGAATGAATAAAGGAAGGAAGGAAGGAAAGGAAGGAAGGAAGGAAGGAAGGAAGGAAGGAAGGAAGGAAGGAAGGAAAGGAAGGAAGAAAACAGAAGAAAGGAATGAATGAATAAAGGAAGGAAGGAAGGAAGGAAGGAAGGAAGGAAGGAAGGAAGGAAGGAAGGAAGGAAAGAAGGAAGGAAGGAAGGAAGGAAGGAAGGAAGGAAGGAAGGAAGGAAAGAAAGAAAGAAGGAAAGGAAGGAAGGAAGGAAGGAAGGAAGGAAGGAAGGAAGGAAGGAAGGAAGGAAGGAAGGAAGGAAGGAAGGAAGGAAGGAAGGAAGGAAAAAGAAAGAAAGAAAGGAAGGAAGGAAGGAAGGAAGGAAGGAAGGAAGGAAGGAAGGAAGGAAGGAAGGAAGGAAGGAAGGAAGGAAGGAAAAAAGAAGGAAGAAAGGAAATAAGGAAGGAAGGAAGGAAGGAAGGAAAGGAGGAAGGAAGGAAGAGAAGAAAAAAGAAAGAAAACGACGTACAAATGCAAGCAAAAAAGATTGATAATAAAAATGAATAGTTTTTGCAATTTCAGGTTAAAAGTCAACAATGTCAAAAGAGTTGTTTGACAGAAATTAATTGCTGTACGACATCCAAACCTTGTATGAATAATGGCATTTGTGAACCCGTCGCCTCTCCAACAGACACCACAACACGCTTCAAATGCAAGTGTCCTCCCAATTACACTGGAAACCTTTGCCAATATCCAAGCGGCAAATCATGTCGCGATTATCTCAATGGCAATCGTGTGAGTGGAAAGTACAAGATAATGGATAATAACAAGAAACCTTTTGAAGTTTTCTGTGATTTCAATTTGATATCAGGCATGGCTTGGACACTCATCCAATCATACCAATTTCAAAACAAAGATAAATTCCAAAAACCTCTTTTTGATAATGACCCCGTAAACGAAGAATCTCCTGCCTGGGATTCCTACCGTCTTTCGAAATCCAGAATGGAATCCATTCAACAAGATTCCAAGAAATGGCGCATAACATGCCAGTATGATACCGATGGCCGTGTGGTTTACAGAGATTACGTACGAGGCACCAATGATAAAATCGATATCTTGACCGGCGGGCACGATGAGTGCATAGAAATGGAACGCGTGAACATTCGTGGAGAGGAGTGCAAAAGCTGCACAATTCTTGTTGTTCAGAGAGTTGACATGACATTTCATCTTAAGTCTTTTTACAGGGGGTGCAGTTTTCCAACGACGGAGGACGAAATATGCGGTACAGTAGATAATTTTGGGTTTTATGCGTGCACAAATCCTGCTCATCGTTGCTCAGCAACTGAAACATCAACAACTCAAATATGGTTTGGAGGCCGTTAAAGACATACTAGAACTGATAACTATAAACAATAATGATATTAGGTGCTACTCCAAGTGACCAACCATACGGGGTGAGTAGAGAGAAAAATTCTATCTTGGATTCGAACCCGCGACCTTCGGTTTACTATAGTTCGACGTTCTGGCTACTAACTGAGCTACATTGTCAACTTGGGAACAGGTCGTGGAATAATAAACAATTACTACTCAAATCAGTAGAGCGAGACATAGGCGATGTTTTCATCGCTTCCGAAGCGACAGTTTCGTTTTCAAAGCAATCACGAGGTGTATTCTTTTGTACCACGTGATAGTTTGTTTACGAGTTAACAATTAGATGTTTATCACGTGGTACATGAGAATACACCTCGTGATTGCTTTGAACTTCGGAAGCGATAAAAAAATCATCATGTCTCGCTGTGACTAATATCAGCACTGAAACAGCCCCAGAGGCGCACTGGGCCATGGCCCACCGGGATACCGGGAAATTTCCCGGTGCGCTCCCTTGCAGAGGCGGATTAAGGGTACCTGAGGCCCTTGGCTGTATTTCTGATTGGGCCCCCCAGACCCCTTCTTGCACTGCACGTAGGGGCCTGGGGCATTCTTTTTCTAATAAGACATCAGCGGGCCCCCCTAGGATACGTGAGGTCGCGGGCCCCTGGCTGTAGCCCAGTCACCCCCCCCCCCCCCCCCCTAATCCGTCGCTGCCCCCTTGTTTTGCGTTTCAGGCCCCGCACAAAGACAATGAACGAAATACAGCTCATCACGTAAATATTATGAAATACAATGATATACAATTTGTATTTTCTAAACTACTGACTCTGCATGTAATTGTGTTATCTTTTCTTTGTTATTCACTCTTCAATGTAACCTTAAGTAATTTTTAACATTATGTAATTTTCTTAATGTTATAATAAATTTTGTGACTGTAAGACAAAGACTAAGAGAATAGTTGAATCGTGGAACAGTAATCCACTTGTGACTTAAATATATACTCATACATAGTATGTGATATATTATTGTCTATTAACACAAAAAAATATGCGCATACACAATACATAAAATTGTGCTTAAAATTATTAATGCCGCTCTCAAAATCGAGGAGGACGATTTCAGAGGCTCAGAAATGTCCTAGAGGCTGGAACGCCACCCTTAGAGCATTCAGGCTCTGCACTCAGCCGGGCGCCCCTTTCATATAATTTCAAGGTAACTTTTCTGCTGCCAGGCCGCCCCTGAAAACAGGCTTCACACAAGACGCGAACTGACTCATTTATACATGCAGCCACGAATACAGCATGTTACCTTTTACGCCAAGAAGTGCTTGGCATCTTAGGGCTAAGACAGCCGCCTCGTCTCAGCTCTCGTATAAGCGGCCCTAATGTATGAAAGAAACAGAAACAGAAACAGATTTTAATTACTTCTTCCCACAAGGGGCTTTTCAAGAGCAATTTACATTACTAAATTTCAAATGGCCGAGTCGAAGGCATTTTAAAGGCGCTCGAAGCAGCCGCCCTACGACACATTTATGACACACATGTCAGACCACGAATCACAGACCTAGGTGTTGATTTTATGGAGGGAGGAAAACCGGAGAACCCGGCGAAAAACCCTCGAAGCACAGGAGAGACCAACTAAACTCTACTCACACGAGTGCTCCAAGCTTGAGAACGGCCGGGGTTATTCCCAGACGGTCACCCATCCAAGTACTAACCCCGTCGAACCGGGCTTAACTTTTGGTGAGAGGCAGCGCCCTAACAGCACACGCCACCCGTGCTTCCCCTGAATGAAATTTCTTAGGATTGTTGTTTACCGAACCAGTTACAAAAATAGACCTCGTGTAAAATAATAAGTAGTCCATTAACGCTCCATGGAGACAATAATGAACAAAATAAAAAAGCAGTCACGCTGGCAGCGTGCTGCAGGTGTCCGTATACATTATGGATCTGCCTCAAGCAAAAACTTAGCATTTATAGTGACTCATTTTCCAAAGAAAACAAACTTGCACAAAAATAGATTACTGCGTAGGTAGAGTTTTAATGAGGTTATTAGATAACCAACGCAAAAATATTTCTTTACGAGATGTCTCCACAAAACTTATTTATATTACATTATCGCCATTAAAACTTTCAAAGAATTAATTAGTTTTTCGACAACTCATTATGCACGTGTGACATCGCACCATAAGGCCTAGTTCAAACGTCGAACTTAACATGTGCCGAACTTAATGCATATTAAGTTCGACAAAGTTCGATGTTGGTTTCAAACGTCGAACCTAATGGTCGAACTTAATGCTAGGGGTGAGCATTCGTTGGTTTTGGTCAGTGGTGAACTACGCGAATCATGCCGCTTATTGATTTGTGTCTCACAAGTAAAATGACGGTTTAGGATAAAAGTCTTATTTGGATTAGGTTCACTTCTAGGTTGAAAAATGAAATTCCAATTAAGAATTCAATTGATGCTTGTTTCGCGAGACATGAATAATGTAGCATGCCTGTTGTCAGAATTAATGTCAGTTAAATGCGACGCTCATCTCTACGCGCCGTTCGATTGACTTCTTCATCTTCTTCGAACTCAGCGTATCGGGGTATATAATATATACCGGTGCGCTACAAGTTATCCACTTATATTTCGTAATTTGTTCGCAACACAAGCAAACTGGGAAGCCGATGACACCCGCATAATGAGCTCTTCTCGTGTCCATATTTATTCGAAAAGACCGCCGTGCGTGTTAAGTTTCATGTTTTGAGCTCGCATTGCAGCGAGAAAACTAGACAAACTAGTTTTTTCGGTCATTTGTATTACGTTCGGCACATGACAAGTTCGACGTTTAAAACCACGTCGAACCAGAGTCGAACTTAATGTATTAAGTTCGACCGAGGCGGTCGAACTTAATAGTTTCAAACGTCGAACTCGTCATGTACTTAATACCTTTTACTAGGTTCGGCACATGATAAGTTCGACGTTTGAACCAGGCCTAATATATGTCATGAAGCACTTGATTGGATGATCCTAAAGCTACGTTACATATACATATATACATACATGCATATATTGCCATGACTACTTTCATTGTTTATTATAGTTCATTGGTAATTATTGCAGAAGGAGGCATTAGTGTTTCAACAACAAAAAGATACAGCAGTTTGAACAATGTACAAAAACGGCGTAATCAGGTATAAGTGCCTTAATCTTTTGCCTTCTGCAAGGTTCTCACCTGACGAGTCTGAGAACCGTGTTAGATAGTGTAAAACAATAAATTGCTTTTCAGGAGAGCCGAATATTAAAATTAAGAAGTACATAGTATATTTACAGGTGTATGGAATTAAAGTTTTAGATTAATTAAAGAGGAACTGAGAGTGGAAGACTTCGCTTGAAAGACGATAGTGTGTTTTGAAGTTTCGTTTCTAAAGGTAGTGAGTTCCATAATTTAGACCCCGAAAACTTAAAGCTTTTCTTCTATACTCAGTTTTTGCTTTTGGTAAAATAAGATTAATTTTTCTCATCACCGAGATAGAAGGGTGAGCATGCAGATAGGCTACTTACAATTTTGCCTCTCACATGCATGCAGGTTCTCTCCAGCTGCATGGCGAGCAAAATTGCCTAGCGTTAGACAGAGTAAAATAGTTTAATGTTAAACAAAGTAAAATAGTGTGGTGTTATAGACACAGTAAAATATTCTGGCGTTAGACACAGTAAAATAGTCTGGCGTTAGACAGATCAGGTAAAATAGTGTGGTGTTAGACAGGGTAAAATAGTTTGGTGTTAGACAGAGTAAAATAGTGTGGCGTTAGACAGAGTAAAATAGTCTAGCGTTAGCCAGAGTAAAATAGTTTGGTGTTAGACAGAGTAAAATAGTGTGGCGTTAGCCAGAGTAAAATAGTTTGGTCTTAGGCAGAATAAACAAATAAAGTTCTGACATTCAGGTTAACTCTATATACGTATTATTTCAAGCAGTATTTATCATTATTGATTTTGAGTCTTATTCTATGTTATAAAATGGTTCATAGTTTAGCGTGTTCCACTCGACTATGGACGGACTTGGCAAGTTGGTAAAGGACTAAAACAATTGATAACCCAAAAGAAGCAGATAAGGAGTGGTGCGGGGGATATTAAATGGGAAGATTAAAGAAGAATATTATAGCGAGGAATGGTAGAGGGGAATATTAGAGGGGAATATTAATCTATTGTTTTGCCAGGGGCTATTGAATATATTCCCTAAAAGAACAAAGGAAACCGAGGCATGTGAAAAATAACTATTCGGTGAATAAATCACATATCCCCTATATATACTTATACATATATATATATATATATATATATATATATATATATATGTATAACATAAGCAGCTGTTTTTTTTACACGAGTCGAACCTCAGGAATTATTAATGAGTGTTGTATTTTTTTGTGTAATAAAATATATTTAAGAAAACTTGCCTGTTCACACATGTGAAATACAAGAAGTTTTCAATCACTGATGTAGTATATCAACGAGTTTGAGTGTTTCATCAGGTGATCCAAACACGAGAAAATCTGAAAATATGATTGTTTTCGAGTGTTTGGATTTCCCTGATGAAACACGATAAACGAGTTGTTGATATGGCATCTCAATCGAGCGATTTCAATTGGAAAATGCAATTAAAATAAACCCTCATGAGATTTTATTCATGATGTGTGTAAAATTTATTCCAACAGCAACTTGCTTATTTTGCATAGATAATTGAGATCTTAAAAATTAGATGAACACCGGTTTTCATCTAATATCTTTGGTGCATGGTATACGATTTAGCGTGTTTTACTGGAGTATCCAACGTCAATCAAGTGACTGTTGCGAGCACCGGCGAGCAGCCCACTATTCTTGACACAGATCCCGATTGGTCGGCGTTAGATCATATTGAGTTAACGTACAGTGACGTCAGAATTTTACAGCAGCGGAAGTATCATGATGCTGGATTAGCACTACTGGCTAGATTAGATATCAGAACTTTCATATTATGGCGGGAAGTTGCGGGAAAATAAAAAAACAAGAATGGAGGAGGTGGATGGGGAATTACTCAATGCTTTCGAAGATTTTAAGAGAGAAACTTGCACCGGATGGCGATGTGTTTACAAGGAATCGAATTTTGGTAAGTAGACTCAGCTGTTTAATAATTCATAAAGACGCAAACACCGAAATTACCAACTGCGAAATTACTACCACTGACAGTAACGACGTCGCGAGGCGAATCGGTGGAAGTTCGACAAGAATCCCCCCCAAAAGGTTGCTATGCCGGGCATACACTTACACTACAAAGTGTCAGTACCTCCTGCAGTTCTCTTCAGAAGTTTTTATATAACATCTGTAATCTATTAATTTTATCAAAGTAATTTCAATTGTTGTGATCTGTCCTTCTTTCAAATTCGGCTTTCTGTTTGTCATCAGACATTATTTTGTTTGTCAATCTTCAGTTTCAACAATCGATCAACCGGTGAAAGAGTATACTGTATACGCATATTTTGAGACGTGTCTTGACGGACTTAACAATTAAATTACTTTTAACATAGATTAGGCAATTGCACCTAAACATGAGAAATCGGCTTGCCTTCCTCCGCCGTTTTTAAAGTGCAAGTTGAACTCCAAACTGCAAGGCAGGCTAACTATAAAAATTCTGACGTCACTGTACGTTAACTCAATATGATCTAACGCCGACCATCTCGGTCATTGCGATTTTTGTTTGTCACGATGATTTTGAGCATGCGCATGTCCAGCGGTGTCAGAGCCATTCGAGGTAGGTACTTCATGTTAGGGGACATATAGTGGTTATATATATATTTAATATATATATGCTTATGACATATAGTGGTGTAACATATTCTTAGTTGTTTTTAGCATATTATTAGTTATAGTCGGTTTAGTTATTGACATTTCCATTATTGGTTGCACTCGTTGTTTGTTAATTGTTACTCTGAGGTACATGTTATTACACACCTCGCATTACACCTGTTTATTAAACCATAATGCATTTATTATGATCTTGTAAAGTTTCACTGAATTGGCTTTTGAGCGTTTAAAGACCCATTTCCACTCAGAAAAATTTCCGTCGGACAAGAAAATTTCTTTTGTCTTAAAGCCATAAGTTCTGCCTGAAAGTCACAGAAAAATTATCTGTCCGAGGAAAATTTTCCCAAGTTGAAATGGGCCTTTGCAGTTTTCCTGGCAGTGGGCCAAAACACTCTCAACACCCTCAGAACTCCAAAAAAATATGTGTGTGTGTATATATGGAACTCGTTGTTTTAATAATATATTAGTGTATTACGATGTACTGCTGCCCAGTATTTACTCGCAGCATTTCACTTACAATTTGTAATTCTAGTTTAATGAACTAATTGTATGCCTGATACAATACAAAGAACGTGAATAGAAATGTCTAATTAGAATTTTTGCATCTATAGATTAACTTCGCTTCTCGTTCTATTATTCAACATCAATCGAATATCTGTCTTGGGTCAGGGAGTGTTCAACGTCAAAGAAGAAAAAGACAAAGCACTTTACGGTTACAGTTTCTTGAACATAACAGAGACAAGAATGGAAAGATGTTTGGCAAAGTGTTTGGAGAATTGTCTTTGTATGTCATTTCAAATGTGCGAACAAGAAGAATGTCAGTTGTGTTTATCTGACAAAGAGAAAAGTCCATCAGCATTTCGTGAAAGAAAAGGATGTACATATTACGCTTTTCAAAAAGATTGGTCTAAGGTAAGGACATCGTCTGATTACAAGGAAGGAGGGGAAGAAGGAAGGGAGGAGGGAAGGAAGGAAGGAAGGAAGGAAGGAAGGAAGGAAGGAAGGAAGGAAGGAAGGAAGGAAGGAAGGAAGGAAGGAAGGAAGGAAGGAAGGAAGGAAGGAAGGAAGGAAGGAAGGAAGGAAGGAAGGAAGAAAGGAAGGAAGAAGGAAGGAAGAAAGGAAGGAAGGAAGGAAGGAAGGAAGGAAGGAAGGAAGGAAGGAAAGAAAACAGAAGAAAGGAATGAATGAATGAATAAAGGAAGGAAAGAAGAAAGAAAGAAAGAAAGAAAGAAAGAAAGAAAGAAAGAAAGAAAGAAAGAAAGAAAGAAAGAAAGAAAGAAAGAAAGAAAGGAAAGGAAGGAAGGAAGGAAGGAAGGAAGGAAGGAAGGAAGGAAGGAAGGAAGGAAGGAAGGAAGAAAGGAAGGAAATAAGGAAGGAAGGAAGGAAGGAAAGAAAGGAGGAAGGAAGGAAGGAAGGAAGGAAGGAAGGAAGGAAGGAAGGAAGGAAGGAAGGAAGGAAGGAAGGAAGGAAGGAAGGAAGGAAGGAAGGAAGGAAGGAAGGAAGGAAGGAAGGAAGGAAGGAAGGAAGGAAGGAAGGAAGGAAGGAAGAGAAGAAAAAAAAAGAAAACGAAGTACAAATGCAAGCAAAGATTGACAATGAAAATAATGAATACTTTTTGCAATTTCAGGTTGAAAGTCAACAATGTCAAAATAATTGTTTGACAGGAATTAATTGCTGTACGACATCCAAACCTTGTATGAATAATGGCATTTGTGAACCCGCCTCTCCAACATCTTCAACAGACACCACAACACGCTTCAAATGCAAGACCGAGTGTCCTCCCAATTACACTGGAAACCTTTGCCAATATCCAATCGGCAAATCATGTCACGATTATCTCAATGGCAATCGTCTGACTGGAAAGTACAAGGTAATGGGTAATAACACGAAACCTTTTGAAGTTTTTTGTGATTTCCATTTGAAATCAGGCATGGCTTGGACACTCATCCAATCATACCAATTTCAAAACAAAGATAAATTCCAAAAACCTCTTTTTGATAATGACCCCGTAAACGAAGAAACTCCTGCCTGGGATTCCTACCGTCTTTCGAAATCCAGAATGGAATCCATTCAATTACATTCCAAGAAATGGCGCATAACATGCCAGTATGATACCGATGGTGTGGTTTACAGAGATTACGTCCGAGGTACCAATGATGAAGTCAATATCTTGATCTGGCATGATGGGTGCAAAGAAATGGAACGCGTGGACATTCGTGGGCAGAAATGCAATGACTGCACAATTCATGTCGTTCAGGTACATGACAAGACATTTCATCTTAAGTCTTTTAACACATCGGGGTGCACTTCTCCACAGACGGGAGACGTAATGCCATGCGGTACAGAAGATAACTTTGGGTTTTATGCGTGCACAAATCCTGCTCATCGTTGCTCAGCAACTGAAACGTCAACAACTCAAATATGGTTTGGAGGCCGCTAAAGACATACTAGAATAACTATAAACAATATTGTTATATATCACGTGTCAAAGTCCGTTTTTCTAGCTGTCTGATTGGGCGAGCGATCCTCGGCGTTTCCCGCGTAACCCATGGCAGCGGGTATCATTACATTTATTTTTTCCTAGGGAAAAATATCAAAACCGGAAGTAAATAGTCAGGTTCATTTTGTCTTTGTTTTCTCCAGTTTTCTTTCATTAAAAACAATGTCTGAAGATTTTACTCCACATTTTTATTGTCATTTGACACTTGATATATAACAAAACACTTATTTACTGGTATCTCGGGAAAACAGTGTGTTTTGTGGCCCCTCGACTGCTCGTTGTTGCCCTCGGCTTCGCCTCGGGAAACAACGGCAGTCTTGGGGCCAAGTGACGAATCATACCGGATATGTAGAGAGAAAAACTCTACTCGATCGCCGCTGGGATTCGAGCCGCAACCTTTGGTTTACTAGTCCGACACTCTACTGCATGACTGAGCTACATTGTCAAGTTGAGAGCAGGTCGTGGAATCGAATAATTAAGGTCGATGTCTGTGTTATCCGCCGACTGAGACTGATCAGTGCGGTCTGAGACCTTGATAATTCTTGATATCAAAAAAGTCGAATTCAATAATTGTTTTATTATATATTTTCGGTTGAAAATGCAATTGAAAGAAAATCACTCCCTCAAAACGAAAAAAAAAAAACCGTTCAAAAAAACACTAGCTGGATAGGTCACGTCAGCCCATGCATGATTAGTCATTTTTCCATACAAATGACACCTTCAGAAACTACAGATAATAGTATTGTTGGGGTGTTGGTGGCACAGTGGTTAGCGCACGTGCCTTTCACCTCTGCGACCCGGGTTCAATTCCTGCTCTCAGCAGTTATCTGATTAAAATTTCGCCTTGGCCGCATGTGAGAAGAGTGCTTCCAGTTTGACTCTACCAAACATCGCAGGTTTCCTCCGGGTACTCCGGTTTCCTCCTGTAGAAACACTGGACCAATGAGGGATGGCCCTTACTGGACCTCTAGGGAGAACAGTTAGCTTTTAACTGATAGAGCTATCCAGTATAAATAAGATTAGTTTAGTTTAGTTTTTACCCTACAAGCAAAGCCTTCTTTTCCTTATTTCGTCGCTGAGAGAGAGGAAGAAAAGTAGGCTCTGCTGCTGTATTCGTGTTTGGCTTCGTCCAAGATTTAGGATGAAGTAACCGGTTTAAGACCAGTTTAACCGGTTCTTGTTTTGTTTTGTTTTCTGCTCTGATTTGGACTGGGTTCGAGATTGTAACCAAGCAACTGTTATGCATGCGCAATGGCACCAGTCACGAATACGGCAGAGCCTTCTTTCACAGAATACTAAATAACCAGAAGTCCAACTGGCGTCGGAACCTTTGAAGTTTATGTCCTCGCGCATCTTCATTCCTCGCCATACTACGCCATCCTGGCAAGTTCCCCCGGCAGTTTGGACCTTCAAAAGGTTAAAACTGCCGGGGAAACTTGCCAGGATGGCGTGAGATGGCGTAGGACATTGCGTAAAATCGCGTAGGATGGCGTCGGATGGCGTAAAATATCGCGCCTGCGCATTGAAAAAGTTTTCACTCGAGTTGGACTTCTGGTTGTATTACTATTCTGTGCTTCTTTTCTTCCTCTCTCTCATTGCGAAGAAATAAGGAAATTGTGATCTGACAAACACAGCGGCAAATACGACTTATAGTCAGTGGCGTAGCTACACCCGGGCCTACCCGGGCCTGTGCCCGGGTGAAACCTGCGTGTGCCCGGTTGAAATATTGCAGACAGATCTAGCTCTCATTATATAGGCAAAGTAATTTAAGTATAGAGTATAGCCACTAGGAAGATTATGTATAAGTTTACTGTTTATAAACTGACTATAAAATCATGATTTTCACTTGTTTTTATTTTATCTTTTTTGTTGTTAAAATTGCCCCCAAAATGCAGGAAATAGCATTTCCGTGGCGTAAAAAATCAAAAATTTCCTGGGGGAGCATGTTCACACCCCAGAGGTTTTCCGCGTGTTTGGCGCTCTGAACTGCCACTACCAACCGGACATACTGTACTTCAAAATTGGTGGCTACGGCCCTGTGACTGTAGATCACTGTAATAACAAAAAACCCACCAGAGAATGTTGAGACCTGTGCCCATGTTGTGCCCACATGACATCTGCTTCCTGGCTACGCCACTGCTTATAGTGCAGATATCGAGAATTCTCACCAACTTTCAGAACAATTATAATCAAAGATTTAGAAAAAATGTATAATGGTACTTATATCATTTTATACACGACCTGCCCCCTGAGAAATAGTAATACCAAACAATCTTATATAACTAGAAGCGGTTTGTTCACGTGATTGTTTTCACCAGACAAACGTATGCACATATTAAAGTGCTTATATCACTTGTGTGGTTTTAACGTATTTAAACAGAGCAGAAAAAATCAGTTAAGTGATTATGCCGTTTTTAATTTACTCAAATAGTTCCTGACATATTGGCTTTTGAACATGCCAATTCTCAAAAATTTCCGTCGTTCATTTTAACACCTTGGGGACCTTGGGACTCAGGAACGAGTCAATCCAAAACAACTACGTTTCGGCTTATTGATTCACAAAAACACATATATTTGACTGAAAAATCGAAATGTCGAGCTCACACCCGTTTTCCAGTACGCACGAGAGTTCCAACTAAGAAGACGGTCGGCTTAAGCTCCTGAGTCCTTCTGAGTCCCAGGCCCCCGTGCTTAAAAATGAACGACGGAAATTTTTGGCGAAAAGCCGAAATTGGCAAGTACACTGTCTTCCCCTCGAAATGTCGCTAAATCTTTTGTCACCATGATGTATACTTCCAGCAACAAATAGAGTTGAACTTGACATAATAGTTTGGTGGGAAAATACACAAAAAAACATCCATGCAGCAATATAAAAGTTAAGTATATATGTAGAACAACCTTGAGAACAAGGAAAATCAAAGACTACTATACCAGTAAATGTAAATACTCGTAAATACGGTTTTCTCAGGAACCATGTTTTCACTTTGCTATATTTAAAATACTATATATCTACACAGCACACGACTTATTACTACGATAAATATAAGTTAATTATCGACCATTGTTTTCTGTGGGGTTTTTAATGAAGAAATTAAAAAATTGCAAAACCTGCTATATTCTCACGTTGTATATCAGCCTTCAAAACCGTCCAAACTAGACCTGAAGCCAATATCGATGTCAATTATTAAAAAAAATAATTAAAAAGTTCATTAGAAACCGATTGAGCGAATGTTGGACCCCACTCACACATAAACAAGGTGTCAAAAAAATAGACTTTCTCAAACCGCCCTCTACGTATGTGAATAACGGCAAAATCAACTTAAAAAAAAGAGAGATTACATTTATTTTATTCCTAAACTTTATTAGGTAAACTGCAATATTGCATATTTACAACGAAAACTGAACCAGTAAACGCGAACGAAATCAGGCTTTTCAACTGGGTTCTCCGGTTTTCCTCCCTCCATAAAATCAACACCATAGTTCTCCCAGTTAAAATCTACTAACTAGTTCCATCAAGGGGGCGAGGGCCATTACGTTATCAGTATCTAAATACTGTCATGTGTTACCTTCAATAAATAAGGTCACTTTACTTTACTTATTTTCTTTCTTACTTATACTTACTTACTTACTTACTTACTTACTTACTTACTTACTAACTTACTAACTCACTCACTCACTCACTCACTCACTCACTCACTCACTCACTCACTCACTCACTCACTCACTCACTCACTCACTCACTCACTCACTCACTCACTCACTCACTCACTCACTCACTCACTCACTCACTCACTCACTCACTCACTCACTCACTCACTCACTCACTCACTCACTCACTCACTCACTCACTCACCCACCCACCCACCCACCCATAAGGTGCTGTACTTTATAAATTAGTGCAAAACGTTCACCTGTCGATATGAAGTGATTTAGTCTTAGATATCGGTTATGAGACCCAAAGTTATACACAATTGAATGAATGAATGAATGAATGAATGAATGAATGAATGAATGAATGAATGAATGAATGAATGAATGAATGAATGAATGAATGAATGAAAGAATGAATGAATGAATGAATGAATGTATTATCGACAAATTTTGACAGTACATATATTCAGCTAGATCACAAAAGAAAAGTCGTCAGCTTCGTGCGACAGTGTGTAAAAAATAGCTTGAATACAATACCAATGTTAATTAACAACAGAAAAGGATAACAATTTTATAATTATTTTAATAACGTGCATATTAGAAATATTGCAACAATATTAGAAATAAGTTTCCCGCTGCGGTATATATGTAATATTTCATAAACGAGTAGGAGTGTTTCACCTCTAGGGGTTACAATTTACAAACACGAGAGGACAATGAAAATCACGAGGCCGTTAACCGAGTAATTTTCGGGGTGGGAAAACTTGGTTAGAGGGGACAAACTCGGGTGGAAAAAACTTGTCGATTTGTATCGTACACACGAACTATTTGTTCGTGTGTACGATACAAATCGACAAGTTTTGTCAAAATAATGTCAAGGAAAACTTGGTAATGAATAATGATTTATTTAACGTCGTAAACACAGGGTGTGGTCGCCCAATCATCCGAGCCAGAGGCTCATGTTAAAAGTGCACGACATAACCTAAGACTTAAGTGTTGATTTTACGGAGGGAGGAAAACCTGTGTGACGCTTAAATGTCATTACAAAAATCTAACGTCTGACAAACTGGTGGACTATTCATAATTTGCAAAATATTCTAATCAATTTCTAATTGTTATACAAATTTTATCATATATTTTAATATATGATCCAATTAAGGTTGAGATGTTGTACTTTATAAATTAGCGCAAAACGTTCACCTGTCGACATGAAGTCTTAGATATCGGTTATGAGACCCAAAGTTATACACAATTGAATGAATGAATGAATGAATGAATGAATGAATGAATGAATGAATGAATGAATGAATGAATGAATGAATGAATGAATGAATGAATGAATGAATTATATATCGACAAATTTTGACATTACATATATTCGGCTAGATCACAAAAGAAAAGTCGTCAGCTTCGTGCGACAGTGTGTAAAAAATAGCTTGAATACAATACCAATGTTAATTAACAAAAGAAAAGGATAACAATTTTATAATTATTTTAATAGCGTGCATATTAGAAATATTGCAACAATATTAGAAATAAGTTTCCCACTGCGGTATATATGTAATATTTCATAAACGAGTAGGAATGTTTCACCTCTAGGGGTTACAAACACGAGGACAATGAAAATCACGAGGCCGTTAACCGAGTAATTTTCATTGTTCTCGAGTGTTTGTAAAACATGAGAGAATAATGAAAAGCACGAGGCAGCAAGCCAAGAACATTGAAAACACGAGAGAACATTGAAAATTACGAGGTAATATATAGGTCGAGTGATTTTTGCCCTGGTGAAATTATGAAATAGCTTCTCAATCGTCAATTATAGTAGAGAGACTTGGTAATATTGGTGCATATTGGATTGGACAATGGTTTCACGTTGAATTTATAATTAAGAAATGTGGTAATAAACGGTCTTTTGTTTGTGCCGTTTATTATCTGATTTCTTAATTATGAATTCAGTTCGCCCGACCTTTACCGGGTTTCAAAACTCTTACACATGATCAAATATTTTTTTCTGGTTGGCTAATGAGCTCATGAATTATTAATGAGTTTGAGAAATATAAATACACACATATACACTTGCTTGCTGGGACAATCATTCTTAACTTTTTAGTCAATTAGAGAAGAAGTCTTTGGTGTTTTTCTATAACGAACCATTATTTATCTTGGTTTTCTTTTTTGAACCATGTCCAGAAATGTATTAAGGTACGAATGCCATTATATCGTAAGTAAAGTATAAGTGTTATACTTAAATATAGCTTTGTAAAGTCTCATTGGGTAGTTTTCAGTATGATAGCCTTATAAAGTATGACATTGCAGGTGTTCTTCCAAAGACAATCTTAAGAAACTGAAGTGAAATTTCGTTTCATATGCACTTTAAACTCAAACCTTATTTCTCTCTCTCTAGATTAACTTCACTTCTCGTTCTGTTATTCAACATCAATCGAACTTCTGTCTTGGCTCAAGGGATGTTCAAAGTCAAAGGTAAAATAGACAAAGCACTTTACGGTTACAGTTTCTTGAACATAACAGAGACAAGAATGGAAAAATGTTTGGCAAAGTGTTTGGAGAACTGTCTTTGTATGTCATTTCAAATGTGCGAACAACACGAATGTCAGTTGTGTTCATCTGACAAAGAGCAAAGTCCATCAGCATTTCGTGAGAAAAAAGGATGTACTTATTACGCTTTTCAAAAAGATTTGTATGAGGTAAGGACATCGTCTGATTACAAGTTACTCTACTTAAATAATTTTGTCAGATAGGAAGGAAGGACTGTGAAAGGAAGAAAGAAAAGAAGGAAGGAAGGAAAGAAAGGAACGAAGAAAAGAAGGAAGGAAGAAAACGAAGGAAGAAGAAAGAAAGAAAGAAAGAAAGAAAGAAAGAAAGAAAGAAAGAAAGAAAGAAAGAAAGAAAGAAAGAAAGAAAGAAAGAAAGAAAGAAAGAAAGAAAGAAAGAAAGAAAGAAAGAAAGAAAGAAAGAAAGAAAGAAAGGAAAGAAGGAAGGAAGGAAAGAAGGAAGTCTATTGGAATAAATACGGTATGATGACTATTAAAAATTTATCATGCATTATGAATATATTATAAATCTATAATTGCAATATAAAAAGGGAGGGAGGAAAGAGGACAAAGGGACAAGAAGATAAAGAGGTGAAGAGAAGAAGGGGGAGAGAGGGGGAAAGGGAGAGAGAGGGGGGGGGGGGGGGTGAGAGAACGGAAGAGATAGAGAAAGGAAAGGGGGAAAAGAAAGGGAGAGAGAGAAGAAATGAAGTGGAGAGAGGGGGGAATGAAAGAACGAAAGAGAGGAAACGGGAGAGAGAGGGGGGAGAATGGAAGGAAGAAAAGAGAGGGAAAGAGAAAGATGGAGAGGGAAAGAGAAAGATGGAGGGGGAAGAGGGAGGAGGAGGGGAAAACGAGCCAGGGAGGGAAAGAGAGGGAAACTGGATAAACGGAACAAACTGACAAACAAACAAACAAACAAACAAACAAACAAACAAACAAACAAACGAACGAACGAACGAACGAACGAACGAACGAACGAACGAACGAACGAACGAACGAACGAACGAACGAACGAACGAACGAACGAACGAACGAACGAACGAACGAACGAACGAACGAACGAACGAACGAACGAACGAACGAACGAACGAACGAACGAACGAACGAACGAACGAACGAACGAACGAACGAACGAACGAACGAACGAACGAACGAACGAACGAACGAACGAACGAACGAACGAACGAACGAACGAACGAACGAACGAACGAACGAACGAACGAACGAACGAACGAACGAACGAACGAACGAACGAACGAACGAACGAACGAACGAACGAACGAACGAACGAACGAACGAACGAACGAACGAACGAACGAACGAACGAACGAACGAACGAACGAACGAACGAACGAACGAACGAACGAACGAACGAACGAACGAACGAACGAACGAACGAACGAACGAACGAACGAACGAACGAACGAACGAACGAACGAACGAACGAACGAACGAACGAACATACGAACGAATGTTTCAGCAGACGCAAGATTATAAAATCGACTTTTCAATTTCAGGTTGAAAAGCAACAATGTCAAAAGAGTTGTCTGACAGGAATGAATTGCTGTATGACATCCAACCCTTGTATGAATAACGGAACATGTCAACCCGCCTCACCAACGAACACCACAACACGCTTCAAATGCAAATGTCCTGCAGGCTACACTGGAAACACTTGCCAACATCCAATCAAGTCGTGTCGGGCTTATCTCAAGGGCAATCGTCTGGCTGGAAAGTACAAGGTATGGGATGATGACATGAAACCTTTTGAAGTTTTCTGTGATTTCGATTCTAATTCGACGATGGCTTGGACACTGATCCAATCCTACCAACTTCAAAACAAAGATCAATTCCAAAAACCCTTTTATCTTGATGATCCTGTAAACCAAGACGGCCCTGTCTGGGACTCCTACCGTCTTTCGAAATCCAGAATGGAATCCATTCAACGAGATTCAAGTAAATGGCGCATGACATGCCAGTATGATACCGATGGCGTGGTCTACACAGATTACATACGAGGCACCAATGATAAGCGTGATGTTTTGGCCTATATCGACCCAACCTCGTGCACAGAAGTTGAGTACATTGACATTCGTCAAATAAACTGTAAAGATTGTGCTGCTCGTATTATTCAAAGAGATGACAACGGCGTTATGAAGCCATTGCATATTAACTCTAATCACTTAGGAAATTGTTTTTTCAGCGTATCGGGCATACAATGCGATAATGCAGGTGAAAACAACTTTGGGCGTTATAATTGCGTAAATCCTGATCATCGTTGCTCAGCAACTGCATCATCAACAACTCAAACATGGTTTGGAGAACTGGATGGCTAAATATGGAAGTTTGGATGACTGGAGTTGTCGTGAACTGTTGCTTTGCTTTCCATGCTGCTTATTTACCTCGCATCTGGTGGTTGGCGTTTTATTCGAATATTCTGTTTGACCTTTCCACGCGATTGTGGGTTGATGTTTCCTTTCTTCAAAGTATTTAGAGAAGTTAAAAAATAAACGTTAAATTAAAAAATAAAAAATAAAAGTTAAAAAATAAAAAATAAACATCCATATATATTTATAAGCAACTAGAGGCCACTCAGAGACTGCATACACCTTCACCACAATGGTGCATTTTTTTATTTAAACATATTTGATTGTTACATTTTCTCCAAGAGCTAAGCTCATCGAGGGAGATCATGTTAAATACCGAAAAATCAAACAAAAACAATCGTTTTACGGCCGTTTTCCCCGCTTACGCGGGGTTGGCCGGCGGCTCCCCACAGCAGTTTCCTTCACTTCTCTCTCTCCGGAGCATCCTCCCTTTTCAACCCACAATCTCGCATATCCCTTTCCACCACCTGACTCCATGTCATCCTCGGCCTTCCTCGTCCTCTTGTACCTTCCATCTCGAGCGACATGCTCTTCTTCACCCAGTGACCATCGTCTTTCCGCAGCACATGTCCCAACCATCTCAACCGGTCCCGCTTTATGACATCAGACACCAACTCAATCCTCATTCTTTCCCTCAGCTCCACACTTGGCACTCTATCCTTTAGCGATACACCACACGTCCATCGCACCATCCTCATCTCTGTCCGCTCTAATCTGCCCCTCTGCTCTGCAGTCATGGCCCATGTCTCACTTCCATACACCATAGCACTCCTCACACACGTCACATACGATATACAGCTTCCCCTTTAGCTTTCTTCCTGGTCAAGATCCCAGACAACTCTTCAGCATATCCCCTGAAGCACTATTTCTTGCACTGTTACCTGGAGACCCTAGAAATTCACAATTTTCCGGGGGAGCATGCCCCCGGATCTCTCTAGGAGATCGAGGTTCTTGCCCCTCCCCCAAAACCCTGACTATACGAGACAGTAATGGTAAAATAAAGAGATTTGAAGTAGTACCGCAAAACGTTCTAAGGTTTTACGAGGTTATGCAATAACCAAGGTTAACAGCCAAGGAACTGCGCGCGAAGAATGGAGAGAATCAGCGTGACAGTGTTCGATAACTAAAGGCGCAATGGCCAGCAAGGAGTCATTACGCCTTTAGTCGGCATACTGGCTATTTGGAGAAAACGTTAACAGTGAACATATTTGCGTCCCACCATCCCACCCCTAATCAATCAAAGCAAATTGTAATTTCCACCGAAAGTATTTTCGGTGTGATAGGTGCAGACATGCAATGGTGGTCAGGTCAAGGATGGAATTCGACACGTATAGTGTGGGGACCTGAATCCAAGTAACAACAAGTCGCAGCATATCCTGTAGTCATGTCTGCACCTAACCATCCACAAGGGTAAGTACAGTAGTGACTGCAGATGTTAAGAACGCCTTTTACTGGCCGACAATATGTCACATAAAAATGTTCCTCTGGTCCATAGTTAGTGGAGGGGGATGGTTTGGAAGCTCCATTGTCTTTCAACATTATGCAATGGTCATGTCGATGAACACAATAGTTCATGTTGGAGGAAGGCAATTGGTTGAAGAAAGGAAATTCTATGGACACGTGACGACGAAGGACTACGCAATGAACAAAGGACTTACAACACGTGACGACGAAGGACTACACTAATTAAACCCGAACGTTGGCATTGGAGGACTGCTTCATTATACAGAAAATACAATACGTTCACTGACCGTGAAATTAGACAAATTGAACAAAAGCATGGAACGATGACTTTTGCCGAGTTTCCAAACCATCCCTCTCCACTAACTATGTCTGGTCTTAACCGGTAACTATAAACCAGATTGAAAATTCGTTGTCAGTTACATATGAATGTGGTGTATACTTCACACTGGTGAACATATTTACGATCAAGACAGTTGTCAGCCACATCTGATCACTGTTGAACTACAAAGTCAGTCCGTCTATTTCGAAATCTACCAACAATGTGCAAGAACACCTTGATCAAAAGGCAAAGCTGTTCAACTTTTTGTCCAACTCCAAAAGCAAAAGGAGCAAAGAGCTTGTGCAACATGTCTCACAGCCTCACTCACCGGAAGTATAAATAGTAGCGGAAGTAAAAGTGCAAAAATACAATATCGTAGACTCGGCCTATAGAGCGTTTTCACTCACGTGATCGGTGGCCCATTGGGGTGGTGAAACAATACGAAATATTTGAATAAGAAAGAGCTAATTCCCATACCGTACACCAATATGGCCGCCATTTCATTGTTTTGGTACACCAATATGGCCGCCGTGACGTAAGATGAAAACGCTCTATACCACAGCAGGTAGCCCGGGCTAATTAAGGTTTTCTCAAAGTAGCTTTTATCCTGAAGATTGTCGATAAACCTCAACACTTATTAGATGTGTGAACTTGATAAGTCATGCAAACATCCAACCTGTACGATTTCATAATATAATGCAGTTCAGCCGCTCGTTTGTCTAAATGATTTTCCTAACAAAGCTTATTTTAATAAAAGAGAACTTAATCTATTCTTAATTTAAGTTTCATTATTTTTCACTTACAAACACCTGCAAGTGGACTTACTTTAATCATGAACAGCGGTAGAGCCAAAGAAATGCCAAAAGACTATATTAAAAGAAACAAGCCGTGTTAATTATTAACGGACTCTCTCTCTCTCTATATATATATCTATATATATACATACTTCGGTGTATAAACCGGTCAAAAAAAACCTTCAACAGTTAGTTTTTTATAGGACGTTCTTGGCAAAGATTTAAAGCATAAAGGATGCACATAAGGTAAGGCAGCTTTAGTTAAACAAATTATCACAATATGCTTGGTTATCGTACAAGGAAAGGGTTGATATCAGTTTTATCGCTTGAAGAACGATATCCGATAATTGTCATGCGTGAGTGCAGCGAATGAGGGAAAATTGTAATATTGTATACTCGCCCTTTTGGATATATAAGTCGTTTTACTTTATTTGATCACATTTTTCTTGAATGGCTCCGTTTGAAATGTCAGTATTTCGTTATATAAAAACTACTCTCGGCAGACCCACTTTGCCTGATAATATATATGTTGACTTCTATCTCAGTAATTTAGTTCTTCGTTCTCCAAATCAAGTTAAGGTCTTCGTATAGGTTTTTCAGGGTCATTTCTGTAAAGCGCTCTCAATTCGTCAGAATTTATGCCACAAAAATAAAATAGATATCGTTAGAAAGCTATGAATTTGCAGAATGCAATGGTGTCTTTGGTTTCGCGATAAACACAAACCGTTAATAGTTGTGAATTTTTTAATTAAAACCAGAGGGCTTCACTCGGGGCGACTCGAGTAAAAAGTGTTTTATTTTGTTCAAAATCTTTTTTTGTACTTTGATTCCGAGATAAGTTTCCAGCAAAACGGTGTCAGCGTTTTTTGATATGTGGAGTTTTGCCGATTTTATTGACGACCAAAGTTAAAAATGCTGTTTTTTGGACAAAATAAGTCATAAATTCGAAACCAGGCAATAAATAAAAAAACGCTGACACCGTTTTGCTGGACATTTATCTCGGAATCGAACTGCGAAAAATTTTTTTTGAACAAAATGAAACGCTTTGTAAGCCCTCTGGTTTCAATTAAAAAATTCCCAACTATTAATGGTTTGTGTTTATCGCGAAATCAAAGACACTATTGTATTCTACAAATTCATAGCTTTCTAACGATATCTATTTTATTTTTGTGGCATAAATTCTGACGAATTGAGAACGCTTTACAGAAATGACCCTGAAAACCTTAACGAAGACCTTAAACTGCAAATTTAATTCGGTAAAAAAATTAATAATACTATAGCATCTTTGCATATAGCTATATAGACGTTCAATATATTGTATGTTATGCATGTTATCTTCAATGTGCATGTTATATGTTTTACATACATGGTCGAGACAAGAGGAAAAAAAACTATCTTCCCGTGTTAAATTTCATTTGGCATCACAAGCGTAGCCACGAGTGAGCAGATAGATTAAATTGAGCACGCGACACGATTTAAATTGTACAAATCAAATTGTTTTCCACCCCATTCCACATGGAAACTCACAAGATACAAGAAAAAAAGTCGAGTGTGCGATGCATTCACTATTCACATCTTAACTACTCTGATGAAGGGCTCCGCTTGAAACGTTAGTATTTCATTATCAAAACCATTCTCGGCAGTTTCATGTGCCATGCATGCACCTTTTCACCGTTTGCTCCATCTAAAACACTGCCTACCCAGCGCTCTACTTTTTTGCGTCCATGCCGATTATTTGACCTGCTATTTCATAACCACTGAAATGCTCCCGTAGAGCAAATATTGAGTAAGAAATATTGTTTAAATTAAAAACACAGTCTAAATTAAGGCTCAATTTTTACTGCACTCAATAAAGATTAACAACGACAATTTTCAATGGGTCGTTAAACTGATGATATCTTTCCATATAAAATATTTATTACATATCGTATCTTTTACTTGTGTTTATATAGATATACTAATCCCCTAACCGTGTAACCAGGCGTTCTAACCAAAAAAATGAAATCATTTTAAATATTCCTAAAGTAAACATTCTAACTTTTCAGAACAGCTTTTATTGTAGACCGAGAATTTTCAACTCCTTGCCATCACACCTTCTCTATTAGTCCATTTAAATCTAAACTGTTAGAATACTACTACCACGCAACCGAGCACGAAAACAATGTTGAAACTCCACAAACGTTTAAAACAGTCTGTGTAAAATGTCACTCGTGCCATCCTCTGTCCGGTCTTCTTGTCAAAATACGCTGTTAATTTATGTATTCACGAGTCTTAGGCTATAAGTTACTTTTTATATTTATTTTTTAATGTTTTTCATATTGAATTTGTATTTTGGGGATCCCGCAAATATGGAGCCACAGATCTGTGGGACTTCCCTGCCATTTTTGGCAAAGCTTGTAAATAAAAATAAATAAAATACGATTTTTCTCAGTAGCCTTGTGTCAAACTGAGTTTTTTTGAATAAAACACAATGATTATAGATATGAATATATTTATGATAAACATAACTCGCATGTAACAGGTGGCAATCGAAATAAACAAACTTTCTGACTTTCTGACACTTCGTTATGCATATCTCATTTACCCCTTCCCCCATTCTCCTCGGTAGATTTTCCCTGTGTGGTGTAAAATCGTCTAGCGTTAGCCAGAGTAAAATACATCAGTAAAGCTTGAGAGTTGGGTGCCACCCAAGAAAAGCTAAACGTAGTTGATAGCAGAAAAACATGTGTTTTTCGGTAGTTTTGCAGTATAATAATAATAATACTGGGTTTTATTAAATATGCACGATGAAAGGTATTAACCTTAATTGCCGTACATTTACAAATTTGGGATTAAAAATATTAACACTACACAACCTTATTACTATCATAAAATGTAACTAAATAGTTATAACTATTAATACTAGAATTACTATCGCAAGTGAAGTGCTGCCTCAAATGGCAGGAATTTCCTGATTTATAGTTTCTGATGTTTTACGAAATTGCCAAAAAAAAACCCTAGGCTGATATTATTAATTGCAACAGACACCAGAGTATTTACAGATCTACTGTATTTTTAATTTTCTAATTATAAGATATAAAATTACATATTTATACTAAAACTTATTTCTTGATATAATTGGCAAGGGTTTTGACAGGATATACAAGGCTTATACACTATTATAGTATAGAAATAATAAATAACCATGCCTCTTGCTCTGGGCAAGCTGTAAATGCAATTCAAAGTGTCTCGTGTTATGACAAATCTACAGCTGAAAAATTATACAGCAATATACCATCGAGTACATCAGACTATTTTGCAGAATTTTTATAAGTAAAATAATTATGTTCGAAGATGTGGGCTAGCATTTTGGAGTTGCCCATTGTTTATAATCTCTGACTGGAAATAAATCACCACATTGTTTATACCTCCAAGAGAAACTAATACACATTTTCCAAATGGATGTGGCATACCATATAAATCTCTTGAATGAGAGTCAAAAATTTTGAAGTTTCCTTCAGAAGTCCTGAAAATTGCAACCGTGTTGCAATCAATAGTCAATAGGCAATGTTGATAACTTAAATGAGAATCTAAAAACATATTATTTAAAGCATTTTCCAAAGAATAATATGGTAGATTGTTAGCTGCCATAAACAAATCACCAGCAAATGGGTCACTGTATTGCAAGTAACACACTTTATTAGAAACTGCAACCATTTCTGGCACGTCAGTTAGAAACAAGAATGTTTTATTAATAGAATTGCTTATACAAGTATAAAGGCTGTTTCCAGCACACAATATGTCATTCAAGCATGATGAATCCCATGCATTGATATTAATTGTTATTTGACTATGTATTACTGCAGTCAAAGACATGGCTACACATTGTTTACCAGCATTTTGTCTAAACTTTTTTATATTACCTTGGCTAAAATCAGCACATATTGTTTTAGTAGGGTCAACCAAATCATATACTGTTGGTCCAGGATTTTCTTCGACATCATTTGCCATTCTCAACAACAATGGAACATACACATTGTAGCATGACATTTCACTGAAGGCTAACACAATCACTTGACTTAAGCATTTATATTGTTCTACCAACCGCTTTGTTGGCAAATATAATACACCCAGACAAAATATTCGTATCAATATTAATAATACCAGTACTGTTACTACCAGCTGAAATAACGTCAACATTATAGCACAAAAGTCACCTTCATGTCGAGTTGAATACTCTTTGACTCTTACATTGTGTGCACCAATTTGGGCACGATATTGCTCAATTGTCATACCCATTTACTGAATTTTTAAAAACCTGAAAATAGATACCTTACCTCGAAAAGACGATATTTCCTCACCGAAATTGACCAACACAAGACACGCTCAAAGATAGACTTCGAATGCTTTACATGTATAATATACCTCATGGCATTGCCAGTTCAGAACTTCATCGCCGTCGTGGTGTTGACGAATTCAATGTAAATTGATTCCGATACATTCCGACAAACGAAGATCCACACGTCACAAAACGTCATAAAAAAGTCAACATACAGACATCCCTCGCAAAATCGAGATTTCGTTGACTATACATAACTCGGCAAAGAGGTCTGGACACGAGACACAGCAACCCATGTCAAGATTAGTGAGCTGCCTCGCTACGCTCGGCAGCAATTAATAAAACTAGTAAAATAGTTGAATGTCGAGAGAATATATACAATGATTTGAAAGTGGATTAAAAATATCAAAACTATGCATTGCTATTATAGCTCTTAATAGCATAAACCAAAGGACTGTATTTAAATCGATCAGTTCGATATTTAAAATTATAAAACTTGTTGCCGTCGTATCTTGTTGTTCTTTGTCTAACGTCATTTACCCTATCTGGGAGTAAGTGATGAAGTTTATGTGACGGTGAAGACATTCGCTTAACAAGCTCGATACAGTGTTTTTCACGCCTTTCCGACAGAGGTTCTAATATATATATATATTCTGATATTCAGTATATATATATTCAGAATAACAAGCAGAAATTAAAATCCAATGTTTCCAAGCCAACTACAAATAAACAATATATATATATATATATATATATATATATATATATATATATGATATATATATATATATATTATATTATTATTATTATTATTATTATATATATATATATATATATATATATATATATATATATATATATATATATATATATATTTGTAAAATTCATTAATAATTCATGAGTTTTGCAGCCAATCCAATTTCAGAAATTACGTATACCCCTGTAAACCCCATACAAACTAAAACCAATGATGCTAATTAGTTACAACCATGCACTAGTGGATGTATACTCTTCTGATACAACCACTAGTGCTTGTAACTAATTAGCATCTCAATATCCCAAAGGGATTTTTACTATTCATTCATTTCACAAGTTGTTTACAACACTCGCGGCCTTGTTGTATTGAATAGACAATCACTCGCCTTCAGCTCGTGATTGTATATTCAATACAACACGGCCGCTCGTGTTGTAAACATTACATAATTTGAAAATGAAAATAAGTGCCCAGCAAATAACTCGTTTGTATATATATATATATATATATATATATATATATATATATAAACAGTGAAATAAAAGTAGCGTTATTGCATTAATATTACACTTCTCTTTTCAGTAAATCCTTTAATTTGCACTAATTCTCTGCACTTCACTGGGATTCTTGATGAAGGGGCTGCGCTATGAAACGTTGAACAAAAGTTGAAAAGTTTTACTGTGAACATCTATAAATGCTGTTTTTAAGTGAATATCAATAAATAATAAATATGCACTATTTACAGAATGAGTAGCCGTTCTGTATCGGGGTATACAGACACGAGGCGAAGCTGAGTGTCTGTATCCCGATACAGAACGGACACGAATTCTGTAAATGACTTCTAAAACGATCTATTAAGTTAGCGAAAAATACATCATGTTAAAGTAATAGATAAATCCCGAGAACGAGGGATTTATGCTATATAAAGACCCGAGGACGCGAAGCGTCCGAGGGCTTTATATCGCATAAATCCCGACGTTCGAGGGATTTACCTGACTTAATTTATTATCGAGGAGGTTTTCCAACAAAGTTTGTTGTTTTTTTCTACCTTGGACAAAGATTTTCCTAGTTTTTTCCTTCATTTCTTATCTAATTAGTATTCAAGGGCTTTATGCGATATAAAGACCTCGAAAGAACAAAGAAAACCGACTCGATAATAAATTAAGAGCTGATAAACCTTCTAGGTAAGGTTTAATAGCCTGCGATTATTAAATTAGTGATGTGATGTGATTATTAAATTAGTGATGCGCTTTGATTTAGTTTAGTCCCACATTTTATATTCTAAGTGACGTGCCATAAATAGCCGTTCTGATCATCATTTATTCAACAAATGTTGTTCTTCAACAGCTTGCAACCTTACTCAACATAGTTGAATGCGAAGTGTCTGTACACTTGCTACAGAACTTATATCAGTGTCTGTATTATGTGATACAGAACTGATGTTTTATTAAACAGTACTGATATCAGTTCTGTACCGGGGTAAACACAGACATTGATTAAACCTTAATTTCTTTTGAATATATCATGATATATATATATATATATATATATATATATATATATATATATATATATATATATATATATATAATGCCGCTCATTTTTCTTAGACTGTCTCCATTCATCCTTATATTACTCCATATCAAAGAATGTCACTGCCAAAGAATGTTCAAAGTCAAGGGCAAAATAGACAAAGCACTTTACGGTTACAGTTTCTTGAACATAACAGAGACAAGAATGGAAAGATGTTTGGCAAAGTGTTTGGAGAATTGTCTTTGTATGTCATTTCAAATGTGCGAACAGGAAGAATGTCAGTTGTGTTCATCTGACAAAGAGCAAAGTCCATCAGCATTTCGTGAAAGAAAAGGATGTACTTATTACGCTTTTCAAAAAGATTGGTCTGAGGTAAGGACATATATGGTCTGATTACAAGTCAATTTACTTAAACTATTTTGGAAAGAAGGAAAGAAGAAAGAAGGCATGAAAGAAAGAAGGAAGGAAGGAAGGAAGGAAGGAAGGAAGGAAGGAAGGAAGGAAGGAAGGAAGGAAGGAAGGAAGGAAGGAAGGAAGGAAGGAAGGAAGGAAGCTTTTCTGAAGAAGGGGCTGTGGTCCGAAACGTCAAAATAAAAAGGTTTTTAAATGTTCCTGTCTTACGACTACTGATTTAACTGTAATTTTTATGGAACTTTGAAGAGAGCTGGCTCCTTGATCAATATATATATATATATATATATATATATATATATATATATATATATATATATATATATATATATATATATATACGGCAATGGTTCGACATGAAAACAAACTTGGCCATCCTATAATAATTGGAGTTATGGTTCTAGAGTTCCAGACCTAGCCAATTTTCACCAGTGTCAATTCTTTGTCCACTATAATAAACCAATTTTGTCGATTTTTAGCGTGGAATTAGCGAACAGTGTGACCGAAGCTGTTTCACGGAAATAAATTGTTGCATGACATCAAATCCTTGTCTGAACAATGGAACTTGCGAAGCTGTTTCTCAACCAGTCACTACACAACGCTTCAGATGTAAATGTCCTGCCGGTTATACAGGAAACAGTTGCCAACATCAAGTCAGCTCATGTCGAGGTTACATCAATGGCAGTCGTGTTCCTGGAAAGTACAAAGTGTTTGACAAAGACATGAAACTTTTTGAAGTTTTCTGCGATTTTGATTCTTATTCGACGATGGCTTGGACACTAATACAGTCCTATCAATTACAAAACGTCGAGGAATTTAGAGATTCCTTTTTTCTTAATCATCCTGTGGACCAAGAAAGTCCTGTCTGGGACTCCTATCGCCTTTCAAAATCCAGAATGGAATCCATTCAACGAGATTCTAGTAAATGGCGCATGACATGTCAGTATGATACCGATGGTGTGGTTTATACAGATTATATCGAAGCTAGCAATGATAAAATCGACATTTTGGCGTACAATAACGAACAGTGTATGGAAGTTGAAAATATCGATGTTCGCAGATACAATTGTTTTAATTGTACTGTTCAGCTGCTGCAACGTCACGATGCGACGGGTATTTTCGAATTTAATTGTCCCCTTCACGTTGACACCTATGTCTCATCCGACTGCTTTTTCCAAGCCGGGGGACATCTTTGTCCTGTAGACGGTGGTGAAGATAACTTTGGTTATTACTATTGTACAAACCCTTTGCATCGTTGCACAGCGACAGACACAGCGACCACTCAGACATGGTTTGGGGATTATTAACTCTTTCACTGCAGGCGACTATATTGCAGGGCTTGAAATAACGTTTCCAAAGTTCCCAATCATGGTGATCGGCAGTCATGACTTTCAAATGAAAATCTGGCCGATCAGGAGCGTTTTCCTGACATATTGTAAGCCAGTAATGACTGCCATCTTGAAAGCGCACATATAATACAAAAGTGTGACTGTTGCTACTGCTCGTAGCAAAACACAGCAGGATTTATCAATTAAGAACTAAAATTTATTCAAAAATCCTACCCGCTTTCAACCTGCAGCAAAACAAAAACGTTCGTGGTCACCGGTTCGGATTGCAGACTGTTTAAGAGATTAAAGTACTTCATGCAATTTTGTTTTATCCTGTCGTATCAACTAAATAAGATCTTTTCGCGTGTTTCTGAATGTGTTTTATTATAAATTTTATTTGTCTTTTAACTGTACAGGTAAGCGTGTTTTTAAGACAATGGTCAAATATATTTCTTGCCGATCAAGATGATCGGCAACCTTGCTTCTCCGCCGATCATAAACAATTTCTTGCCGATCATTGATCAGTGATCGGCTGTTATTTCGAGCTCTGAATTATTGTTATTTTACTCTGGCTAATGCCAGACGATTTTACTCATCAAGCAAGGAAGGAAATCTAGCAGTGACAGGTTAAAGTGGTCCGCTGATGAAAATATATTGTGGACAATGTTTTTGCATAATCTTAGAGGGTATGGTAGTTAGTAAAATTGCGAAGTTTCATTCCAAAATTCGTTGAAGAAAAGGTGATTTATTTTGGAGCGCCGCCATTAAATTGGCCGTGTTTGAGACGAATGAGTTGAGGAGAACTTATGACGTTATAGACTCAAAAAACCCCAAAAGATTATTGTTGTTGTTAACAAAAGAGTCATTGTTGTTATTGAGCCTATGACGTCATAAACTTCCTCCACTCATTCTCCTCAAACTCGGCCACTTTAATGGCGGCGCTGCAAAATACAAACTTCACATGTAAAATATCACCTTTTCTTCAACGAATGTTGAAATGAAACTTTGCAGTTTTACTAATAACTAATAAGCCTTTCTGGCCTCGTTTGTGTGTCTGCAATTCAAAAGAATGTTTGCTCCATAACGAGGCCAGAAAGGCTAAGTTAGATGCACATAAAAAGACTTTATGAAAGTGGTCTGTTGTGCTGTATATTTTTACCAAAATACATACTGCACTATACACTATTTATGCGTCAGAGTTTCTGAACACATGGGCAAGAATCTTGCCTTATACACGCGTAAAAACACACAACTTGTTCACAGTTGTCAACAGGCGTGAACAATGTTGTGCTCCTCATCGTGAACAATGTTGTGCTGCTCGCCGTGAACAAGTTGTCAACACGTTGTTCACTTATGGTTCGAACAACTTGTTCACGGATAAATCAACAGTCATGAACAAAGTCATGAACAAGCTACCCTGGTCCCAGAGGTCCTACGCCGCCCGCTCCCCCCCGAAATGCTGAAAGCGGCGAGAGAACCTCTGGTCGAACTGGCCGTTTCTTTGATCGCTCCGAGCCAATGAAGTCGCTAGGGTCAGATCTTGACCCCATTTTCTGATTGGCTAAGAGAACTGTTAGGGGGGTTTCGATTAAAAAAAATAATTACAACTACAAGTCAAAGGTGGAGGCGTGAAGAAATATACTGCATCTTGTAAGGCGTTTGTAGCATCGTTATGTTAAAATCTCCGGAGCAAAATTGCAAAACAAAGCCGTAAAGAACAAGAACTAACGAATACCGTTGCTGGTGCACATTTCCGGGTCGTACCTTGGTACACCGAGTTTGCAGTGCGTGAGAGGTATAAATATTATTTCAGTGCGTAGACTAAACTATTATTTCTCTTACTCAAGAAATATTTCTACGTTGTCATACGGATTGGGCGATCGAGTATTAATCTGCCGCCGAACTATGGTTTATATATATACCAAGAACGTCGTTCAGCAAGCTTTTTCAATATTCCCTAGTGGGTTATCGGCGATATCGCCGTGACATCCAAGTATGACGGGTTTTTTTAAATTTGAATACAGTTGTTGCATAAATCAACTTGTTATATCATTCTGTGATTGTAATTTATAAATCCTATCGCTAATTTTATTACGAATATAATGAGGGCGTCGTAATGCCAAAAGCAAGGCGCCATGCATTTGTATTAACCACCAACGAATTGATAGCTGTTTATTTTTTTTAACTCCTATTTTGACCTCATCCAGTCATCTCATGCATGCTAAAGAATAAAAATCCGTTGTTTATGAACACTCTAAAGAAGATAACGTGAACTAACACTGATTTGAAAAAACTTGCACGGAAAAATTAAAGAATATTTGGCGCGTACGTCACAAGCAAATTATTCACACGCATTGATTCAAAAGCAAACAACGTAAACAACTGATAATGGCGTTTTATTTGTGTCAATTTCTTTTACTTTCCCTGTATGATTTGGCTGCGGCGTATTTTCTCTCGTCTCATTACATGAAAGAGTTCAAAACGTCTGGTTATATATTTACCTCCCAAAGCCCCCAAACACAAATCTAGAATAATGCATATTATTTCTTTGTGAACGGGTGACATTTTTGCGTTGTAGTTGTACACATAAAATTCGGTTTCGTTTTCGCAATTTTTCTGAATAGCAGCGGTATAGAAGCTAAAGCGCCATGGGGAAAAAATTCTGCCCTATGGATAAGAATTTCTTGTTATTGTGAGCTTGCAAGTGATTTTGAAACGATCAAACGAATAAATAATTTGATCACTGAAGCGGTCGGGCGAGTCATTCAGCGCAACTAATAAATTGTCTTGTCTCGTGGGCTGTTGGGTTTTTTTCCTTGCTCGACTGGTAAAACGGCCAAATTTCTAGACTTTTATAGTTTATTTCTCCTAATAAACAAAAATTTCTGTTAGTGGTGCAAAAAGTTTTAACACCCCCCGGTCCATTTAATTAGATTACTGCAACATCAAAGTGAGATTAGTAGCGTCTTCGACCAGAGGTTCTCTCGCCGCTTTCAGCATTTCGGGGGGGGGAGCGGGCGGCGTAGGACCTCTGGGACCAGGGTATGAACAAGCTGTTCCAACAGCACATTTTTTATAGCCAACAACGCTGTTCGCACATGATACAACATGTTGTAACAACATGATGAAATAACAACGATAAACAACAATGTTACAACAATGGTGAACATGGTTGATGTATCAAAACAACGATGAACAACAATGTTACAACAGTGGTGAACATGGTTGATGTATCAACACGTTCTTCGGTTGTTACTATACATGCGTGAACAACGGTTGTTGTTTCATCAAGCAGTAACAACTTGTTGAAACAATGATGAACAATGTGTTGTCAACAAGTTGTTACAGCATTGTTCAGGCAACAATGCTGCAACAACTTGTGAGATTTTTACGCGTGTACAGGAAAAGCTCTATCCAACTCTTGCGTTTCGGCAATGCTCGCACACCATAAGTTATCCGGTCACCCTTAATTTCGTTTGACGACTTTTCTGTTTTAGCTTCCAGTGCTTCTCCATTTGAAGTTCTTATTCGAGAAAGTTTACTAATTTCAAAGATAAATCCGTCCTTAAACAAAAACATTAAATAATATATATCCTATTTTTATTCTGACTATTGCTTTTAAAAAATTTTTTTTGTCTGTCTCATTATTCATTTTCATTATACTTCTGTCAACGTTCCTTGTTTTATTTCTGATCTCTCGCTTCTAGTCTCATCAGCATTTTCTGTCACATCTGTCACCATCTATAGAGTTAATTATAATCTACCGCTGTAAATTATTCCTTTCACTCTGAAGATATGTTACTGGACAGTAACGAAACGTCAGTCAATAAAATTTAAGATGTTTGATTATTGTTTTTTTGTTGAATTCAACAATGCCTCTTTTAAAGTGTCTATGAAATGAAAAATTCATTGGCATTTTTGCTGTCTTATTGTACAGATCGAGGAGCAAGACAGGAGCACTCACTGAAAATTTCAAGAGAATCTGATGCGTAGTTTTCGCACTATTAACTCTCAAAGTCTGCCATGGCTAGTTCGTTCTTGGAGAAAAATTGGGCTTTCGGTAACAATGCTTATGATGTACGCAAATGGACAACTATGCATAAGAACAATAGATTTCACTATTAATGATCCATCTGCGTACGTAAGACATTGTTACCAAGAAGCCCAAATTTCCCCATAACAAACTATCCACAGCAAATTTTGAGAGTTGATAGCGCGAAAACTACGCATCAGATTCTCTGGAAATTTTCAGTGAATTTTTCACTTCATAGACACTTCAAGACTAGTTTGCTGGGCAATAATCTTTTTAACACTTGAGGCATGGACCTCTCCCTCTGCAGCTCTACTGAATAAAATCGTCTGGCGTTAGCCAGAATAAAATACTAAAGACTCGTCTTCAGGCTTCAAAGTGTCAAGCAGTCTGGACTAGGCTATATTAAGGCATGTAATAAAATACAGTTCCATAATATATTACGAAAATATCACTAAATGATTTGTCCTTCCGTATAGATTAACTGATAATCTACAATGTCATTATATGGCTATATTAAGGCATGTAATAAAATACAGTTCCATAATATATTACGAAAATATCACTAAATGATTTGTCCTTCCGTATATATAGATTAATAATCTACGATGCCATTCAATTCTCTTTTAATAAAACAGAATTTGATTAGTTTTAAATGAAAGTTTATTGCGTCGCGCAAATATCACCTGCAACCCCAAACTTGACATGATCACAGCGGTAAATAATTATTATTTTTACACACTGATAAGTACACATTACTAAAACCCATGCATACGCCACTCCATGTTCTTTGTAATTACTCAGAATAGATGATACCAAGTGCTGGATTTAGACCGGTTCTATACAGAGGTGCTATAGTTCACTTGATATAACCGCACGACGATGTACAGAACTAAAAGCTTAACAATAATAAGGTATGGACATTTTAGTTTTTGGAAAATTGTCACAGAATATACTGCCGAATGGTGTTTGTTCCTTAACTCCTTCACTACCAAGGGATCTCCACTTGACTAGTAAAAGCGTCTGGCGTTAATTAAGCAGAGTAAAATACTAACTGAGTCGAAATAAAGTAAGGTTTATATAGATATACTGCCGAAACAGAGAACGTAGGCCGTAGCTGGGATCTAACGTTTCGAGCGAAGGCCCTTCGTCAGAGAGAAACGTGGAGAAAAATTTCTTTTCTTCGCCAGAGAAAAACCTCGCTCTCACGAAGGGCCTTCGCTCGAAACGTTAGACTCCTACGTTCTCTGTTTGGGCAGTATATCTAACCTTACTTTATTTCGATTGTTGTTTCTACACTGCCTACGCAGCACGCTACTTTTATCTCCCTAACATACTATAAAAGTCCGCTTCTTTCGAAAACGAACAATGCGGTAGGCGAACAGTTAAGGAGAACGTTTTTAAACTATCCTTAATAACTCGATCCTTGAGGGCTCTCCACTTGACGAGTAAAATCTTCTGGCGTTAGACAGATTAAAATACTAAAGTCTGCTTCGTTTGAAACGAACGACACGGCAGGCAAAGAATTAAGGCGGAGAAAGTTTTCAAACCGGCATCCTTAACTCCTTTACTACGGCGAGTACTAAAGCCTGCTTCGTTCAAAAACGAACGACGCGGCAAAAAAGGTAAGCGTTCGAGCGAAGGCCCTTCGTCAGAGAGAAACGTGAGTTTATTACAAGTATATAAGTTCATATTTCATGATTATAAACTATATACATGCATGTAGAAAGAGATTTTCCAATTTATGGCATGTACTGTACTGTACTGTACTGTACTGTACTGTACTGTACTGTACTGTACTGTATTGTACTGTATTGTATTGTATTGTATTGTATTGTATTGTATTGTATTGTATTGTATTGTATTGTATTGTAAAAAAGCAAAATTCGAGAAAACAAACACAGTTAAAAAATGAGTTTGGAATACAGCCACTGAAAAAAATCGGTATTTTTCCATGTGAGAATATTAATTTAACGATCCTATAAAAATTAATATGCTTTTCTATGTTCTTTAAACAAAACATTTTATGAAATAAACAGAATAATATATACATGGACACATTATATGAACTCTTTGCCTAGAATTAAAAAAATGTCTTTTGTTGTTATCTATCCCCAATTCATTTAAAAAATATGTCAACGCTAAGCTAGATAATATATCAAGTATTTAAAATATACTCCAAAATATACTTGAAAAGTATGTTGACTGCATAAGCTAGCAGCGGGCAGTAGCTAGGGGCAACTGCCCCCCAGAGAAAATCCAAAATATGATTTTTATAATGCCACACATCACATTTGCTCCCAGAGTCACAGGATAAAGAACTAACTAGTCGTTTAATTAATATCATAACTCTGACAATGAATTTTCGCGCTTTATCCCGTTAGAGTAACTATTATTTTACAATCACTTGCTACTCACTTTCACCAAAATGTTCGGAAGTTCGTTGGGAAGTTCGCAAGTTCGTTGGGAAGTTCAAGGCTCGTTTTAAACTACGCATTTGATTGACTTAGTAGCCCTGAACATTTTGGTGAAAAGTGACAAATGAGTTGCAAATGACTGTAGTTGTCTTTGTAAATATGTGATCTGACTGTAGTTTTAGACAAAATCTTTTGTAAAAATGAGAGAATGCATGTGTCTTAAAAAATATGTTTTAAAATCTTCAAAATTTTCCTCAAATATGATGTCAGATGGCGGGAAATGCCATTTCAGAGACTCAATTTTCAAAAATTTTCTGGGGGAGCATACCCCCGGACTCCCCTAGAAATTTGGCAGTCTTACTGGCCCCCTGACTAAAAAATCCTGTCTACGGCCCTAAGCTAGACAGTGATACTAAAATAAACAAGTTTGCAGTCGTATGCCAAAACGTTCCGACAAAGCAAAACACAACACAACACAACACAACACAACACAACACAACACAACACAACAGAATAAAACAAAACAAAACAAAACAAAACAAAACAAAACAAAACAAAACAAAAAACGAACAGAACAGAACAAAACAAAACAAAACAAAACAAAACAAACGAAAACAAAACAAAACAAAACAAAACAAAACAAAACAAAACAAAACAAAACAAGAACAGAACAGAACAGAACAAAACTAAAACAAAACAAAACAAAACAAAACAAAACAAAACAAAACAAAACAAAACAAAACAAAACAAAACAAAACAAGAAGTAATGAATATTTCCCCCCCCTAGATTGCCACTGCTCATATTTGCATTGGGCCTGGCCCCAATCAATCAAACTAATTCTACCTTGAGTCAAAGGAAAAGTAATTACAAAGTCAGGGGTAAAATAGACAAAGCTCTTTACGGCTACAGTTTCTTGAACATAACAGAGACAAGTATGGAAAGATGTTTGGCAAAGTGTTTGGAGAATTGTCTTTGTATGTCATTTCAAATGTGTGAGAATAAGGAATGTCAGTTGTGTTCATCTAACAAAGAGCAAAATCCATCTGCCTTCAATGAAAGAAAAGGATGTACAAACTTTGTTTTTGAAAGAGATCAATGTGGGGTAAGTAGTCATGCATGTACAAATGTAGTGTACAAAATTTTTTCCCATATATTGGAAGAGATATCCCTTGTTCACTGTGCTCATTCATCACAATTATATTGTTCTTGTACAATTAGTATATATATATATATATATATATATATATATATATATATATATATATATATATATATATATATATATATATATACTAATTATACTATTATATATATACTAATTATACTAATTGTATATATATATATATATATATATATATATATATATATATATATATATTTTCGCTTACCTCCAGACTTTTGAGGCAGACTTTTGAGGTAAGGGAAAATCTATATTTGCTCTAACTATATGTTATCGAGCACTCTTTGCGTTTCGTAGACCAAAACCCACACGTATATATATATATATATATATATATATATATATATATATATATACAGTATATATAATTATATATGTACTGTATGTACTATTTACAAAATGAGTGGCCATACTGTATCGGAGTATACATGTCTTTATTCCAATACAAAACAGACACAAATTTTGTAAATGGCTTCTAAAATTAATTATTTGAAAGTTTTCATGGTGATAATGTAATATAAGTAAGTTTTGTGGAAACACCATGTAAAATATTTCTTTGCAAAAAAGATTTATTTATGGCTTCTAAAATGTTTAATAAAATGTCCATGTCTGTAAATGTGATACAGAACTGATGTTTTATTAATGAATTTTGTATCATGGCATACAGACCCTGATTAAGCCTTAATTTCTTTTCAATTTTCCTCACGAATTATTAATTAACATATATAATATTTTAAATATATATTATATTATATCTTTTAATATATTCATACATTGTTCACTTGTTTGTAATTATTCATGGTTATAGACCTAATTCATAAATGGCAGACCTAATTTAAATTCTTTTAATACATACAATAATTTGTATGTATAATGAGAATAAACTCGTTTTCATGTGGACAATTCAAAAGAATTTTACTTCAAAACAGGTCATAAGGCCACCGCCATTTTGGAACTATATTTTGCTCAATTTCCTGCTTATATAAATTTCAGTCCGACAGTTAACCAAGACCTTTTATTTTCTGACAAAGCTTATGTTGTTGTAAACCAACACAATAGTGAATAGTTAGTTATACAATACTAAAATAATTTACAACAACGTGTTACGGTGTTGACTTTAAAAATGTATATTATAAAAGGACATACGCATATAAATATAAACCTTTAATAGCTTCATTTCCTGCCAAATATATCCACTAGGAAGTTCCTCCACTATATTTTGTGCTTTGAGAGCCGTCCAGCTTTAATGTTTGCCAAAGACATTCCATAAAATATTTTAAATTTAAAGTCGGTCTTCGTCCATGTTCCAAATTTTAATTTTCCCGCCTTGCAATGAATTTTGATTATTGAATATTTGAAGTCCAAGAGGAAGAATTTTGTATTCTTCGATCTTTTTGGCCAGCGCTTAAAACAATGGGTACTTCATGTAGGTTCACATAATAGTTTTCGCACTTTTAGCGAAAATATATATAGTTTTATAGATATAGTTTTATGGTCGTTCTGTATTTATATGTACCTTAAATTCTTTTGAATTTTTTTATGATAATTATAGACCTTATTCAAAAATGCATGTTCTAAAGATTTAAGGTGAAGGAAAATTCGAGTGTAGAATATATACATTATAAGACCAAACCGCCTTCCGGCGCAATGCTCTGACCACTGAGCCACGGAGGGCGTTGCCGAGAGCTTGATCGCGAGTTCTGTATATATATAAATGTGGTAATGCCAGGACAGAATTGGGTATATTATAAGTAATATTGGGCATTTCACTCGATTACACAGCATGTTCTTACATTACATAGCATTACCACCTTATTATATATACAGAACTCGCGATCAAGCTCTCGGCAACGCCCTCCGTTGCTCAGTGGTCAGAGCATTGCACTAGAATCGCAAGGTCGTGGGTTCAATTCCTGCCGGAAGGCGGTTTGGTCTTATAATGTATATATTCTACACTCGAATTTTCCTTCACCTTAAATCTTTAGAACATGCTATGTAATCGAGTGAAATGCCCAATAATATTACTTATAACAAGACGCCTTGGTCAGGCGTTCACTCGGGCTACTGCAAAATCACAGTGCTATGCAGTGCTAAGGTCTAAAGTCTATTAAACACATTGGTCACAGGCAAAAGTCAAAACGCAATCCAATTCTCCGATAGAAAACACAAGTTGCAATAACAAAACACGATTGCCTGTATTTATTAACGTATTTCCACACATGTACACAGCGTTCATATGTCGAGTCTCTTCAGGTATTAAATATCAACACAACTATCAACGGCGTGTGCGATTGTAAGTGTATATAATATCAAGATGCTTGCCAGCGACATTACTGACCAATAACTATATGTCTGTGAACACACAGAACACATCCGAGACGAGTGATTAGACATCAGGAAAGCAAAGAAAGAAACAGCGGTCAATATGTCAAGTCTCTTCGCCTTTAATTACACAGCTTCATGTTTACCTAGAAAGTGTCACCTGCAAGTTCACTTAATGAACGGCGTGTGCGATTGTAAGTGTATATAATAATATCAAGATACTTGCCAGCGACATTACTGCCCAATAACTATGTCTGTGAACAAACAAAACACATCCGAGACGAGAAAGCTCACTCACTCACTCAGTCGAAAAGAAAGAAGGCACTGGTCACATGCATATGGTCAGTTGGTCACATGGCTCAGTTTCGCAAAGCTTATTGGTCAATATCGCCAGCGGCCGCGCGGAGGACTAATAACGCGTCGCAAAAAAATAAAAATAATAATCGCGAAACCTAGACTCGGCTACAGTAAGTAGCCCGAGTAATTATTCAAAAATGGCCGCCGAATTAAAATTCTTTTATATACATATAAATTAGCCCGTATGAACTTGTTTTCATGTGGGAAATTCAAAATAATTTTTACTTTAAAACGAGGTCATAAGGGCTAATAAAAATTATAATTCGGCGGCCATTCTCAGAATAAGGTCTATTAATGACTTCATTTTATAATAGTAATTACAGATTATAAATAAGTTTTGTGGAAACACCACGTAAAATATTTCTTTGCTAAGCTTTCGGCCTGTTGACTCAGGCCTTCATCAGAGCAAGTTTGCTCTGATGAAGGCCTGAGTCAACAGGCCGAAAGCTTAGCAAAGAAATATTTTACGTGGTGTTTCCACAAAACTTATTTATATTACTTTATCGCCATGAAAACGTTCAAAGAATTAATTAATTACAGATTGCTAAAAACAGTGTTTCTTTAATCACTAAAAAACAATTTTATGTATTTTAGAGTCGAATCAACGAACAATGCGACCAAAATTGTTTCACAGACATCAATTGCTGCATGACGTCTGCCCCCTGTCTCAACGGTGGAACTTGTGTCCCTTCAACAGACACCAGAACACGCTTTCGCTGTAGATGTCCTGTTGGTTATACCGGAGACCGTTGCCAACATCTTACAACCAGGTCATGTATGTCGAGGTTACATCAGTGGCAGTCGTGTTTCTAAAAAGTACATGGTATTGGATGATAACATGAAACCTTTTGAAGTTTTCTGTGATTTCGATTCGACTTCCACCATGGCTTGGACACTCATCCAATCATACCAACTTGAAAACAAAAAACAATTCCAAGAACCTTTCTTTGTGGACGACCCTGTAAACCAAGACAGCCCTATCTGGGATTCCTACCGTCTTTCGAAATCCAGAATGGAATCCATTCAACGAGATTCCAATAAATGGCGCATAACATGCCAGTATGATACCGATGGTGTGGTGTACACAGATTACGTACGAGGCACCAATGATAAAATTAATATCCTGACCTATGATACTTTGTGGTGCAAAGAAGTCGAATATATTAACATTCGTGGACAGAGTTGTACAAATTGCACATCTCTTGTCGGCCAAATAAGCAATTTGTATCCATTGCATTTTGAATCTCATCGCGCGAAAGAAAAAGACTGTTACTTTCAGCCGTCAGGCAGTTTGAAATGCGGTTCGGGCTGGACAGGTGAAACGAACTTTGGGTTTTATCGTTGCGAAAACCCAGCTCATCGTTGTTCAGCAAATTTAACATCCACTACCCAAACATGGTTTGGAGGAAACTGAAAAACAGCCAGAATTTCTCTTTGTTATAAGGGCAAAGCACATCGCCCTGTACCAGACCAAACTGCGACAAACTTATTAAATTTTGGACAAGAATATATAACTGTTTACAAACTTCGTAGATACGTTACCAAAATTTTTAGAAAAGATCTCCTAGGGTTATTTGCCAGCTGTTTACTTTTTCTCATTTGAGAAAAGTATTTTGAAAAGTGAAACGATAGCTTTGTTTTTAACACTTTGAGGCCTGGACCTCTCCCTGTGCTGAATAAAATCGTCTGGCGTTAGCCAGAATCAAATACTAAAGACTCGTCTTCAGGCTTCAAAGTGTTAACAAACTTCGCCAAGGTGTAGGTGTTCACAAATCTGACGATAAACGGATTTCGAATGTATGATATAGCTTCTTAAACGAATCAGTATTTAAAGAGAAATTTTACGTCAAAGTTGTCTTCATTTATTTTACCAACCAACGTTTCGGGACGAAAAAAAAAAAGATTTAGACACTAGTACTATCTCAAAATTTCCCCAAACTTAATTTTCCCCGAATTTTATTTTAGCCCATAAATTAACTATACAAATCTTTCTGTTCAGGGCTTCAGATAGACTTAGATGGTCTTAGATCCCAGCGGTGGCCAGAAACTGTTAAAAAAAAGGGATTTCAGACCTTGATATTTTTTGCTCAAAAGTGTCCTCAAAATGCGGGAAATGCTGTTTCAGAGACCCAAAATTTAAAAAAAAATAATTCCGGGGGGCATGCCCCCAGACCCCTAGAAATGTGCCGTCACATTCATCCTGTAGGCCCAAAACTGGTAAATCCGGGCCTGATGATTTCCATTGTGTTTTCCATGAATTATTAATGCCGTCGGAGGACCCTAAGGCAGGGGTGGGAGTCACTCCTATCCCAGATGATGTTGATTTTGCAGATGGAGTAGAACCAGAAAACCCGGTGAAAAACCCTCGAAGTACAGGAGAGACCAACTGAACTCTACTCACGTGGTCCAAGATCGAGAACGGGGTCATTCCCAAGCGGTCACCCATCCAAGTACTAACCCCGTCACCGAGCTAAAGGGAAGGTAAATGACAACATCTAAAGAGACAAACACGGAGATAAAAACAAGGAAGTAAACAAACCAAAAACAAGATTTATAAGTAAACGCCTTATTAATCTCATTTGTTCAGTCTATTTGGGTTAGTGTATTTGTCATCAGTTACTGACCTTGCAAAAAGACCTGGTAAACAATTCTTAAAAAGTGATTCCTTAGTTTTGCATTACATAGCTGTCGTGCAGTTATACCATCCAATTAATATGTAATCAAAATATTACATATAAATTTAGTATACTTGTTATATAGCTATAGTTTCGTTGGATGCAACGATGATTGACTGTCATTGGTCGGTTTGTGGTCACATGACCTTAGCTAAATTTCAATTTCTAGCGAGCGGGCAATAATTGAGAACTTATTGCCTGCCCGGGCAATAAGTTTTCAATTGTTGACCGCTAGAACTCGAACTCTTCACGGTTTCCTATAAATAAAAACTTGTTTGGTAAGAAAAAAAGAATATTTATAGGTCTTCAAAGTATGTGTGAAGACTAACTGGAGAAATGTATTGCTGTTCTTTTGTTCTGAGACTCATATTTGTTTGTTTGATGTGAAATTACAGAGCCAGGCGAAAGGTTTTGGTAAGTCTTTCAGTTTGTCTTTTTGTTTGTGTACTTTCCCTTGATAAACGTCGAAATTATTCAGCGAAACTCAAGCTATATAACAAAACACTTAATGTCTGATCCCTCGGGAAACAGTTAGTTTTGTTTTCCCTCGAGTCTCGATGTTTCCCTCGAACTGTTTCCCTCGGGAGCAAACATTAAGTGTATACTTATTGCGCTCACAATTTTCGCACCAATTTTCCACGCAAATTAAACTATACTGTTGTACAGTTGACCAATCAAATCCGATGCGACGTAAACAAGCGCGATCCGACGTATCTGGAAGTGATGAATTTAATTTGTTACACCTAACTTGGTTTTCTAGGATTTACTCAGGGGCGCAGTTTCAGCTAGCTGCAGCATGTTGGACGGGACTGTCCTTTTTCAGAAGTTGAATCATCTTTTAAACGAACCGATTTCTCGCCATTCATTTTTTTAGTTAACATCGTCGCCTGTTCGCTCTCGTACTCGTGCCTATCAACTTCTTCTTCTTTGATAATCTCGTATATCTTTCGTAAAGTGCTCTCGAATGCCACGTCGACATTGGTGGCGTTCAACGCCGAGGTCTCCACGAAGTGCATTCGGTGTTCCTCGGCGTAGCTCGTCGCAGTCTCTTTCTCGACAGCTCTGAGGTGACGTAAGTCGACCTTGTTTCCAACAAGCATGAGAACAACTTTATCGTCCATGTATTGTTTCAGCTCATCAACCCAGCGCTCAACATTCTCGTAACTCTTCGGGTTTGTGATGTCATACACTATTATAGCGCCCAGGGCCCCACGATAGTAGGCACTTGTAATAGCACGATATCTCTCTTGCCCTAAAAGATATTTAGTAATTCAAGCCAGAGTTTAATTGTCATTGTCTGTCTGTGCCTCCGTTAATGTCCATGTCTTTTTTTGTCTGTTTGTTAGCCTGTCTGTTTTTGTCTGTCTGTTTTTGTCTGTCTGTTTTTGTCTGTCTGTCTGTTTTTGTCTGTCTGTCTGTTTTTGTCTGTCTGTCTGTCTGTCTGTCTGTCTGTCTGTCTGTCTGTCTGTCTGTCTGTCTGTCTGTCTGTCTGTCTGTCTGTCTGTCTGTCTGTCTGTCTGTCTGTCTGTCTGTCTGTCTGTCTGTCTGTCTGTCTGTCTGTCTGTCTGTCTGTCTGTCTGTCTGTCTGTCTGTCTGTCTGTCTGTCCGTGCCTATGTTTATATCCATGTATGTTGTTTTTGTCTGTTTGTTTGTTTGTCTGTCCGTCTGTCTGTCAGTTTTTGTCTTCCTGTCTGTCTGTATGTTTGTTTGTCTGTCTCTGCCTACGTTTATGCCCATGTCTGTTTGTTTGTTTGTTTGTTTGTTTGTTTGTTTGTTTGTTTGTTTGTTTGTTTGTTTGTTTGTTTGTTTGTTTGTTTGTTTGTTCGTTCGTTCGTTCGTTCGTTCGTTCGTTCGTTCGTTCGTTCGTTCGTTCGTTCGTTCGTTCGTTCGTTCGTTCGTTCGTTCGTTCGTTCGTTCGTTCGTTCGTTCGTTCGTTCGTTCGTTCGTTCGTTCGTTCGTTCGTTCGTTCGTTCGTTTGTGTCTGTCTGTCTGTCTGTCTGTCTGTCTGTCTGTCTGTCTGTCTGTCTGTCTGTCTGTCTGTCTGTCTGTCTGTCTGTCTGTCTGTCTGTCTGTCTGTCTGTCTGTCTGTCTGTCTGTCTGTCTGTCTGTCTGTCTGTCTGTCTGTCTGTCTGTCTGTCTGTCTGTCTGTCTGTCCCCACGTTTAAGTCCATGTCAATATTAAATGTCTACACAGTCTGTCTGTCTGTCCCCACGTTTAAGTCCATGTCAATATTAAATGTCTACACATACGTTAAGAAATATACACTACTTTAAGCTAATTCACATATACATACACATATATGAAAAATCAGTCTAATACGGCATCAGTTTATTGCAATAAAATTCAATGCCTTTATAAGTCAACCCAAAGTATAAGAGTTAATTAGCAGATGACCTCATCTAATACACACGCAGCATCCTGAGTCCTGACTATATAATATCACAAGTACGAATACTTAAAGTGATTGCCATATGTACAACCCATTGCCCATTCCTCTATATTGGATTCAATTAGGCTTCAGAATTCATTTATCAAATCTTACATTTTTTACAAGAAAATGTTTAACATTGCATTATAATGTACTGAAACAAATCGGCGGGTCTGAATTGAAGAATACATATAATTGTTTGAAATCATTGTTTTAAATTATATAGAATTAAAAACAAATCTAAACCAAGGATATACGCTTTGGGAAAGTTATTTGGCAATATATACGTAATATTGTTTCTTAAAGACTGACTGAGTTTCCTTAATTCCGAATTTCTCGGCGCTTTGTTTGACAAGCAGAACAGGATCACAACAGAGGTCCGATTGTATTTTATGAATAATTAAAACAACATCTGTTTGCAAATAATAAGAAACGTTAAAGAAAGTATGAGCGAAGGTTTGTGAATTTGTAAGTTCTAATTCTAACCTGCAGTGTCCCAGATTTGGGCGCGAATAATCCTTCCATCAATTTCTATATCTTCGTGGGCCAATTCCACACCAATCGTTGGCTTCGAGCTCAGTTGAAAATCATTCTTTGTGTATCTTGTCAATAGTTGGGACTTGCCTAGAATATTTTAGAGTATGCAAACAAAGAGAGTTATAATAACGTAGAACTTTAACATCATATATGGCTAGGTAACTACGCCTTTCCTTCGTGAGTATAGAGAATTTTATAAATGAATTAAAGAAATAGACAAAAAGTAAACATGATTTACGTGAGTACATCGTAAAAATACCAGATCATGTAGCCGTATAGTTATATATCCAATCATTAGCACTCTTAAGCATGCCAAGGGCACTTTCAACGTTCAAGCAACCACGGTTTATCACTGATGAAAACAAAATGTAGCATTACGACTATCTTCACAATGTTTAACGTACGGTTTAGTTCTTTTAATGATTAACAAATATACATACAGACTACAGAATCTTTTAACAAACAAACTCACCCACACCACTGTCGCCAATCAATACAATTTTGAATAAGTAGGTGTACGTTTCTTCTTCAGCGTTCGTCGACATAACCGTTTAGTGGGAACAAATCCTTAATTCAAACGCTCGAGCTTCCAAGCTCGGTTGTGTCCCAGCGTTCGGTGTTTCGTGGAAAGATCTGATGTCGTTAACAAACCATGAAAACAAGAAATATCTTTTGGCCTGTCAAGGCGAAACGCATCGCTGGTGTTGGCTTGGGGGCCGGATAAAGACGTAGCAACGATATATTTGAATATTCAAATCAATATACCTGAAAGTAGCTCCGACTAGAAGGTCTTAAATGTTTGACATATCCGAGAGTATACAAATATTCCAGATTACACACACCCTGGCATGGCATAATATCGAGTAACCAAAATATTAAATAACTTGGTATCAAACTTTCAGTTTATATGAAACCAAAAGTTTATAAGAATTGCGGTGGATGGCATGTGGGAGGCCACGAAGTTTCATATTTGGTCATCAATTTTATTATAAGCTATTTAAAGTGGTTATCTCATGAAAACATTGTTGGCATGGTTTTTGCATAATCTTAAAGATGTTATGGTCGAGAGGCAAATCACTCCAAAAATCTCGTATACACTTTGACGAAAAGTCCGCAAAAAGACCAGCGGAATTTAGAAAATCCTTAAAAATCCAAAAATCCGCAAAAAGTCCTGAAAATCCATGAAAATCCATAAAAATCCTTTCAAAATCTATTAAAATTCACAAAATCTTACTGAATTGACCAAAATCAAAAAAAAATCCGAAGGAAATCTGCACGTTCTCCTACAATTCGTTATGTACTTCATGTAATTTCATCCTGAAGTATTTTATATACACGACAACGAGGTTGCTTGGTCTTGACCATGTGGAAATATGGATTCTCGCGTTTTCGCGCCATTCTATATCCACCATCTTTGGGCCTTCCTTCGCGGCCCTCCTCTTTTTATTATATGCGTGCACGTCGTTCCAGGCCATGCTTGGAACCTGACGATAACATGGCTCCTTGTTTTTTTTTTTCAAAACTCGGATGTTTTTTTCAGAACAGGGACTCGGTCGAGATAGCGGACTTAGGCATTTATCTCGTCCATGGCATTTCACTTTTTCCGCACCCGGGTTATGCAATTGCTCCCCCAAATTTTCTCCCTTTGATACGGAAACTCATATCATTGGAGCTCGCCTCATCGCCACCGGTGCTAAATTCTACTAGACATCAGCGTCGATCTACGTACTCCAATCTCAAGGAAACACAAGTCAGAGCATCCCCAATTCTGGACTCCTTACTACAACAGAAACAGAATTCACCTCTTCAGAAGAGATTTACTTTAGAAATTAAAAATAAATTACAACACTAACCCCCCACCCCCCACTCCAATACTTAAAACCACTTCATAAAATCAAACCCTAACCCATGACATTAATCACAATCACCAGCACAAGTCAGTGGATTCCCATATTTGGACTCCCTACCACAACAAGACATATTTGACTTCCCCAGGATTTATTTTATAAACTAAAATAAATTATAATTAAAATTAAAAAAATAAAATTATAATACTCCCCCCCCCCCCCCCCCTTCCCCATAAAGTTTAAAACTTAAAATCCACTTCATAAAACCCAACCTCCATAATCTCAATCCCTAACACCTTAAACCTCAAACTATTAACCATTTTCCACCACTATTCACCAACACAATACACCAAGGATGGTAAGTCACAGCCAGGATCCAAATACCTGAACCTTATGATTTACTTTTATTTTACATTTTACAAAAGACAAGTCATACATAATTTACAAAATACAATTTATCACAATGGATCTTGTCAAAAACAGCTTGACAGAGTTGTTTACTCGATCGGCCGTGGCCAAATGCATATGAACTGTAGTTGCTTAAATTTACTAAAATAACCGTCATGCTTTGCGGTCGCAGTGCAACCACCTGGATGAAATGTAAATATAATTAATCAAGTAGGCGTAGAATATTAATTTTGAGTTAAAGGCGACAGGCTGCAAAGCTATATTTAAATTTTGGATTGGGGTATTACCAACTTTTATTAAAGGGATTTTGCATATTTTTTACTGTTGACTATTGTTATCCTAAATATGTAATGGCCCAATTTCTAGTTCTCCCATTCGCCTCCTGGGCTTATATTCATTCCCAGTTTCACTCATAGCCCGACCAGAACATGAAAAACAATGGGAAAATATCGTTAACAAGTTTAAATCATGAAAAAATACGTTTTATTTTCCGCAGACGTTTTGCACAGGCCTCGCGAGTAGAGTAGTCACAGCTATAGAACACCTAGTCAGCACTTTTTCAGGATTAGAAATTTTTTTACGATTTATTTTTGTGAAATTTGTTATGAAATTTTATTCTGGATTTTTCACAATTGTTTCTTTTCTTAAAAGTATTCCTTTATGTTTAAAGTAATCATCAATATATCTTGCCTGATCCTCGGGTGTCTTCACCGAATCCGGATACCTCGAGCTGTCTTGTTTTAGTCTTAAAAAATAATGCACGTACTCATTAAATAAACTCCTGAGACAAAGCGTAATAAATACAAAGCTGAAACATTATACTTCTATGAAGTCTTTGCATAGCCGTGGTATAAATCATAAGAATAAATCACAAGAAAATAAATACCAAAACAGAAAAGCCACAAACAAAATCACTAAATAAAATTTCACAAGAATAAAATTTCACAAAAAAATTTCACAAGAATAAAATTTCACAATAAAATTTCATAACAAATTTCACAAGAAAAAATAAAATAAAAATTTCCAATCCTAAGAAAGTGCTGACTAGGTGTTCTATAGCTGTGACCACTCTACTCTCGCGAGCCCTATTTTAGTTCATTGCATAGGTTTGGATCGGATTTATTGGAAACACGATTTCTTCACTTCTTAGGTAAACCCTGAGATTATAAAACTTTTCAATAATCAAGACCACCATTATAGCTATGCAATGAACTAAACTCAATGGAGACTACTTCACAGCCGTTCTTGTGTCGGTCCTCGATTCCTTGGTCACGCATGGTATAGTAAAAAGGTCCGAAAAACAAGACTGAACACTAATATAACGGTCGGCTGCGATGGAGGCCAAGATAGATCCTTGCCCTGAAAAATATGTAGTCATTTCTGACGTCACGGCGGCCATATTGGTGTACAAGACATTGAAATATTCGTTCTAAGGATTTTGGGTGAAGGAAAATTCGAGGGTAGAATATATACATTTTAAGACCAAACCGGGAGCAGTTGCGAAAAATGCAACTACACAGGTCTTCCGGCAGGAATTGAACCCACGACCTTGCGATTCTAGTGCAATGCTCTGACCACTGAGCCACGGAAAGCGTTGCCGAGAGCTTGATCGCGAGTTCTGTATATATAATGAGGTGGTAATGCCAGGAGAGAATTGGATATATTAAAATGTATATATTCTACACTCGAATTTTCCTTCACCCAAAATCCTTAGAACATGCTATGTAATCGAGTGAAATGCCCAATATTACTTATTGAAATATTCATATTGTTTCACCACCCCATCGCCCCCACCAAAAACGATCCATAGGTATTGGGTGCCTTCAATCGATACGTGAAACCTCAACTTAGATTTCTGAATGTCCTGAATACGAATATTTGACTTGCGCATAGCGATCATCTTTCTATTGATATTAACAGTGAAGTTATATTACAAAGAAATATCAGCGGCATTCTACGAATTCTTTGAACATATATATGGTATATACTATTAATATGATATGTACGTCTTCACCAGAACTACATATCGAACATTTAAGATACAAGCCCTCTTGATTAGCTAACTGCTTTTCCATATATACAACAAATCGTCTGGTTTAGTCCTTCCAGGCTAGCTTATATAGAACACCCCGTCACTTCCATGATTTCCATATGTTAATATGTTAGGATCAGGTTCTGAGATTGGAAAAAGTTCATCATATACAATTGTTATACAACTCTATAATTGTATATTGTTCTTAAAAATTACGTGATTAACTTCATAACAAACAACAAGTAGTTTCAGAAATTGCAGCTTGATGTTAGTAATAATTGTCAGTTGTTTGCTGTACAAGCTGTGTTAGCGTCTGGCTAGCATTCAGAAGGTTGTGGGTTCGAGTCCCGCTTAGAGCTCAGAGTTTTTCTGAGTATTACTAACACAGCTTGTACAGCAAACAACTGACAATTATTAAACAACAAGTACATACAATATAAACATTTGGCTTTATATTGAAAGAGTTTTTAGGGAAACCTGGCTTGTATTTGGGTCTCTAAAAACACATTTAAAAGTGACCGGGTAATCGGGGGTGTTCTATGTACTATTTACAATATGAGTGGCCGTGTTGTATTGGATATACAAGCTAGAGCCGAAGGCGAGAGATTGTCATATCCAATACAACACAGACACGAATATTGTAAATAGCTTAAAATACTCCGAGTCTTTGATGTAAATATGACTAATATTTGTTCATATTAATTAAGAAAAAGCTCAATTTCAATGTTTTAGAGCTGAGATAGACCTGATATACAACCACTAGTTTATCAAATATACGATCACTAGTTTATATCAAATGATACAACCACGCGTGATTTGTATCAGATATACAACCTCCTTCACGATCATGATTTCTTTTGTGTTTTCTTCATGAATTATTAATGGTTCTATAATTATATAGTATAGAATACGTAATTTTCACCCCACGACGTCAAATTCTTTTCAATTTTTATTTTGAATTATTTTCAATTTCGTTGATTGTGTTAGCTTTTGTATATTTTCAAAAGAATTCAAAAGGCTGAAAATGACGTCAATGGCGGGAAATAACGTACTCTGCACTTTAATATTAAAAGGCTTTTATAATTGCTCCGTTTTTCAAATACCAGAAATTACTAAAGTTAAGTATATATTTAACAATACCTGACCTATAGGTATCGCATAAATGATGTCCTATGTCTCTTTTTAAAGCTATACTTCATCCATCGCTCTTATTGCGGGCGAGTACCGTACTAGTGGTATATATAGTCATCGAGTTACTGCCTCCAAACGTCTTACCCGACAAGAAAACTCAAGTCTATCAAATATCTTCCTTCAACCATTTTGTTTCCATGATCATTCGTTTTGTGGATTTCCGAGAGGGCGTTGTCTGGTGAATGATGTTTTCTGTAAACGCTGCTTTTCGTTGTCGTAATCGATACACTAGTAAGGCCAGCATGACGGCGAATGTTAGAACGAGTGTTAAGACAAATATTAATGTCATTAATCGCGGTTTTGTAGGAGAAGAGGTTTTATTTTCTGACTTGAGGACATATTTATTGCCGGGCTTAGCGCATGGTTTGTCAACACAGCAACAGAGAATGGCCTGAGCGCTTTCTATGGTAGCCTAAGAAAAAAAACAAAAAATAACTATAGAATAGAATAGAATAGAACAGAACAGAACAGAGCAGAGCAGAGCAGAGCAGAGCAGAGCAGAGCAGAGCAGAGCAGAGCAGAGCAGAGCAGAGCAGAGCAGAGCAGAGCAGAGCAGAGCAGAGCAGAGCAGAGCAGAGCAGAGCAGAGCAGAGCAGAGCAGAGCAGAGCAGAGCAGAGCAGAGCAGAGTAGAGTAGAGTAGAGTAGAGTAGAGTAGAATAGAGTGGAGTAGAGTGGAAGAGTGGAGTAGAGTGGAAGAGTGGAGTAGAGTGGAAGAGTGGAGTGGAGTGGAGTGGAGTGGAGTGGAGTGGAGTGGAGTGGAGTGGAGTGGAGTGGAGTGGAGTGAAGTAGACGAGTGAAATATCACATATTACATGTGATATACAACTTACATTACTACACCGTCCACCACTAATACCATGTTGTTTGCATAGTTTTGATTGATCACTGCAAAACATTCGACGATCATTTGTCTTCTCGTCGTAAATACTTGCACAGGTCTTCATACTTTCACAGTCCTTTTTAGGACCAGACAAAGTTCTTTGATAATCAGGACAACTCATAGTGCTATTTGATTTGGTCACTTCGAGGCCAGCCACGGGGTAATCGTTTTGTGCTGTGAAAAATATAATCATTACAATGTTAGAGTATCGGAAGGATCGGAAGGAAGGAAGGAAGGAAGGAAGGAAGGAAGGAAGGAAGGAAGGAAGGAAGGAAGGAAGGAAGGAAGGAAGGAAGGAAGGAAGGAAGGAAGGAAGGAAGGAAGGAAGGAAGGAAGGAAAGAAGGAAGGAAGGAAGGAAGGAAGGAAGGAAGGAAGGAAGGAAGGAAGGAAGGAAGGAAGGAAGGAAGGAAGGAAGGAAGGAAGGAAGGAAGGAAGGAAGGATGGATGGATGGGTGAATGGATGGATGGATGGAAGATGGATGGATAGTTAGATGGATGGATGGATGGATAGATAGTTAGATGGATGGTTGGTTGGTTGGTTGGTTGGTTTGGTTGGTTGGTTGGTGGTTGGTTGGTTGGTTGGTTGGTTGGTTGGTTGGTTGGTTGGATGGATGAATAGATTAATGAAAGGATGAATGAATGGTTGGATGGGATGGATAAATGAACAGAAAAAAATAAATAATAAAATAATAAAATGTCTCGATGATCTTACTTTCAACAGGATATTTAACAGAAAGGAAAGCGCTCTGGTAAGTGTATCCAACATTGTTAGAAACCAAGCACGTGTACAAGCCTTCGTCTTCCATGGTCAAGTCATTCAGTTTCAGTAATATTCCTTTCTTGAAAGATGGTATCTCGTTATACGCAGGACTCACGACGCTGAATAATGAAGTATTCGTCAATTCTTCTTTTGTAAATCCTTTTCTTGGTCCGTGCCACTTGAGCCAGCTGTAATTCATTAGAGCATCTTTTCGCATTTCAGCGCAGTAGAGTGAAACTGTTTGACCAACAATTCCAGTCTTACTCTTTGGATAGCCTGGTAGAAGTCTAGGAAAAACTGGTACTTGACCTAATAAGACGCACATAACCATTTACAATAAACGAAATGAATGAAATCAACAAATATGAACATAACAAACAATATGTAGAAACAACAATCGAAATATAGTAAGGTTATAAAAGTAGTGTGCTGCGTAGGCAGTGTTGAAACAACAATTGAAATATGGTATAGTAGGTTAATACTGCCGAAACAGAGAACGTAAGTAGTCTAACGTTTCGAGCGAAGGCCCTTCGTCAGAGAGAAACGTGCTATTAACCTACTATACCATATTTCGATATAGTAAGGTTAGATATACTGCCGAAACAGAGAACGTAGGAGTCTAACGTTTCGAGCGAAGGCCCTATTCGTCAAAGAGAAACGTGGGGTCTTCGCTCGAAACGTGGGGTCTTCGCTCGAAACGTGGGGCCTTCGCTCGAAACGTTAGACTCCTACGTTCTCTGTTTCGGCAGTATATCTAACCTTACTATATTTCGATTGTTGTTTCTACACTGCCTACGCAGCACTCTACTTTTATTACAATATGAACAAACAAACGTTCGGTAGACGTTCGTCAAGCTCAATTAGTAGAAAGTTTAAGCATATTAGGCGTTTTTGAGACACAGACAGTGACCGGAAGAATAGTAATACAATAATACAATACAATACAATACAATACAATACAATACAATACAATACAATACAACACAATACAATACAATACAGTACAATACAATACAGTACAATACAATACAATACAATACAATACAATACAATACAATACAATACAATACAATACAATACAGAACTACTGAACCGTGTATTCTTTGAAAAGATTTTTTTCCCCAAAACAAAGGTTATGAATAATCACATATCTAAACTGTTAGCTCATAAGCTTAAATTTCATCTTTATATCTTTATTTTATATTGCAATGTAATGAAATTATTCCCCTTAAAATACAAGTTTTCTATTTTAAATGCATGTCTCATTGTAGTAAAACAACGATGACAGGTTTCAACGTTCTAGAAGTTCTCGTCGTCTCAAGAACGTGAAAATGCTCTCAATGACGTCTTGTGTAGAACGACGACGGCGTTCACTTTGCTCTTGGAATTTTAAATTGCTCATCATCATTGTTTTGAATGAAAAATGCTATTGAATTCAATCGCCGTCCGTGGCTCTAAAACGTCTGTTGCTTAAGCTCTCCACTCAGAAAAGATTTTTGAGCCCCAGACAGGGTTCAGAACCTGCAACCTTGTAATGACCGGTTAGACGCTGACGAATGTCTACCGAACGTCTGTTATTTTATTTTATTTTATTTAACTTTGCCCTGATAATATCATTAATTATATATGTACAATTTGTACCAACAAAAGTAATACAAGGCAGGAATACCGCAACAGCTAAAGCCAATTACGGCGGATCCTTTGTTAAAAATATTATAACAACGTGAACGGAAATACACATGCACAAGATAATACAAAAACAATGAATCTAATGTAAAGGATAAAAGAAAAAGAACGCTAACCCCCCCCCCCCCCCCAAAAAAAAACAACAACAAAAAAAAATAATAAAGAATAAAAGAAAGCTGTGAATTAACTAATTGTTTAAATGGATAAATAAATAATTAATTAATTAAATGAATGAATAAATAAATAAATAAATAAAAAGTAAATAAGTAAGTAAATAAATAAACACATAAATAAATATATAAAAGATAAATAAATAAATGAATAAATAAATAAATAAATAAATAAATAAGTAAATAGGAAAATAGATAAATTTTATTACACATTATGTTACACTACACAAAGCTCGCAAACGTACCACACGCACCACATGTTTACGTACAACTTATAATATGAACAAATTAAACAAGAAAGATAAATAGAAAACAAAGATAGTAAATGGGATTGATAACTTGTAATCTTACTTGTGACTGGATTTTTAACAGAGATAAAAGCGCTCTGGTAAGTGTACCCAACATGGTTGGAAACAAGACATGTGTACAAGCCTTGATCTTCTATGGTCAGGTTGTTTAGTTTCAGTAATATTCCTTTCTTGAAAGATGGTATTTCATTATGCTCTGGACTCACGACACTGTATAATGAAGTATTCATCAATTCTTCTTTCGAAAATTCTTTTCTTGATCCGTGCCACTTGAGCCACCTGTAATCTATTAATGCACCCTTTCTAATTTCAGCGCAGTACAATGAAACTGTTTGACCAACAATTCCGGTCTTACTTTTTGGATAGCCTGGCAGAAGTCTGGGAAAAGCTGGTCCGCGACCTAATAAGAAGACATGGCTATTTAGTAAAGAATAAAACAGAGTTACTTACATGCTGGATTTTTAAATTGGAGTTGGATAGGATGAGACTCAATAGTTAGACATGTTGATACAAAAGTTTAGACGTGGAGTTATTTGGTTTGCGTGCGTGCATGTCATCCGCGCGCGTGCATATGGACAGCCGGGACGTGCATGTATACGTGCGTGCGTGCATAAACGCGCGCGTGCATGTAAGGAAACGTACGTGACTCGAAACGTTAGACTCCTACGTTCTCTGTTTCGGCAGTATATCTAACCTTATTATATTTCGTACGTGTTCATGTGCGTGCATGTATGTGTGTGCGCGGATATATGCAACAGTCTGCGTGTGCGTGCGTTTGCACATGCGTGCGTTTGCACATACATGCGCAAATGCGCGCGTATGTGCGTTAATTCTGACACTGAACCAACCCGGCATTTTGACTTATTCAGCATATGCCCGGTAGTGAGATATTCAAACTCGGCACAAAATTTGTTATAAAAGAACAGGCGTCACAGTTCGAGCTTGGACACGTTCGTGCTCAAATACTCGGAATATGTTTCTATACACCCCAGGCAAGGATTGAACCTGCAACCATGCGAACAAGCTTCTAATGATCAGTTAGACGCTCTGGGTATACTACCCTAGATACAACAATCGAAATATAGTAAGGTTAGATATACTGCCGAAACAGAGAGCGTCTACCTTACTATATTTCGATTGTTGTTTCTACACTGCCTACGCAGCACACTACTTTTACTACTCCAGACACTATAGCTCGTGGAAAAGCAAAGTCACTTACTGTGAACATGGAGCTCAAAGTTGTGTTTAATACTGCCGAAGTCGTTTCTAATCAAGCACGTATATATTCCAATATCAGAAACTCGTGCGTCTTTAATAGTCATTTCAGCTTTATCTATTTCATGTCGTTCATCTGAGCTCAGTTCTTGTCCGTTAAAAAACCATTGATACTTAAGAGGAGCCCCACCACGAACTAAACACGAGAGCTTTATATCTTTTCTTTCCATATGCACAAAAAACTGTTGTCTTTTATGCTTTGGAACAAGGAACTCCGGAGGATCTAGAAAAAAACAAGTTTACCAATGAGTATATGTCTATATATGTATACACGTATCGAAATATAGTAAGGATAGATATACTGCCGAAACAGAGAAGTATATCTAATGGTAAAAGTATATCGGCAGTATATATATAACCTTACGACATTTCGATTGTTGTTTCTACACTGCCTACGCAGCACGCTACTTCTACTACTATCATATGTATATATGTATATAATTATGTATATATGTATATATGTATATATGTATATATGTATATATGTATATATGTATATATGTATATATGTATATATGTATATATATGTATATATATGTATATATGTATATATATGTATATATGCTGCCAAGGATGTCTGCAGTTTTTCCCTTCGACTAGTAAAATTATCTGGCGTTAGGTGAAGTAATTTGGACAGACTATTTCTCGTTTCGAATACCGGGCAAAGAACCTGCGGTAAAGACCTACCTAATATTTTGATTGCCATATATAAACAAAACGCCTGCTTAGGCGTTCACTCAGGCTACTCATAGCCATGCAGCTTGGCATAGTCTATGCACGAAACAGCACAACAGCGTGCGCATATTAAGCGTTTGTTAAAAAGTACAAAATAACCTACAATGCTAGATTCCGTAGATTCAAGCGATCATTAGACAACCCTCGTGAAGTTATATACATTAGACAACCCCGTGAAGTTAGCTGACAATTCGCCACCCGTTAGTGAACAGTTCCGAACAAAGCCTGTCGGGTCAATATCGCGACGGAAAAAGTAACACGATCAAAACCTAGACTCGGCTACTATAGATAGCCCGAGTAATAACAAATCACATTGTCAACTGCCAATTCCTTCCCGCGCTCTTCACTGATTGGTTAGGGGTTTGGGGTTAGGTTATCTAAACCAATCAGAATCCGTCTTACCAACATAGATAAACACAACTTTCTTCATACCTGTTGGTAAAATTGGAGTAACATTGAGATAAGCAGTGCCGTGAGTGAAACCAATATTATTTGACAAAAAACAAGTGTAAAATCCTTCATCATCTTCAGAGACATAATCAAGATATAATTTGACACCAGGAAACTTTCTTTGTCTAATCTTGGTCGTAAAAGACTCGTACTTTGAAGGACTCATGACGGAGACACTTCCGTTTTTGTAGCCCATGATCGGATCGTTAAGGATTTCTGAGTCCGACTTCAACCAGCGGTAGTCACTCACTCGTCCATTCGGCTCTTCTAGGCACTCTAGTTGTACGCTATCCCCAGCTCGAGCAGTGAGAGATCTAGGATAACCTGGAATGAGAACTGGAGCTGATTGCATTCTTTCTGAAAAAAACAGAACATAGTTTGATTTAAAATCAACTTTTTTAAAAAAGAGATTCTTTCGTCCCGTAAGCCTGGGACGTCTTCACAGCTTACAACATTTACGCGATTCCTATTTATATTGTTAAATTAATTATTTAATCTTTAAACTTATTTTGACACGGTGGCCTTTCAGTTTCCTGATTTTAAAAGGGCGTGTTATAAAATACAATAATACAAATGAATTCTAATAATAATTACTAACTAATTACTAACTAACTAACTAACTAACTAACTAACTAAACTAACTAACTAACTAACTAAACTAACTAACTAACTAAACTAACTAAACTAACTAACTAACTAACTAACTAACATATACTAAATCTGCTAATATAATAATACACAATAATAATAAAATACGTCTTGTAGATGTGTATGAGATAATTACATCATTAAAATTATGGAGGTTCTTCTCTATTGTTCATTATAGTATCTGTTAATTAATGTTTTGAATGATTGAATTGATAAATCAGAGCTCTCGATAATTTCAATCGGTAGTTTATTCCACGACGTAGCTCCACGATAGGAGAAGCTGGTTTTTAAGAAGTTTGTTTTTGGTTTTTCTAAATTGAGTTTTCGATCATTGCTTCTTAAATTGTATGTATTATTGTATCTGCGCAGCAGATATATTGCTATCGTGTTGTGTGTGTGTATGTGGGTTAGCTTTTTTGGGTAACCGCTGACCTGTAGTGTGTGCTGTGGTGTAACAATATTTCGTCCGAAGCGACAAAGTTTTGGATTAAAATACTACGATTTTTAGGGTTCTATTCTATACGATTTTTTCAAATTCACATATCTTGTACATAATTTAACGTTCTATCTAACTGTACGAATTTTGTGAATGGTACAAACCTACAGACGATTCGGGAATACTTTAAAATGATTGCGTCTGACCGTACGCCTAATAATGCAATTTGATATTTGCGCTCATCTCAGTTCAAATAGATTTTTCTCCGTTGCTATTCTATACGATTTGTTCTAATTCACATACGTTGTACAGAATTTTACGCTCTTTACGTGCAAGTTTCCCAAATGGCACAAATCTACAGACGATTCAGGGATTTACTTTAAATATGACGTGGTTTGACCGTATGTCAAGTAAATAGCGTAATAATGCAATTTGATATTTGATATTTGCGCTCAGTCAGTTCAAATAGCCTTTTCTCCGTTGCTATTCTATACCATGTTTTCTAATTCACATATGTTGTACAGAATTTAACGCTCTATATAACTGTTGAAGTCTCGTGAATGGCACAAACCTACAGACGATTCAGGGGTATACTTTAAAAACCCGGTATCCGCGGGCGGCTCAACTGCAATGAAGATGTATCCCAATACGGCTATTAGCCGTTAAATTCTATAATTTCCGACAAAGTTTTTGACGAAAACACTATGATTTTTCAGGGCTCTATTCTATACGATTTTTTCTAATTCACATATGTTGTAGAGTATTTAACGCTCTATCTAACTGAGACAGTTTCGTGAATGGCACAAACCTACAGACGATTCAATTTCAGGGATACTTTAAATATGATTGCGTTTGACCCGATAATTGACATTTGATATTTCGCGCTCATCTCAGTTCAAATAGATTTTTCTCCGTTGCTATTCTACGATTTTTTTTAATTCACATTTATTGTACAGAATTAACGCTCTATCTAACGGTATAAGTTTCCAAAATGGCACAAACCTACAGGCGATTCAGGGGTATACTTTAGACCCGCGGTGTCCGGCTCAACAGCTGTATTGGGATATATCTTCAGTTAGCCATTAAATTCTATATTTCCGACAAAGCTTTGCACTAAAACATTTTGGAGACAGGGGATATTGCTGATAAAACTGGTAAGTATTTTTGACGTGACTTATAGTAAACTTTTGACTGTGATCTACCACAGTTTTTGTGAGTCATGATAAATTATTTTGGTCAGAGAATTGAACGTGTACTTTCTCTGATCTTTAATTATCTTATAAGATCTCGATAAAATCTTATAAGATCTACGTGTAAAAATCTTATAAGATTTTTCCGAAGATCTTACAAGATTTTCCAAGATCGCACAAGATCTTACAAGATCTTGACAAGTGATTCTCACAGCGGTGGGTTTGGCGCAGATACATGTACGCATAGCGGACCTTTTGTTATGACTAGTAACGAACAAGTTTGATAAATAATTTGGTGTCATATTTTGTAAGGCTTTGAATGTCATTAAATCTTCTCGTTTTTGCAGAATAGTTTTAATTGGTTCCCATTTTAGTTTTTGGTAAATATTGTTTGATCTGACGTTTTGATCTGACGGCTTTGATTCCAACCAGCGACCTAGGGTTTACTAGTCCGACGCTTTACCGATTGATCGAGCTACATGGTACTTATATTTGATATTTCAAAAGTGAAATCTGGTTTCTACAATATTGAGAGACTTAACTCTTCATCTTATGTTGTTGGAATAATTATTAGGGATCTTAAGCAAGCACAACGCGAACGTCACGACGACGACCCAAGTACAATAGTATTTTTCAACCAAAACAAAGCTTTGAATAATTTGCAGTCCCTAGAGTAACCCAATATCGTCGTCGTTGCACACACAACGTCAACTAAAGCGGTTTCACGTTTTCAAGACGACGTTGTGGCAAAGAACAGCAAAACTTGTTAGTTTATGCTTCCCCGGGAAATTTTGAAATGCAGAGTCTCTGAAATGCCATTTCCTGCATTGTAGGACAAGGATTTACAGAATTTTAAAGGTCCAAAAACGTCACAAAATACTCAAAAGACAACATTTTTCTGGACATTGAATATCTACATTCAAATTTCTTTATTATTCAAAGTCGTGGGTTAGCTAGGGTTAGTGATTTTGTTAATCATAACTGTATTACTGGCCTTATTTATTACTGGTCTTGTTAAAAAGTGGGGGGTGGGGGAGGGGGTCCAAACATATTCTGCCCCCCCCCAAAAAAAAGTGGGGGAGCCCAGGCCCCCCCCCCCGGACCCCCCGCTTCCGACGCCCCTGCTTAGGCGTTAATCTATCATACGTCATGTTGTCGCAGCTATGGCTGCCTTTTAAAGATCTTACAAAATACATAAAAGCATACAATATACGATGTCCTGATCCACGATTTCTTTTAAATGCAGTAACTTATTTGCCGTCGTCGTCCTAGCTTACTTAAGGTCACTACTGTAGGACAGCCAACTCGGGTGGAGAATAATCTTCCTCGTCCCCAGTCGCTTTATCGCGTTAGGAAATTTGAGGGGGGGGGGGGGGCAACAGTGTGGCCCATGCTGAGGGAAGGGGGGGGGGGGGGTATGGGTGCGCGCAAAGAATGACGGGAAGAAGAGAGAGAATAATCATGTGATGGATATGAACGATTTCTCAGTAACTCATTATACAATGTGACATATGCAGTGTGATCATTTACATATCAAACAAATAGCAAGATCTCAAGAACGAAGTATGATATGGAAAAACTGTAGATGTTACTTTCTCAAACTCATTAATAATTCATGAGATAATCAATCAATCAGAAGCGCTGAATTGCACCACGTGAAGGGACTTGAAATACCAGGGAAGTACTGGGCAGAGGACTTGAAATATTATTTCCAGTCCAAGGGCTGGAAATAATATTTCAAGTTCAGGACTGGAAATAATATTTCAAGTTCTTGGACTTGAAATATTACTTCACACAATCGGTTATTCATCCATACACTAATTACTAATGCCTCGTACTTGAAATAACGAATTCCTCGTACTTGAAAACCCGGTCTAGTCCGAATTGGAGGCCTTTACATATTTCATTCAACATTGTTGAACGAAAATTTGAACATGTTCAAATTTCGTTCAACATCATTCCACACCATTCAACAACGTTCAACATCATTCAACAGGGGTGGCCAAACGCTTTCAACATGTTGAATCATGGTTGAATTCAACAATGTTGAACGATGTTGAATGAAATGTTGAAAGCGTTTGGCCAGGGCTTTACAATATTAATAGTTCTTCCAAATTAAACAAACTTAATTTTCATTTCATATACATTTTAATACTCTCTTACGTAAAATACGAAGACTGTAGCTATGTTTTACCACTCCAAGGGCATTTGATACCACGCATGTATAAACGCCATTATCAGACAGCTTGGGTTTCCTGAATCGTAGAAACCATCGAGAGTCTTGCCAGATGGTGCGGGAATACCGGAGAGCTCGACCGTTCTTAAACCATCGTACTTTCAATGGCTCTGCTCCCTCAGCTTTACATTTTAGAGAAAGTGCTGTGTCTGCTGGCCATGCCAAGAAACTACGTTTTATTTTCGGGAAATCCGTAAGCTTTGGAGAATCTAAAAACAGACGAGAAAACAAAAAGGTAGAACAATCCATAGTTATAATTTCTCAAACTCATTAATAATTCATGAATTATCGTCGCTAATCCATGAACGTATACAACATCACATGCACATTTCTTAGACCCCGTTTACACGATGCCATTACAATTTGAAAACGGAACAAAATCATGCTGGTATGCAAATACAGCATATAACATTTCATGTTATTTTTGTGCCAGTATCGTGTAAACGCAAGGCCTAAACGGCATGGTTTTGTTCCGTTTTCAAATTGTACCGGCATGGTGTAAGCGGGGTCTTAAGGTGGCTCCATACAGTTTCTTGAAAAGTGGAAAATACAAGTTTGAGAATCCAAAACACATACATAAACAATTCGGGAAAAGAATAAAACTAAATGTTATGAATAGCTAAACAGTCTGACAATCAAAAACTGTCGCCAAATACATACCAACAGTTGTTGCTATGGCAACAATGACGTTTCAAAATGGCTGCCAATTACCCTTCAAACTAATTTAATTCGAGAAAAACTTTGGTGACCCAATTTTCTTTTCATTAAAACTTTTCTTGAAGTATGAGTAATCAATAGGTCGATTTTAAAAAAATTCTGTAGAACGAATTTTTTTTTTTGGAAAAATCATGTTCGTTAATTTTTAAAGAAATTCGTTCTACAGAATTTTTTTAAAATCTATTGATTACTCATACTTCAAGGAAATTTTTAATGAAAAAAAATTGGGGGTCACCAAAGTTTTTCCCGAATTAAATTAATTTGAAGGGTAACTGGCAGCCATTTTGAAACGTCATTGTTGCCATAGCAAGAACTGTTGCTATTTATTTGGTAACAGTTTTTGATTGTCAGATTGTTTAACTATTCATAACATTTAGTTTTAATCTTTTTCCGAATTGTTTAATCACGTGTTTTGGACTCTCAAGCTTGTATTTTTCCATTTCTCAAGAAACTGTATGGAGCCACCTTAATATGCATATTGAAATCAATGAAAAAAACACCGCAAATCGCGATGCGAATACTCGTTTGAGAAGCAAGATTTTATGTCCTCGGTTTTCATTTGTTTTCTCGTGTTTGGAACCCCTGATGAAACACTCAAACTCTATTACAAAAAGAAAAACTGAAAGATATCTTTGAGTTTAAAACCTCGAGGTTTTAAGTAACGACATATTGTCTTTTAAAGAGCCAAAGCCCAACATTAACCAATTCTTGCTATAATTAGCCGGCCAAAACTGACGAACCCTTTATTATAATATAAATACGTTTTGTGGAAACACCACGTAAAATATTTCTTTGCTAAGCTTTCGGCCTGTGGACTCAGGCCTTCATCAGAGCAATGACAACAAACTGTTGGCTCACGTCATTTGTAAATTAAGCAACTGATCAATTAAATTACGTAAGAATACAATGGCGTATCACGTTAATTTTATTAATTAGAAAACAAAATCAAGAATGTTCTCCGAATAGGGCACGCCACGTGCTATTTAATGGCTGTCCCTCCTGAGAAATAGTGTGATGTTTTGCGATCTCAATGGATTCTCTTGTTCTTCGCGTGAAGTATTGCTTGTCGCTGGCTAAGAGTGATGACTCTTCCCACTTAACACGATGGTCATACTTCCAAGCGTGTTTGGCAACAGCAGACTTTTCTTGTTGCGCTTTTATGCAACATGTCTTGTGTTCCTTCAGGCGAGTTGAGAGATTCCTTCCCGTTTCCCCGATGTATACCAAGCCACACTCACAAGGAATGCACCCTTTATTTTTTAAAACAGTGAATAAAATTAGCGTGCTGCGTAGGCAGTTGAAATAACAATCGAAATATAGTAAGGTTTGATATACTGCCGAAACAGAGAACGTTGGAGTCTAACGTTTCGAGTGAAGGCCTACGTTAAAGAGAAACGTTTCTCTCTAATGAAGGGCTTTCGCTCGAAACGTTAGACTTAATAATAATAGAATCTTTTTGCACCGAACATTGACGAAATGTAGGCAGTACAAAGATGTTTTGCAGTTTAAAATCAAAACTCGCAATTGTCGTGACGATAAATGATGTTTCTATTATAAAAGTGGTTTGAAAGTGATTAATATCGATATAACGCAAAACAAAGAAAATTTAAGTTGAGCAAATTCTTTCTTAATGGAGTAAAGTGTCTCCTTCAGAGTGACACGTTAAAAATATAATAATACTTTATTTATTTAACCAGGGTAACTAGAATTACAAGCGGAATTTTCATCTAGGCCCTAAATATGTCAAAATATGTAAAATATGTCAGAGTATTTCGAATGAAGTCAAGTACCAGTTAACATAACATTTTACGTTATAATATAGAAAATTATTAAAAACCGTAATAAGGTTTATAAATAGAGCAATGAATGATGAAGGGCTTAATTCGTCCAAAACGTCAGTATTTCGTTATCAACACTTTGACGCCTGGACCTCTGCCAGAATAAAATACTAAAGACTACTCTTCAGGCTTCAAAGTGTTAAATTAGAGATAGGTTTTAACACTTTGAGGCCTGGGGAATGGAATCCAACCAGTGTCCTTTCTCAGTCTATGCAAATCATTAGCTGGACTCGCATGCTGTCTAAATTCTAGTTTTCCCGTATTTTTCTTTTTAATATACATCCACTTCAATCTTTTCATAATTTGTTTACCACATGGATGTCTTCTCAACTTCCGTGACCTTTTCCCGTTCATCGATTCCGCTCTGTCTCAGAGGCATAAAACCGTCTGGCATTCAAAATAGAGAACCCAGTGTGAAGGAAGGAAAGAGATGATCGATACAGGGTTTATTATAACCTTTCTCGTTTCCCTCAGGCAAATATATAAGATCGTTTGACAATTATTAACCGACTGAAAATAACGAACTTATTGATTACAACATTGCTAAACAATTTTTATCGTTTTATCTAGTTTCTTTTTTTGGGCAATGAGTCGCTTTGCCCCGAAACCTTATTTAATATTTTTTTTAATATTAAAATGTTATATATTTGTCAATGTCATTTGGCTCTATTTTTAATATAAAGTATATGTGCTGCGTAGACAGCGTTTAGGATATAGATCAAAGTGAAAAGGTGGCTGAAACTGGCGAAAATAGTTTTAACACTTTGAAGCCGAGTCTTTAGTGTTTAATTCTGGCTACAGAGAGAGCGAGAGATCCAAAGACTTGTCTTCATAAAGAGATAGGTTTTAACATTTTGCTGAATAAAATCGTCTGGCGTTAGCCAGAACAAAATACTAAAGACTCGTCTTTAGGCTTCAAAGTGTTAAAGAGGTTTTAACACTAGTATTTTATTTTGGCTAACGCCAGACGATTTTATTCAGCACAGGGAGGTCCAGGCCTCAAAGTGTTAAAACCTATCTCTTTAACACATTGAAGCTTGGAGACGAGTCTTTAGTATTTTATTCTGGCTAACGCCATAATATTTTATTCTGGCTAACGCCAAACTATTTTATTCAGCACGGGGAGAGGTCCAAGTGTGAACGCAACCTGACAGAATTTAGACTGAAAATTGGCTGGTTAACGTTTCTATAGCAAGATCGGTGTTCGCCAATGTCTTGTCCAAAATGCTGAACTTTCGCTTATTTTACCCGAAGTCCAGTAAGTCTGATACTGTGTAAGTCGCAGTCCAAGTCCGCTAGTCAATGAACGCACCATTAAACCATTATATAAGTTGCATGCACTACTATACGTTTTTCTCTAACGTGCAATTCGTGCACTCAAAACGTTAACAATTCCTTTATGAGTATACCATTAAAAGCTTCCTCCGGTGTATAAATTGAATAGAGCGTTAGAACAAGAACAAGCTAAGAACTATATATTCACTGTACTGTATCACTGACCGGATGTTGAAAATTACGAACGTCTGGTACGCAAAATATTTTAAAAAAATAACAAAGACTCCGAGATTTTGATCCTGAGCTGAAATAAATCTCGTTTGGCCTTAAAATATAAAATATTTAACAATTATTCACCGAAGTGGAGGTGAATAATTGTTAAACATTTTATATTTTAAGGCCAAACGAGATATCCACACTATTCACCGTCACTGAGGTGAATAATTGTTTTAGCATATACCTCATAAATGAAATAACAAGTTTAACATTCTTAACTTATATTTTTCGGTATTTTATACAAGACACGGCCGCTAGCAACTTGGACACTTGACGTACTCGATATTTGTCGTCAACTAACAGTTTTTTAATACAACTATTGAATATATTAATGGCTAGAAAATTGTCAGTAAAGAAACATACCTGTGGACACTCTTCTACTTAATTTTGTTGACTTTTCTCGTTATTCTACAACATCAACCTTGTTTATCAACAAAATCTCCTGCGTCGGTAAACAAAGCAAAACTGGCCGCCATCTTGTTTTGCCCGCAGGTGAATAGTGCAGGATATCCCGAGCTAGAGGCGTGAAAAGCACTATTCACCTGCGAGGTATATGCTAAAAAAAATTATCCAATGACGAGAATGACACTTATTTCTCTTTTAAAACGCCCACCGTAAGTTTAATTAAAAACCGGCAATCGAAAATAAAGCCGAAAATATTGAATATTGAAAATATTGAACGTATTTTCAGCAGTACTCAATTACTATATTTCGATTTGTATTTCAACACTGCTTGCCTACGCAGCACACTACTTTTATTTCACTAAAGGCATTGTATACAGACTGTATGAAAGAGTTTAACTGACATCCAGAACTGATCAAAATCGTATTAATATCAAAAAGCCATCACCAAATTCAGAAAATAGAGTCCAAAAATGAACTTCAAAAACAAAAATCTTGCGAAATCAACTATCCCTAACTTGAAAAAACAAAGTCAATTTAACATAAAGATGTCGACCTGATTTGAAAGTCATTATATGAAACTTAACCTATACCGAGTACCACATATATAAATATCGCATATATAGACACTTATATTGTATAGCGTATTAGGGTATAGTCATAGATACACTTATTTCATTCAATAAACGTTGTCGGTAAGATACTAAGATTGACGTAAAGCGTACGCGACCTGACCGAAAGGGAGTATGGATAGAAACCACTGAAACAATAAAATTATTGAATTATTTTCCATTTCTAGCCACACTCCCTTTCGGTCTGGTCGCGTAGCCTGGCTTGACGCCGATGTTATAAAGCTATTTCAATAAACGTTGCCGGTACCAAGCGAGACGGCTCTACTTAAAAGATTCAACCCATTTTGCCAGCGACACATGCAGGGGCCCGACACAGGGAACATCCATTATTCATTTATCTGAAATACATAAGCTTGTTAGTACATTCGTAGCCTACTGTGCAGGGAATAACTTGTAAGCGTAAAGCAATGCTTTTTAATACGGATTACGTTTGTTATTCGACTCGCTCACAAACGCCGACACGTTAAAAAAATTCCGACGCCATTTCATCTCATTACCACAGGGAAGGGAGAAAAGAAACACCGAGAAAACACGAGGGCGGATTTTCGAAACGCGGTATAGCTCGGACAATATAGGCCGAGAATAATATGATAAATATATATAAACAACAATGTTATATACTTCCTGATGGTATGTATACAAATATTGTTGTTCTATCGTTTAAATATTCTTAAATACTACACAACATCCATATAGACTGCGCAGTTGTTTGCACAGAGTTGTTTGTCCGCACAAAAGTTAAACAGTGTAAATAATATTGCGCGCCAAACGAGATTGGCAATTAAAGATAAAGACACTTTATGCAAGAAGTGATATAACGACAGATTATTTATATGAGTGTGAAAACATAGAGTGCTGCGTAGGCAGTGTTTTTAGATGGAGTAAACTGCGGAAAAGGAGGTAAACTGCGGAGAATAGTTTAGATAACGAAATACTGACGTTTCAAGCAGAGCCCTTCATCAACGACAGAGTTCTATTATCTATATATCCATCACCTTCCCACAAAAATAAAGTTCATAAAAGAGCTATATTAAACCATGAAAATATGTCATAAAAGTACTTACCCTTTGTGGCTTGAGTCGTTTCTATAAAAACGAGAAAGAATACGAGGTTTAAGACACGGAACATTATTCGTTGTTTTTGGAAGGGAAAAGCAGCTTGCATGCTATTAATGTGTGATGCGTTGTTGCTGACTACGGACTGAATAATCTGCAAAGATATAGAACTCTTTCGCCACTTCAAGTGGCTCATAAATCCCATTTCCGGATATCGAAACTTATCACACGTTTGATTGGCTAATAACACCTAGCTCTTTGATTCGTCCAATACTATTTATATAACAAGTCACGTGGTAAAATAATTAGTTGCAAACGCGGCCGGATTAAACACAATAACAATTCATAATGACCAATAACTAGTATTTATACAGATTATATATATATATTAGACTGCAATTATTATTTTTACAAGCTTTTGGTTGGACGCATACATGTAGTGTGTGTCGCGTACGTTTGCGTGCTTAGTGTGCTCTGCTGTGTATAGGATTAAGTGTTGAAATACAAATCGAAATATAGTAAGGTTTGACTGGTGCCAAAATTATAGAATGTAGATTTCCAACGTTTCATGCGAAGGTCAGAGAGAAACGTGAAGGGCCTTCGCTCGAAACGTTTAGAAATCTACATTCTATAATTTCGCCAGTACTCAAACGGAAATTCAAAAAAATCTTTACTCTAAAACGAGGTCAGAGGGGCTAATTTATATGCACATAAAAGGATTTTAAATCGTCGACCATTTATGAATAAGGTATAATACGAGTATATATAGTTTATACATATATTTATAAAATAACAGGTATGCTACGCACGCTCGGATTGGACGAGAGCCATTTTCACTCAGAGTACAGAGACACGTTTGACGTCATTTTCATTTTATATTGTACAACGCATGCTCTGTTTGGTTAAATCTCACGTAATCACTGGCGTATTTATTTGATTACGCCATCATTCGTCAGCTGAGTCTCGGTCACTTTGGTGGCTTCTCCTTGTTTTTTTACCTCGTAAAACGGTTAGTTATTTTATGAAACAAATAGAAAATCGCTTTTGTGACTCTGTACTGTGATACAAACACGAATGACGCAATTTCAACCGGAAAAAATGTGTGAAAACACTCGGCCTTCGCCTCGTGTTTCCACTAGGCATTTTTTCCGGCTGAAATCACGTCATTCGTGTTTGTATCACAGTACAGAGACACGCAAGCGATTTTCTATTTGTTAATTATATATATATATATATATATATATATATATAATATATATACATATATAATATATATATATATATATATATATATATATATATATATATATATATATATATATATATATATATATATATATATATATATATATATATATATATATATATATATATATATATATATATATATAACGATTGAGTCGGTTTTCTTTGATGTACCGCGGTGTATATACAGGTTATATCCCGTGCATAACTAATTGGATAAAACTTGTCGACAAAACTCGAAAAATCTTGATCGAAACTCTTCGAAATTGACGAAACCTTGTTCGAAAACCTCCTCAATCGTGATATAAGTCGGTTATATTCCTCGAACTTGGGATATAAGTCATCTATTGACCCTCGGGACCTTCGGCCCCTCGGTATATAACCTATACTTATATACTTATACTTATATATATATATATATATATATATATATATATATATATATATATATATATATATATATATATATATATATATATATATATATATATATATATATATATATATATATTATATATATATATATATATATATATATATTAATTAGTTGCTTATTAAATCTGGGACAAGTTTTCATGTGATGTATAATTACTATTTCTGATTTATTTCTTTTTTTCCAGCAATTTCTGGGCACGTTAATTCTTTTGAAAATTTCTCTCGCGAATACTGGCTTTTGAAATTTTTTTGTTGCTTTTGGTACACTTTTGTTCATGTATCTAACGAAATCTTTCATTCGTGTTTCAGTGAAGATAATTCCGAAGTAAAACGGTTTAAAGCTACAGTTATTACACACACCGATTTATGTCGCCAATTTGTGTCGCAACGGCATTGTGAGATAAATTGGTGTGTGTAACATACCCAGTCGACACCGATTTATGCGTTGCTGAAGCATTGCACGTTTTTGACAAGGGATCAAAAACTAGCAACGAAAATCTGCAACGCCGCACAAATCGACGAGTGTATTAACATACCTGTCGCAGATTTGTGTTGCAATCATGCCATATTTCTTTTGTTCAAGCTCCCCCCATCCTTGGTTTATTTTTAAACTCGATTTTTCTTCAACACAAATTGATGTGTGTAGCCGGGTGACCGATTTATCTCGCAATACCTTGCGACACAAATCGGTGTGTGTATAAGCGTAGCTTAACATTCTTCTTGCACTGTTTCCAGTTCTACGTTCACCGCGTTTTTGCTTTGCTCTATCCAAAACACTGATAGCACTCATACTTTTTTATACACTCATTTTAACCTTTTCATGCATGACGTCTCCTCTTGACGACTAAAATCGTTTCATGTTAGACAGAGTAAAAAGATGAAGCGGTTGTTCCACAACAATTAGCAACGCAAATGAAAGAGACAAATATATGGACGTGTTTCGGTATCCCAAATTTGCGCCAAGTACAAACCGGAACTCAAATCAAGATATTTTCTGTTGTCAACTTTAGCAACGTAAAAAAATCGTGTAATCCTCTCTATTTTTTCGCTCAGGATGATCTTTAGGCATGGACAAGCGCCGCGCCAAGCCTAATTAGCGTTGTTTTTTCGTCTAATAATTTCACAGCATCGTTCACTACAGTTTACTTGATATGATTACAAGTCACATGCGGTTAGTTGTGTTTACCCAACAGAGCAAAAGCATCTTGGACCCCTTGTAACAGGAACTTAACTATTTAATTTCCACAGCGCAAGACGGAACACAATTTAATCGAAAACAAACGCAGTTGGCTGTTTCGGAAGAAGTTTTTTTTCAAGCTGAGCATCAAGCAAAGCGACGTTGTATACGAGCTGTACGCAATCTGATTCACTTGAACTAAACGAATCGTGCAGGTTTGGGTCAGTTTTTCTGTACTTTCCGGATTATAAGATAAAGACAGAATGATGGGGATTGAAACCACATGCACTGCTACCCAATTTAACATTTTAATTAACCTGTTTTTACTTATTAGGGATTGTACGCATGAGAGCGAGTTATATCGAGGACTAGGGTCAAAGTTGACTCTGCATGTTTTACAGAATAAAACGCAAGCTATCTTTGGCTCCGGAGATAACCCTTGCTCATGCGGACGCTTCACCCCGAGTTATATCTCAGGTATAAATAAAGCTACGTTGATGTACGTATGCGTAATTGGGTGGAAGGCAACCGTTTATACACGGAGGCGGGTTGGTCATTGTTAATTTCTTGTGGAACGACTCAAACCGCAGACAGGAATCAAACATGCAAGGCAAACCATTCACTGGCCACAGTTGCCTTTTGGCAACTTATTAATTTTACTCTGGCTGACGCCAGAATATTGTTACTCTGGCTAACGCCAGACGATTTTACTTGTCAAGGGGAGAGCTCCCGGAAAGGCGGAAACCTGGCCAATAAAGGGTTAACTCTGTGAACGTTTCAGGGGTTGAAATAAGGAATTTTTTTTAGTTGCCCAAGTGGCTACCAGAGAAGAAAATCTAGTCGTCAAATTTCATATCAAGTCGCTCTATATTAATTGTCATATTTTTGTGTTAAAATCAAAACTTTCTGACCAAGAAAACACATTAATAGTTATTAGTGATACTATTATACGTAGTAGAAAAAGCAATCAAATAAATTAAATATTAATGAAGTGGTGAATATGTCTCAGTCTCTCCATTCTATCTATTTCAATTCAATTCAATTCATAACAGTGAATGATGTGCTTGCTTAATAAACTTCTCATACAATCTTAATTCTTTAATAAGTAAAGTAACAGTATATTTCTTATTTTTTCTTAGTCGCCACAAGGGCTACCTGCGGAAAATATCTGGTCGCCAGATTAGAAATTTGGTCGCATTTGGCGATCTGGCGCCCGCTTATTTCAACCCCTGCGTTTTACTTTTTTGACATGGAAACTAACATCGAAGATATCTCGGGGGATAGGGATAACCCTTCCCACTCCCCCAAGAAAACTCGCCTCGTGTAAACAGGCGCAAAAGCAGGTTTTCCACTTGCGGATTTTTTCGCGCGAATCGACATTTCTATTGTAAATATTCAATAGATTTCTAATTAGTTCCAATCGAGAGCTCATAAGACAAAAGCAAAATGTTTATTCGCGCGAAAAAATCCACAAGTGGAATTTTGGAAAAGCGGCTTTAGATTGTGGTTGAGGGTCATGGGAACTGCGAGACGGCACGCTGCCAGTTCAAACGGTTTTCGATCAAGGAAAGAACTATCCAGCAACAGACCAAGCAGCAACGGCTTAGATTAATTAGTAAACAAATTGGCCTTTTAATAGGATCTTCTGGGCCTTAAAAGAACTGAACAGCAGGTTACAATGATTTTAATAGGATTGAAAATTTAATCTATTCTGCAGAACAGATAAATAATGAAAAAAATAGTGCAAAATCGGACCCATAGCTAATGTACCAATGACTGCTTCTCAAGTATCTAATTAAAAATCGTGAGTTAAAAGTTGTTTTGGGTTTCGCGTGTGACTTCGGAATAGGAAAACCGAGATGCCAAAAAGGAAATGTTTTATCCCATGAGATCTTCCAGCTTGGATTTCGATTTAACAGAAAATCGTTCGCTGTAAGCGTCCGTTGTGGTATTTCAATTATTCCCTAAGCCAGACCTAAGAAAAACAAAGCTATATAAAAAAGCTTTGTAAAGTAGACAAGACTTTTCCGTAATCGATAGCTGTAATGTGTTGGACGCAGACAGTGATGCTTTTAAAATGCTATAGAAATATGGTATTATGGAAACATATATCTCGAACTCATTAATAATTCATGAGGAAAACAAATAAAATCAGTACCGTGCTGGAGGTTTGGATATCGGAGGAAGAAATTGCATAAATTAAGCAAACTTTTACCCCGATTTTCTCTTAAAATACTGATTTGTTTGAGATGCTATATCATACACTCGGAGGAGTGTTTCATCAGGATATCCAAACACTTCGAAGTTTGTTCAAAAACCTCGGCTTCGCCTCGGTTTTCAACAAACGTCTCAGTGTTTGGATATCCTGATGAAACACTCCTCCTCGTGTACGATATATTACATGAAACAAAACTGGTTATCTGAAATGAATGCGAGCATGCCAACGCGTACTGGTTTGTGTAGTCGGTGAAGAAAGTTTAAATCCTGAAGGCTAAAAATTCCACTAAAAGTGTTTTATCTTCTTAGGTTTACGAAATATGAGTGTAATGTAAAAATAGTATGACTGTGCGTACATTTACTCTGGCCCCATGCAGAATACGTCACAGCTACATTTTGTACCAGACACAGTTTTGAAATCACTTGAATTGCTCCGTTCTTTTAAAAACCTTGCTAAATTTTTAACTAAACGTGAATTGAATTTTTCCTTGAAAAATTAAGCGAAGATTTTTTTAAAAACGAAGCAATTCAACTGATTCCAAAATTCTGTGTTCGGTACACGAAGGAGAGAAGATCTCTGGCCAAAGGTAATGTACACTTCGAAATCGTGAGGATAAATCGATAACAGGAATACAGGTGTTTGGTAGACGTTCGTCAAGCTCAACTGAATAACTTGCAACAAGACTACTATCTTCTATAGCAGTAGCGCTTAATTAAGGTCTTCGTTAAGGTTTTCAGGGTCATTTCTGTAAAGCGCTGTCAATTCGTCAGCATTTATGCCACAAAAATAAAACAGATATCGTTAGAAAGCTATGAATTCGTAGAATACAATGGTGTCTTTGATTTGGCAATAAACACAAACCATTAATAGTTGTGAATTTTTTAATTAAAACCAGAGGGCTTCACTCGGGGCGACTCGAGTAAAAAGCGTTTTATTTTGTTCAAAATCTTTTTTTGTAGTTTGATTCCGAGATAAATTTTCAGCAAAACGGTGTCAACGTTTTTTGATATGTCGAGTTTTGCCGATTTTATTGACGACCAAAGTTAAAAATCCTGTTTTTCGACCAACATTCGGACAAAATAAGTCATAAATTCGAAACCAGACAATAAATAAAAAAACGCTGGCACCGTTTTGCTGAACATTTATCTCGGAATCTAACTGCGAAAAATGTTTTTGAACAAAATGAAACGCTTTGTGCTTAAGTCGCCCGAGTGAAGCCCTCTGGTTTTAATTAAAAAATTCACAACTATTAACGGTTTGTGTTCATCGCGAAACCAAAGACACCATTGTATTCTACAAATTCATAGCTTTCTAACGATATCTATTTTATTTTTGTGGAATAAATCCAGACGAATTGAGAGCGCTTTACAGAAATGACCCTGAAAACCTTAATGGAGACCTTAAAGTGTATATGAAACGAAAATTATGTTTGTCTTATTTGAAAGAACTCTTAAAATAATGGGGAATATCAATTTACAGCTTTTTCATATTTTACTTAGTTCTTGAGATACTTAGACTTATGTGATATTCAAATAAGATAACTTATGGTTCGTTTTTTTCTAATTAACATATTCGAAAATCGTGAATATTTTTAAGATTATTGATCAAAATCACTTGTAACTTGTCTTTCATGTTTAGTTGCATGAACTGTAGCAATATGCAAAGTTTCAAGTGATTTTGTTCAATAATCTTAAAAATATTCGCGATTTTCGAATATGTTAATTAGTGAAAAAACGAACCATAAGTTATCTCATTTGAATATCACATAAGTCTAAATATCTCAAGAACTAAGTAAAATATGAAAAAGCTGTAAATTGACATTCCCCATTATTTTAAGAGTTCTGTCAAATAAGACAAACTTAATTTTCGTTTCATATACACTTTAAGCAGTGTTTTTTTCTGTGATGAAGGGCTCCGCTCTAAACGTCAGTATTTCGTAACTAAAAATCTCGACAGTTTATAACACCTTTTCACTTTTCTCTAACTTTCTAAAATATAGTTGACCTATTCAGTGGCGTAAAATCTAAAGAGGAAAAAGTGTCCGTGGAAGCAAAAGTGAAAAATGCCACCCTCTCACAAAAAAAGCGCAACGAAAAATCAACAAAAATTAGTATTGCGTACGTAGTTTTAGAGCAATATAATAGGTCATTTAATATCCAAGGTAACTGAGACCCCGCGTTTACACGATGCCGGTACAATTTGAAAACGGAACAAAATCATGCCGTTTAGGCCTTGCGTTTACACGATACCGGCACAAAAATAACATGAAATATTATATGCTGTATTTGCATACCAGCATGATTTTGTTCCGTTTTCAAATTGTACCGGCATCGTGTAAACGGGGTCTGAGACTATGTGCACACGGTAACGTTTCCGAGCGTTTTCGTATTGTTTCAAGTAATGAGCTGATTGCTCTCGATTCCCTTGAGAACAGTAAACAATACGAAAACGCTCGGAAACGTTACCGTGTGCACGTAGCCTCAGGCCAAACAGATTTCGGGTCGGTTGTAGTGTTTTTACTATAGATCGTTTTCATGTGTCTGGCCTGAGATTCAGTTCACGCAGGTCGCCTGCTAGACCGAACTGAAGCACTTTCACCTCTCAAAACGTAGTTTTAAATGAGAGTTTCAAGGCCGGCCTCGTGTACACAAAAACCGGAATGCAAAATTCAGGCCGACGTCGTGTAAAAAAACCCTAACCGCGGTACATCAAAAACAAATCGATCGCATGAATAAACTAGCAATCGTGTAGTTACTTAGTTTTAAATAATTATTGAGTCGGTTTTCTTTGTTCTTTCGAGGGCTTTAAGCCGAATTTCCACTTGCTATTTTTATCTCGCGATCCACTTTTTTCGATCGCTTTCTTTTCTCTCATGAGCTCTCAACCGGATCTGTTCTAGTTGAGAGCTGATAAGACAAAAGAAAGCGATGGAAAAAAGTAGATCGATTTATAGCAAGTGGAAATTCAGCTTTATATCGCATAAAGCCCTTGAATACTAATTAGAAAAGAAATGAAGAAAAAAACTAGGAAAATCTTTGTCCAAGGTACAAAAAATAGACAAAACTTTGTTGGAAAACCTCCTCAATAATTATTTAAGTCAGATAAAACCCTCGAACGTCGGGATTTATGCTATATAAAGCCCTCGGACGCTTAACGTCCTCGGGTCTTTATATAGCATAAATCCCTCGTTCTCGGGCTTTATCCTATATGCATAAGTACTGCGGATCACTACAGGAGCTCAATATTAAAAGCAGCCTGTTGGTTAGGTATTTCGCAAGACTCCATGCTGATTCTGGACTATACGGACTATATGTTCTGAACAAGTCGTCATAATCTCCCTAATAAAGTTCAACACGTGTTCTTGTATATAATGCAATGATTACTGCCGTGATTAAATTTTCTGGCCAAAATCTGGTCATTAGGTGTAAAGTAAACAACAGTATGTAAATCTCAAGTTAAGAAATCTCATTTATATACTCAGCGTCATTAGTGGCAAAAAGCTCACAGTGCGTTAACCTGCATAGACCGCGGAAGCGCCTCGACGTTAGGGGGTGTTTATGAGGCCGGCTTTGAAAATATATAGACTTGGTTTTGCTGTTGCTTCAAAAACTCATTAATAATTCATAAGGAAAACACAAAAGAAAATCATGACTGTACCGTGTCTTTATATGTGATAAAGGTACCTCCTGATTTACATAAACTTTAGCTTTGATTTTCTCGGCTTAGACAAGGTTATTTTTCAAACTTACTACGCCAATGAACTTACCAAGTGGTTCGTTTTTGAAGCCGTTCAATAAACTCGCAGTTCGTGTTGTATCAGATATAAAAACACTCAGCTTCGCCTCGTGTCTTTATATCTGATAAAACACTCCTGCTCGTTTATTAAACAGTACTTCAAGATTTGTGTCAATTGCCTTACAGCTCGTGACCGCTGGAGAATCATTATTTTATGTGGATTTGAATGCCAATCTTATTTAAAACAATGTATTGAGTTTGAGAAGTGAAAGTGCTTCAGTTTGGTCTAGCAGGCGGCCTGAGATTAGGCCGGCGTAAACTGAATCTCAGGCTGGACTCATGAAAATGATCTATATAGTAAAAACTATCAGTCCGGCCTGATTTCGAGCTGGCCTCATATAAACACCTCCATATCTGCAAAAAAACCCACTTTGTTTCCAGTATATAGCCACGTTCGTGCAATAAAGGACACTTTGATTCCTGTAAACTATTTCATTCAGGGAAAAGAACAGTTTTCCCATTTTGACTGAAAAAAGTGAGGGAGCACCTGCTCACAGTTTCGCTTCCCTTGATGTTAACCGAAGCATAGAAACTTAGATATTTTCCTCCATGAGGTGGACCGTTTTGATATCATTATTTATTATATAGATGCGAGTGTTTTATACTAAACAATATGCAGTGTCGTATTTTCCATATCCTCACTAGTGAAGATATCGATGACGTCAATTTTACCTCTTTCTGCATTGAATCTATATAATAAAAAGAAAATTACACGCCGGCTTGAAGATATGAATTTTATCGTCTCGTGGTAAAAACGATATTTTACTCATTCGTAAAATATTGTTTTCACCACTCGAAGATAAAATCCATATCTTCGCACCACCGTGTAATATCCTATATATACAAGAGGTTTATATACCTGTGTTTAATATTATAAAATAACAAATGTTTATTTTTGGCCTATTGGTAATACGTTTATGTTGCTTTAAAGGATTTCATCTTCTAATCTTAATTACTATCACAATAGCTAATTAAAAATATTTATAAACTTCAGCCAAACCTCCCGTAAGCGAACACCATTGTGGAAGACGAAGAGAATTTGCTCTGAACTTTAGAACAGTTCCCAAATTTTCACTGTCGAGTCACTCCGCAAACTCTTGCATGTCCCTGGGTGACGTCATTTCCTGTGAATAATATAAAGTAATGAAAAACGATAAACCAACTTGAGCAGCAGAAAAATGCATCAAGATGAAACTTTAATTGATGATATCAAACAATTCCGATCAGAAAGTGCCAACGATTATAAATATATAAAGGCCCAAACATAAGACAGAAGAACACTTAGCACGAAAATTTCTGAATATGAAAAAGGGGTCCGTACCCTTGATTTGGATTCAAAGATTTCGCAACGTATACATAAAAACAATCACATTATGGATCTTGAGAACGTCAGTGAGAATTATTGACAGAGCCAGCAATTACCACAACAGACTTTTTCTTGAAGCTTGCGTCCCGAATGCGGCAGGAAACGATGGCATAGACATCCCAGAAATTTATTCATCTTTCACTTAGCCATTAATTCAGACTCATATTGCATAATTGTGGACTTATATATGTTTAGATTTTTATTCTATCACAACCAATGAAGATCAACGTTTTTTGATCGAAACGTCTTGTAAAATAAGTTTTATTTAAACGTTTTGTTTTTAACGTTTCTCGACCAGTGACAGCATTTTACTAAATAAAAAAGTTAAAACTTTGAAAGTTTTCATGGCGATAATGTAATTTTAATAAGTTTTGTGGAAACACCACGTAAAATATTTCTTTGCTAAGCTTTCGGCCTGTTGACTCAGGCCTTCATCAGAGCAATGACAACAAGTTGTTGACGTGAGCCAACAACTTGTTGTCATTGCTCTGACGAAGGCCTGAGTCAACAGGCCGAAAGCTTAGCAAAGAAATATTTTACGTGGTGTTTCCACATAACTTATTTATATATAAAAAAGTTAAAAGTTGTAAAAAGTTTTTAACTATGAATACACCGGGTTGTAATTTTAGTATTTTTCGTATAAGATAGACAATTTGACGAAATTGTTCTGTGTTATACACGTTTGATAGCAATTTCAGTACTTAACTTTCAAGTCAGGTGCTGTCCAAGTTGCCTTCCATTTATGAAACCGTCACAGTTTTTCTCTACTTGGCTGTCATAGGTCGTTCACTGGGAATAACATCTAAATATATCCTTAGAGCAATATATAATTTACTACAATATTTTATTATATACTTACAATATTAATGCACTATTTTTACAGTAAGTTTTAAAACAAAATTGACTATTATTTTTTCCGTTACATTTACATCCTATTTAGAGAAAACTTTTTGCCATTGTTTTTAATAAAAGTGATGTCTATAATTATATAATATGAGAGTCTACTGAATTGTTCTTGGGAATAAATATAATTGTGGTATAATGGTATATATAAGCATAGTCAATCGAGATATGGTCTGGAAACTCAACTAAAGTCTTTGGTCTATCTTTTTGTTCGCCTTTATGCATTTTTGTGCACGGTGCACGGTCACTGAACACATTGTATTTTAGTATAATGAACGAATTGTCCAATAGCAACGTTTCAGTTCAATCACTCAACCGTGCTATTTAAATATTAATAAACCTAAAACAAAGGATGTGCACGGTGTAAGGTACGGTTCAACATAAAATCACAGCTCATTATAGGCGCTTTGAAGTTTGCCGAGTTTCCAGACCATATCTCGATTGACTATGATATAAGATTAATTACGTATGTACAAAAGAGTTACTGCACTCTACCGAAAAGCTGATTCAAAAATGATTTATATACATTAAAGTGTCTATGAAGTGAAAAAATACGTTGGCATTTTTGTTGTTTTATTGTACAGAGGAGCATGACAGGTGCACTCACTGAAAATTTCAAGAGAATCTTATGCGTAGTTTTCGCGCTATCAACTCTTAACTGAATTTGCCGTGGATAGTTTGTTTTGGCGAAATTTGGGCTTCTTGATAACAGTGCCTTATGACGTACGCAGATGGATCATTAATAGTGAAATCTATTGTTCTTATGTATAGTTGTCCATCTGCGTACGTCATAAGCATTGTTTCCGAAAGCCCAATTTTTCTCCAAGAACTAGCCATGGCAAACTTTGAGAGTTTATAGCGCGAAAACTACGCATCAGATTCTCTTGAAATTTTCCGTGAGTGCTCCTGCCATGCTCCTCTGTACAATAAAATAACAAAAATGCCAACGAATTTTTCATTTCATAGACACTTTATAGTGATGGGATACTACCTATAGTTCATTTGTTTAAAGCTAGGAAACACAGAGAGGGAAAGATAGAGCTATTGGCGTAATATCTCTAAAACCTATTTCGCATACATTGCATAAACTGTAAACAGCTATCTCTAACTTGAATATATTTATGATTATATTTTTTTGAATATATATATATTTATTTAAAATATATATGCGAATGAGCTCGAGTGTTCCACGTTTTCATCGCTGGCGGCTTATTCAGCGGTATGACGCAGGTTGATCGTAACTACTTCATATAAGTGCAAATAATAGTTCGGACACAAAGATATGCATGGTTGTTAGTAGTTGTTTTGGGTGGTGCTAACCTTAACACTAAATGACTATCCAAACTATTATGTGGAACTAACATCAAGTACAGTACGCAACTTCGTACCCCATTGGCAGTTCAAGCGCAGGTTGATGACGACCTTCCGTGGTTGATAATGTGAGCTTACAACACATTATCAACAATACAAACCGATTGAGACTTAGTGCTACTTAATGCTTCTTCTTTGGGTCTTTCTTCTTGTAAACCATTCTAATTAACAATTGATAAAAACAACATTAGTTTGGTATTATATGCATAGCATTTTATTATAAGGCTTGATTTGAAAGACCCTAAATTTTGGATTGCGGGTGCCCCATGAAAAAATGGCCCAATACAAGCATCAAGAATTTCAGTTTCTGGCCCAATTATGATGCACTATGGGATAGAATCAAAGGTCAAGTGAGCACCAGTTAAGTCAGTGCTATTGTTGTGGCTCATGAATATTCTTTGTTAACAATGCACTGACTTAATTGGTGCTCATTTGACCTTTGATTCTCACCCATAGTGCATCATAATTGGGCTGGAAACTGAAATTCTTGATGCTTGTATTACACGCCATCAGGCGTCATCTTGTTAGGTCTGAGCTGCGAAATTGACCAATCACAGATGACCCTGACAGGACGCCATCTTGTTAGGTCTAAAATTAACCAATCAGAAAACCAGAAAATCAAAGATGGCGCCGTTCAATTGGGGATACTTCATGTAATACAAAAGTATTGGGGACTCGCAGTCCAGTTATATAGAGCCATAGAGGTCAGTGGTTGATGCACGGTCTACTGAAATGCACACGAGAACTGAAGCACACAGATATAAACTTATATAAACTCAAACATCAGCTTAAAAGTGCACATGAAACGAAAATTAAGTTTGTCTTATTTGAAAGAACACTTAAAATGATAGAGTAACATCTTTTGCAGTTTTTCGTTTCCTTGCTTCGTTCTTGAGATATTTCAGTTTGTTTGATGTAAATGTCACATGTTCCGACGTCACACGTGCGTTATGAATTATCGAAAAAATTTATATATCTTTGCTATTGCCAAATATAATCACTTGACAATTAAACTACATGTTTAGTGTTCTGCGCGAAGGACACGCACACGCATCCCTCGAATCATTTTGACTTGATAATAGACGTATAACTTTCTTCAATAACTCATTATGCACATGTGACGTTAAAATGTTTAATTTGCATTTCAAAAACTCATTAATAATTCATGAGGAAAACACAAAAGAAAATCATGACCGTATCGTATCTTTATATGTGATAAAGATTTCTCCTGATTTACATAAACTTTAGCTTTGATTTTCTCGGCTTAGACAAGGTTATTTTTCAAACTAACTCCGCCAATCAACTTACCAAGTGGTTCGTTTTTGAAGCCGTATAATAAACTCGCAGTTCGTGTTTTATCAGATATAAAAACACTCGGCTTCGCCTCGTGTCTTTATATCTGATAAAACACTCCTGCTACAAAACAAGCGGCAGAAGACTGGACCCGTTGAAGACGCTTCAAGAGGTTTGCAGGAAGTGGATAGAATACCACATCACAGTAATCAAGTTTTGTTAGAATCAATGTCTCGGCCAATTGTTTCCTCAGGTGGAATGGCGCCATGTTTCGCAATTTACGTAAAATTGCCAAGGAAGCATAACATGATGAAACAATTTCGTTGACGTGTTTCTCCCAACGAAGATCGTTGCTTATATGGACACCTAAGAGTTTGTAATTATCCATCACGTCGAGACTTTTGTTGTTCTCCAAGCCCAGGTTGATGTTCATAGAGCCTGGCGTCCGTATGGAATGGTAGTTAGCCATTTGAGAGGTCGTTACCAGCATCGCTTTTGTCTTGTCATTGTTTAACGCGAGTTTAGATTCATCAGACTAGCAGACCAGATTTCTGAGAGAGTCATTAATCCGTGTTACGCCGTCTTGCAGATCTCTTGGCTTGACGCTGTTATAGATTATTGTATCATCAGCGTATTGGTGGCAACTACACATTGTACCCAGTCGGTTAGCAAGATCTGCTACATATAAATTAAACAAAACAGGTCCCAGGATGGAACCTTGTGGCACGCCGAAATTGGTATTCAGTTTTTCTGATTTCTTGTCATCAATTTGAACGTATTGTTGTCTTCCTATTAGGTAATTCATTATCCAGCGAAGAAATTGGGTGGAGAATCCCATGGAGTGTAGTTTCCTTATTATAATATCAAAGTGCACCGTATCAAACGCTTTACTAAAGTCTGCAAAAACCATAATCGCAACTTAGATATTTCAGTTTGCTTGATATGCAAATTAAACATTTTAACATCACATGTGCATAATGAATTATTGAAAAAAGTTGTATATCTTTGCTATTAACTAACTAAAATAATTCGAAGGAAGCATGTGCGTGTGTTTCGCCCAGAACACTAAACATGAAGATTTTCAAGTAATTATATTTGACAATATCAAAGATATATAACGTTTTGCGATAACTCATTATGCACGTCATGATGTCAAAATGTTTAATTTGCATGTCAAACAAACTGAAATATATCAAGAACGAAGCAAGGAAACGAAAAACTGCCAAAAATGTTACTCTATCATTTTAAGTGTTCTTTCAAATAAGACAGACTTAATTTTCGTTTCATGTACACCTTAATCCTTTATCGCCCAGTAGCTACTCCATTGACGAGTAAAATCGTCTGGCGTTAGCCAGAGTAAAATACTAAAGACATCGTTGGGTGATACGTTAGACTCCTACGTTCTCTGTTTCGGCACTATATCTAACCTTACTATATTTCGATTGTTGTTTCTACACTGCCTACGCAGCACGCTACTTTTATTACACTATTTGGTTAACCAAGATAGTCTATTAACCCTTTATCGCCCAGTAGCCACTCTATTGACGAGTAAAATCGTCTGGCGTTAGCCAGAGTAAAATACTAAAGACATCGTTGGGCGATAAAGGGTTAACAGCTTCCTTTACACATATATATTTCCTAAAACCAGTTTAATGAGTTTGCCACTTTGCTCTTTCCTATATAATATTAAACGTACGTATAGGAGAAGTGGAGAACTCACCGAGAACTCAGAATACGAATTACAAGAAGACAGTGATCCATCATCAATAACAACCGTGGTATCGGTGACAGAATTCGAATTCAACGTCTTGGTAGTATTAGGTCGTGTCTTCGTTAATCGAACAGTCTTCTTGGAAAGCTTACACGAGACACGTCTTGGATTCTAAAAACAAAGAACATACAATGCCTTGTTTACCATCTAGTCAAAATATAATGAGGTACACATATAGAAATTAAAGCCTCAGCTAACTTTTCCAGATTGATTTCACGGCAATACAGTTGTAGTTGATATAATATTATGATCTGTTTGACATACTCTTTTGACCTTTCCTGGATTACGTCCATGGGCTGCTGCAACAGGCGCTACAGGGCTAAGTGATGCGCTCGAGATCGTTGAACTTGCCATTGAATTGACCTGAAAATACAATACAGTACAGTACATTACAACACAGTACAGTGCAGCGCAGTGTGTAGTCTGCAGAGAGCAGAGCAGAGAAGAGCAGAGCAGAGCAGAGCAGAGAAGAGCAGAGCAGAGCAGAGCAGAGCAGAGCAGAGCAGAGCAGAGCAGAGCAGAGCAGAGCAGAGCAGAGCAGAGCAGAGCAGAGCAGAGCAGAGCAGAGCAGAGCAGAGCAGAGCAGAGCAGAGTAGAGTAGAGTAGAGCAGACTACAGTACATTACATTACATTACATTACATTACATTACATTACATTACATTACATTACAGAGTAGAGTACCCATAGCTCCCCAATTTCCTTCAGGTTTACCACGTTTCTCGCCTCCGCTGTCCTTTCTGGTTTTAGAAAGCGACTTGGTCTACTACATATGCCACAATGCTATATACATAACAGATACCGTAATTATTCGAATAAACGCTGCGGCGTTTATTAAATTTTGGGCGCTTCAGGTGCGGCGTTTATTCGAGGGCGGCGTTTATTCGAGGGCGGCGTTTATTGCAAATTTTGTAACAACAACTGTGAATTTATTAAAAAACTAAGAATAAAATTCATATGTCTTTTAAATATATATAAATATATATGAAAATTGAACTGTTTCGGACTAGTTGTACCGGCAAAATTCTCGGCTGTCACCACGGAACTGCGCATAGCAGAAGTTTTAGAGAGAGAACTAAGTAGCAAAGCTATGAAGTATAGCCACTTTGAACTAAATAACATTGTAATCGAGAAGAATAAATATCCAAGACTGCTTTAGATTTAATGTTGTCTTATTTTTTAAAGATAAGTACCGAATAAACGCCGCGGCGTTTATTAAATTTTTGGCGCTTCAGGTGCGGCGTTTATTCGAGGGCGGCGTTTAATAATATTTTTGCTTGTCCCTGCGGCGTTTATTCGAGGGCGGCGTTTATTCGAGGGAGGCGTTTATTCGAATAATTACGGTAACGTACCTTATCAGAACGTATCTTCTTCACAGCGAATGACGTTTTTACTGGTGTATTAGTTCTAGAATGCGCAGAAAGAAAGTTTGTCAAGCTTATTATTATTTGCAAAATATGTTGATATCTAATACCAAATTATTGAAAAAATTGGTGAAGGAAATGTTTAATGGACATGGAGTTCTTACCTTTTGGTGGGCGTAGAAGGTTTACATCCAAATGTCATTTCCTTTGCAATGGTTTCTTTTTTGACTTTTTGCTACAGAGAATGAAATAGTTGCAATTGTGTAGGAGTTGTGATCGTGTGGGTGTTGTAGTCAGCCTATTGTTGCCAGTATCAGTATTGTCTCTGGTTGGTTTGTTCGTCCGCCCGTCCGCCCGCCCGCCCGTTCGTTCGTTCGTTCGTTCGTTCGTTCGTTCGTCCGTTCGTCCGTCCGTCCGTCCGTTTATTTGTAGACGTTGTAAATATTGTAGAAATGTATCTCCGTATTCCGTCCTATACATATATCCATCCATTCTAGAAATAATGATTACTGAAAGAAGATGATAACATACCCTTCCCAACTTTTTGAGTTTCTTTCCTTGTTTGAAGTTTTCCCTTTGTGTTTCGATAACGTCAAGATATTTTTCACCATTCACCAAAAACAGTTTCTCGTTTTCACTCTCCCATAATGTGATAGCTTTCTTGAGCTCTTCTTCAACCTAAAAGTAACAAATGTACTACTGCAGATGAATAGATACAATAACAGATTAAAGTGCCTATGAAGCGAAAATTATTATTGTCTTAAATGAAAGAACTCTCAAAACGACAAAGTAACATCTTTTACAGATCTTCGTTTCCGTGCCTCGTTATTGAGATATTTCAATTTTTTTGATATGCAAATTAAACACTTTGACGTCACACGTGTACAATGAGTTATCAGAGAAGGTTCGGTATCTTTGCTGTTATCAAACGAAATCAATTAAAAAATCTGTATGTCTAATGCTGTCTGCGAAATAGACGCACAGGATCGGCAAGCTTCGAAGTGATTCGGTTTGATAATAGCAAAGATATAGAACTTTCTCCGATAACTCATTATACGTGTGTGATGTCAAAGTGTTTAATTTGTATATCAAAGAAACTGAAATATCTCCACAACGAAGCACGGAAACGAAGATCTGCAAAAGATGTTACGTTGTAGTTTTAAGAGTTCTTTCATTTAAGACAATAATAATTTTCGCTTCATAGGCACTTTAAAGGGTAAGAACAACAAAAATTACAAGTACACATTTTTTTAATTTCTGATTAACAAACTGCCTTGTGATGGTAAACAATACAACTCCTGTGCCAAACAAGTACATCACTAATTTTGACAAAAGACAATCTTGCTGTTCGCCATCTTGTTGTAAGTAATCACAAGCTGGGTAAACATGATGAAACTTATTCTTCTGGCAGCTGAATTTCTGTGGTATGTTTTTAAAGTGTTGTGGTTTAATCAAGAATGAAAATCATCTACAAAAAATGCGTTTCAGACTTATATTATGTGAAACTATGGCTAACTAAATTTGTCGCTCTACCCAGCTTGTGACATACATATCAAAAATGTATCCAAGATGGCAGATACTGATCCAGGTTAGCAAGAACTTTATAAGTGCAATTAAGCAGAGTTGGAAAAAGTATTCAACCTTCCTCCGGATGGGTTTTTAAGTTTAGATAACCTTCCTCAAAATATATAGCGAGAATTTTGTGTTTTGCAACGTTCATAAATACTGCGTGACTTTTACAGTACCTTTGTTTTCTAGGTTTTCCTATATAGGTAAGCTTTGGCATGCTACAATAGCTACTAATAACTGACCGCTGCTGACTGACAGCTTACTAACTACCCTCGACTGCTGCGAAGATACAGACATCACAGCAGACATCAGCGTACATGTCTCACACGTGTAATTGCTGCCACTGCCAGTGCTGCATAATTGTTGGTTAGCCAATGTTTTGCTGGAAATCGCTTTTCTTCTCGACACCTTGCTTGGTCAGTTGTAACTTTCTCAGATTACCGAATGTGTTGTTTCACGTGTTTTCACTTGAAACCTTCCTCACTAAAGTAAACCTTCCTCCAGGTGGTACCCGCATACCCGCAGCTTTTTTCCAACTCTGCAATTAATTATCAATTATTGGACGAGTCGGAGCAAAATATCATGATTTGTCAGTGGCGAGCTACTAGTTATTTGCCGATGCCGAAGGCAGAGGCAAATAACTAGTAGCGAGACACTGACAAATCATGATATTTTGCGATAGACGAGTTCAATAATTGATTTATCATTCATAAAATAGTTAAAAATTTGAAATGCCCGAAGTAAGAGATCGCCACTCTTCTCTCTGTCTTCGGCATACTAAAATCTTCGTAAAACTTACTTTATGTTGGCACGAGTCTTGCCTTTTATCTCACTAAAACTTCCTTTTCACTATTTCTTTTCTGAAGTACATTGTCGTTAAGGATGCTTCCAAATACTCTCGATTATTTCCTTGGATAGCTGAAGAACTAGCCGCCATGTTTACGAAAATTATTGGCCGTCAGCAGTGTTACCGCTAGTGCGCATGCTCATAAAATTATTTGCAGCGGAAAATTATTTGCACTCAGTTATTTGCAGGTAAATTAACCAATCAGAATGCCGGATAGAAACAAAATGAATGATAAGTTGTTTTATTGGAATACTTTGGGTCTAAATAACACACTATTCTATCTTCATGTCATTGGTTTGCTTTTGAATTTTTTTATTTTGGTTGCCCATACCCTTTAAAGTGTCACTAAGATGAAAAATCGTCAGTCTTTTTTTGATCTAATCATAAGGTACATTAAAAATGAGGAGGAACGGGTTTGTGGTTTGTAAATAACTCATCTTGTTCAAGAGATATTCACATTTTTGAAATATGCAAATTATATGGCTGATGACGTCATTTTCTCCGCACGAGCGAAATGAAAATCGTAAAATTAGGAATATCTCTAGAAGTAAACACTAGAAAGTGCTCAAATTTTGCATGCTTATAGTATTAAATAAAATACGTTTCACTGTGGAACTTTAGTTGTTTTCGTGGAAACTGCTGGTTCCTGGCCCCCTCCAATGATAAATTTAAATTTGCTTATTTATCAGCAATCAAGTAGCGTTTACTCCAGCGAATAAATGTGACGATTAGGGCTTATGTAGGCATTGTAATTCAAACGTTTAAATCTTTCTATTTTTAAACAATGAAGCAAAAATGATAATTCCCTTTTTAAGGTTTAGAGTAACCTGAGAGCATGCGCTTACCATGGCAATCACAAAAGTTCCACAGAGAAGTGTATTTTATTAGATACTATAAGCATACAAAGTTTAAGCACATTCTATTGTTTATTTCCAGAGATATTCCTTATTTTAAGATTTTCATTTCGCTCGTTTGGAGAAAATGACATCATCAGCCATAAATTTGCATATTGCCAAAACGTGAATATCTCTTGAACGAGATGAGATATTGACAAACCACAAACGCCGTTCACCCTCATTTTAAATGTACTTTATGATAAGATAAAAAAAAAAGACTGACGATTTTTTCATCATAGTGACACTTTAAAGCATTTTATACAATTCTCAAATTTTGACAGAAAGTGTCTTATACTAAATTCTTACCTTAGGTAATCCTTTCTCAACTGCATTTTTTGTCTTTAATTCTTTAAGTAAGGCACCACCCCGATTGGAAAACAATCGATTTGGATCGTTTTCTTTGTTCTAAAACATAAAAAAATTATGTGATTTTTGAAGGCGTGTTAACACGTTCGAGCTGTTTATCAATCAGAATGTCGTTTGCGACAATGTACCTCAAATTCCAGTAATTTTTTCCACATGTTTTCTCGTTTGTCTACCATTTTGAAAATGTCCTTGTTTTCATCGTAATAATTTCTCATAATTGCTACCTGGTGTTCATGGATTGTAAGAGCTTCCTCACTGAAATCATCTGAAAACATTATTTTTAAGAACCAGACTCATTGGAAGTTTTATATTATAAAAGTAGCTATGAAACAAGGTGCCCTCTACGCACGCTCTGATTGGTTGGGCTCCGTGCATTTATAAGAGAACATAGATTATGAATGACGTAAAGTGGCGTAGAATGGCGTCAGCTGGCCGGAAAGCCCGCCAAATTCTAAAACTACCTCACTTTTCATTTGGTTTTTCTTATTATTATTTTATAAAACAAATAAAACATATCGCTCCTGTGCATATGTACTCTTATAAAGGTACATTTGACGTCATTTGAACACGAAAGAAGTGTAAAGGCACTCGGCTATCACCTCGTGCCTCTACTCAACTTCTTTCGTGTTCAAATCACGTCAAACGTGCCTTTATAAGAGTACATATGCACGGAGCTTTATGTTTTATTTGTTATAATAAAAAGCATAATGTCAGAAAAGAGTAAAGTAACACAAAATATATTTCTAAATTTATTTTGGGACTAAACTAAACTAAACAAAACAAAACAAAACAAAACAAAACAAAACAAAACAAAACAAAACAAAACTAAACTTAACTGGACTAGACCAGACCAGACCAGACCAGACCAGACCAGACCAGACCAGACTAGACTAACCTTCAAACGCGGGAGAAAATTCGTGTCTTTGAGCATCTCCAAAGAAACATTTGTCCCACATTTCCACCAATTCTCGTCTAAAACAAAATAGAAGTAAATTTCAATTTGCATAATTCCAGCTGCAGTGTTGTTTTTTTCCATAAAAAATACAGTTTGCTACAATTTGATACAAACCTAGACCCAGCGATAAATCTTTCAATATGTTGCAGTTTCAGTGCGTCCAGCTTGTCAACTTCTTCTTTGAGCTGAAACAAAATGGTTTTTAACACACATCATTAACGAGTTGCGACATGTTGCGCACACATCATGGATGAGTTGCAACATGTTGCGCACACATCATGGATGAGTTGCGACATGTTGCGCACACATCATGGATGAGTTGCGACATGTTGCGCACGCATCATTAATGAGTTGCGACATGTTGCGCACGCATCATTAACAAGTTGCGACATGTTGCGCACGCATCATTAATGAGTTGCGACATGTTGCGCACACATCATGGATGAGTTGCGACATGTTGCGCACACATCGTTAACGAGTTGTGACATGTTGTGCACACATCATGGATGAGTTGCGACATGTTGCACACACATGGATGAGTTGCGACATGTTGCGCACGCATCATTGATGAATTGCAACATGCTGCGTACGTATCATTTTGGTCAGCTATATGCAAAGCAAGCAATAGCGAACGTGAGAAAAGATTAGCAAAAGAACGCAGTTATACCTACAGTGCAAGCTACATACTTTTTGTATCGCAGAAGGCTTGAAACCAGTACACAAAGCGCTGAAACCTTGTTGCTCTGTATCCTCAATCTCAAGTTTAGTCCAAAGTCTTTTCAGTTCTTTTCTCAAGTGAGAGGCAAGCTCAAAATCGTTTTCTTGTTTCCTCTCAAGCTAAGATGAAAAAACAAGTAAGAATTATTGAAAAGGATTCCACACGTAAACGAGGGACTACCAGAAATTCGACTTAAACGAAAAATTCAACCTGAAGACATTTTTTAGGCTTGTGCTTTTTTCTAATACCTTTGTTTGTAGTTCTTTGAGAAAATTTAAGTTTTTCTGCGAGAGAACATATGTATTTTCAGCGTCCTCTTTCGCAAGATCTTTCTGAAAATTTGTAGTAATCTCAAGCTCAAGCTGTTCCCACAAGCTCAAAATTGATGGACGAAGGTTTTGAAATTGTTCCATGGCTCGAGCCTGTCAAATAAAACCAAGCAAAACAAAAGAAGTGCTAAATCAGACATAGTTTAATGCTACTAAACTAAACTAACTTTATTTATACTGTATAACTCTATTGGTGATATCTAACTGTTCCCCCTAGAGGTCCAGTAAGGACCAACCCTTACTGATCCAGTGTTACTACAGGAGGAAACAGGTGTGGTGTTTGGTAGAGTCAAACTGGAAGCACTCTTCTCACATGTGGCCAAGATGAAATTTTAATCAGATAACTGAACTGAGCAGGTATTATTACGTTTACGAAAAAATAGTGAGTAAGGTTAAACGACTGTAGTTTACTTAATACTTGACTAAACCAAAAGTGCTTGCTCACACATATGAATAACGTTTACTCACCATTTTGGGTAGGATCTTACAAGATCGGATCTTGCCAAGATCTTACAAAATCCTACAAGATGTTACAAGATCAGTCCTACAAGATCTTATAAGATTTTGCCAAACTATTAAAAGATCTTGCCAAGATCTTACAAGACTTTGCCAAGATCTTACATGAAGTTGCTAAGATCTTACAAGATCTTGGGAAGATCTTGTTAGATTTTTAAAAAACCTCTGCAAGATCTTACAAGATTTTACTAAGATCTTTCAAGGTCTTACAAGATCTTTACAAGATCTTGCCAAGATCTTGCTAGGAACTTGACAAGATCTTACCAAGATTTTGCCAAGGTCTTGCCAAGATTTTGGAAGATCTTATAAGATCTTGCTAAAATCTTCTAAAATCTTGTAAGATCTTGGAAGAAAAATCTTATAAGATTTTTCTTAAGATCTTACAAGATTTTCCAAGATCATACAAGATCTTACAAGATCTTGACCAGATTTTCACATGGGTTGAACGCGTGTTGCAGAGGTGAAAGGCAAACTATGTCGGATTCCTCATCTGGCTGCGTTGGGAATTTATTTGTTGGATTACTAAATGTTGTTCAAAACAAGGCGTGGCCAGCCGTTCATTCCTTCACAGCAGCATTATAGGCCGTCGGCTGAGGGTCGAAAAGCTTCACTTCACTAGCACATGTTTCTAATCTAAAGGAACTTCACATATTCTGGTAGAGTAAAGCACGCTGAATCCAAATCTAAAAAGTTCCTGCCATTTCCTCCTGTAGTTTTTGAGAATTTCGGGATCAAAATCTTCAAAATTACAGGTTTCGAAATCGCTTAAAAATGAAATAACATACCTCAAAAGGCTCATTCCTAATACCCAGTCTTCACGCGCCATATAGTGTCACAATGGTGTCATGCTAAAAACGTAATTTCCGGTTCCTTTTGGGCAATGTGATTTTGTAATGGAGGTAAATACACGATATTCCCTTCGATTTTCTGTGTATCTCACTAATATATATGCCTGCGAAGGCTGCGATCATGCTGATATGTGTGTTGAGATATTTAATAGCAACATCTAGCCTTCCAAGAGCATGAACTGAAGGCAGCAAACATATGGCTCCAGGAGAGTGGCGATATTGTCTGGCACATGTATGTCTTCTCCAAGTGTCTCAAATGCTTGGCAAAATTCATTTTTGCTTCTGGCCACTCCAAGTGACCGTGCTTTGCCCTTACCAAAGAAAGCACTTGTTGAATCAGATCCTAGATAAAAATTATATTTATTAAAATATATAAAACACTTAACTAGTGTGTTTAAGTAGCACATAATTGTATTGATCTTAACAGCCTGTAACTATAGAAAAGTATTTCAATGTTTTGAGCATAGGCCCTGGCCTTTAAGGAAATAAGGCTTGAAATGTTGAAATGGATATAGCTTTCTCACCTATAAAAAGTGAGTCTGGGTGCAGTTACCCATTTGGTCCTGGAAGTAAAATTTCACTTTTTATTGGTAAGGAAACTCTATTCAGTGTGTTAATTTAATTTTACAACCATTAGCACATTTTATATGACAACTGCTATTTTACCAGTAAAAATATGGAATGGGATAATTGCTTTGCACCATCTAGCCAAGATAAGCAGCAACTTGGGCAATGTCAATTCTTCGGTTGTTTCCAGTTCCTGTATCGAGTATGAGCCTGGCAGGTATGGTGGCTTGACATGTTAATGCAATAACAAACACATCAGTGTCTGGGCTCTTGATGATATTATCAGTTGATGTTGCAGCATGTTGTGCATGAACAAACATTTTGGTATCCACCTCTTCGTGGTCACATTCTAACTCAGGAATTTCATTGAAAGCAACAGCATCACTATTTGACTGATAGTAGTAGCATTTTTCTTATCTTGGCCCTAGATGGTGCAAAGCAATTATCCCATTCCATATTTTTACTGGTAAAATAGCTAAAATGTGCTAATGGTTGTAAAATTAAATTAATACACTGAATAGAGTTTCCTTACCAATAAAAAGTGAAATTTTACTTCCAGGACCAAATGGGTAACTGCACCCAGACTCACTTTTTATAGGTGAGAAAGCTATATCCATTTCAACATTTCAAGCCTTATTTCCTTAAAGGCCAGGGCCTATGCTCAAAACATTGAAATACTTTTCTATAGTTACAGACTGTTAAGATCAATACAATTATGTGCTACTTAAACACACTAGTTAAGTGTTTTATATATTTTAATAAATATAATTTTTATCTAGGATCTGATTCAACAAGTGCTTTCTTTGGTAAGGGCAAAGCACAGTCACTTGGAGTGGCCAGAATTTTGCCAAGCATTTGAGACACTTGGAGAAGACATACATGTGCCAAACAATATCGCCACTCTCCTGAAGCAATATGTTTGCTGCCTTTATGGTCAACAAGATGCTACTGATGTCAACAATGCCTGTTACAGAATGTTCAAACTTGGAAAGGTTACTGAGGAATCACTACCACCCAACTCAGACAGTTTACAACAGCACATTCTGAGAGTGACCTTTGAGAGCTACATACGCAAGCATTCTACCATTCCTATTGTAGCAGCACCATCACCATCACCTGTAGGCTATGGTTCGAAACTTGAGTAAGATGAATTAGCAATTACCTGGGGGACACTAGAGCCTGCTCCTGACAGTATTTTAGAATATGTTTGTTGCAAATGCAAAAAGGGTTGGCAAACAAGGTGTTCATGTCACAAAGGAAACCTCAAATGTGCAGAACTTTGTCAATGCAATAGCTGTGAGAATGCAGAAGAGCAAGAACTTAATGAAATGGAATCAGAGTTAATTGATGGTGAAATTGGTGATGAAGAAATGGACTATGATGATGATGATGATGATGATGATGATGATGATGATGATGATGATGATGATGATGATGATGATGATGATGATGAATATGTATAGAAATCTAAATCTACGTACAGCAGAGAGGTGAGTATTCTAATCAGATATTTACTTGTTTATTGTAGATATTCAAAGGATTCAAAACATTCAGAAGATGTATTTCGTAGCACCAGTTAAAGTTTCGATATATTTTGCTCTTGACTTACCTGATAATAAGAAATTCACATTCAGTTCATACTCTTGGAAGGCTAGATGTTGCTATTAAATATCTCAACACACATATCAGCATGATCGCAGCCTTCGCTGGCATATATATTAGTGAGATATACAGAAAATCGAAGGGAATATCGTGTATTTACAAAATCACATTGCCCAAAAGGAACCGGAAATTACGTTTTTAGCATGACACCATTGTGACACTATATGACGCGTGAAGACTGGGTATTAGGAATGAGCCTTTGGAGGTATGTTATTTTATTTTTAAGCGATTTTGAAACCTGTAATTTTGAAGATTTTGATCGCGAAATTCTCAAAAACTACAGGAGGAAATGGCAGGAACTTTTTAGATTTGGATTCAGCGTGCTTTACTCTACCAGAATATGTGAAGTTCCTTTAGATTAGAAATATGTGCGGAAAAAATCTTTTCTAGAGCACTTTTCGACCCTCAGCCGACGGCCTATTAGCTTTTTCCTCAAAAAATTTTCAAACTCACTATAAAACGTATATACACCCGCTAGAGTTCTGTTTATATTTCTTCAAATCGGGCAAAAAAATTTTCCCGCCAAAACGTAAATTAGTTTACTATTCACAGGAAATTACGTCAACACAGGGACAGTCACGCAAGAGTTTCGGAGTGACTCAACAGTGAATGGTTTGAGCAAGTTTTCTCTAAACCGGTCTGTTTAAGAGTTTAAAGCAAAATCACTGTGTAACATCTTTGCGTGTCCCTAGGTTGACGTCATTTCCTGTGTTAAACCATTCGTCATATGTCATAAGGTAATAAATACTGCATGTATACTTACCCGTGTGAATGGTTAGGTAACAGGTGGGCTGCCGACGTGATTTTGCCGTTCGGCGCGATAGTGCTTGCAGTTAGATCAGGGTAACTGGTCCCGCTGAACCTGATCGGATCACCATCGGCAGGCACCTGTACCCTTCAAACATCAGTAATGCACTGATGGAAAGGAGATTAATGCGATAAACGGAAGCGAGAATATTGGGGGGGGGGGGGGGGTAGGTGGGTACGACAATCGTTCATCGTAACTCGTGCTTCGCTGAACGCACTAATGCCTTCTTGTAATACCAGCTCGCAAGGTGTCACTTGCTGTAAACGTACTCGCCTTCCCCAGCTGGACTTCCTGTGTTTATTCGAACCCAGGACCACGTGCGTTGCACCTTCCTATGGTTTACCTTGGTTATTTCATAACCCCATAATAATAAACCAACTTTAAGCCTGACATACACTAGTTTCCAGTGTATGTTGAAAAGTTTCCGAAACTTTGTTTCAGAAACCAAGTTTCCCTGATTAGAACACTGTTCTACTTTTTGAAACAAGTTTCGGAAACGTTTTCTAAAATGTGTTTTGGAAACTTGTTTCAGTGTATGCTGGGCTTAACAGAAGAAAAAGGAATCAAGATGAAACTTTAGTTGATGATAATGCACCAGTCAATGTAAACTCCCACCCACCCCAGGCCGCGGATAAGCGGGGACTTGGATTTTGAAACTGGAAAAAAGTGTTGCAGACCTCGCCCCTCGGGGACTTGCTGCAAAGAAAATCCCCCGCTCATGTTTTGAAAAGAGTTTTATGCCACATTTGATTACAAAGTTCTTCCAGAACTCTATTTGTTTAGTTTTAAAGAAAGAAAATCAGGCAATTTTGTGAATATTTAATTCTACCAAAGAAACAAATTTGTCTTGAAGTACTGTTTACATATTTACATAACATGATAACCAACCTCGTCCCCAGGGCATTTTGCCTCCACGTTGGGAGTCGGCGAAAATGGCCCTGGCATCGGCTGGTCACGTGACACCCAGAATTTTGGGGTGTTTTGGCAAGAAAATTTATGCGGTCTTTGTGTTTCGTTTTTGTATAATACGTATACATGAATAAGAAGTATTTAACGCTCTGCCGAATCACTCATGTGAACCTTTATCATAAATGCAACTAGATAGCCGATTATCCATCATGATACTCCCCACGATTATCCAGGATACATTTTTAAAAATGTCGGGAAGAAACATATATCTAATGTTGTTCTTGACTTTAACCAAAGCTATCGTTACAGTTCTTTGGATGAACTTCGCAGAGTGGATTTATTGCAATTCATATTTTGATGAATAAATTACACTGTATCTGAATTAATCAAGTTTTTAAACCGGCCAATCCGATTATCGAATCGACCAGCCGACGCCAGGGCCATTTTCGCCGACCTCCCAACGTGGAGGCAAAATGCCCTGGGGACGAGGTTGCATGATAACCAGTTGAAACCGCCATTATGGTAGAGCGCGATGACTTTCGTTTCCAGTCTTCTTTCTTCTGAGAGAGCCCCGGTACAATCCGGCGGAGAGCAACAAAACAGGCTTATGCACCGCACGTCAGGGACGTTTTATTTGTTGAAAACCAGAAAATGTCATTGCTATGCCCCCCTTATCCGCGGCCTGGGGTGGGCGGGGGTTTACATTGACTGGTGCATAATATTAAGCAATTCCGATTAGAAAATGCCAAAGATTATAAATATTATATAAAAAATAAACATGATAGGCACAATTTTATAGCGTACCAACTGAGTTTCCATATACTTAATATTTTCGTCTATTTCATTGAGTTGATTGCTGGTCGGTATTTCATTCATTATTCCCACATCATGAACTGGTAATGCCAATCTTTTGCACAACTTTTCTTCAGTTTCACGAAGTTGCTTGTAGTTTTTCAATCTTTGCTGTTTTTCCTAAACAGAAGGAGTTTAAACAGATTTGTGTTGGGATTGGTTACAATATGTAATAAATTATTGGATTCATTTTGATTTTTTTTAAATCAACTGACAAGGCAATTATTAACGTTTACCATATTCCAAGTATCCATTTTTGTTCTCAAGGTCTTTTCCAGTTCAACAAGTGAAAGCTCTCCATCAGTCTAAAATAAAAAAAAAGCTAACCAAATAAAGATGAAGAACAATGTTCTGTGCTGTATAAAATCGGAGAAAAAATAGCAAAAACCTGAACCATTTTTTGTTGCGTATACATACATTATAAGGTTCCTCGCCTAGTTCTTGAGAAAGCTTCAATAATTCATTTTTGTGTTCCTCGATGCTTGATTTCAATTCTTTTAGAAGCTGTTCTTCATCACTCACCATGTCCTCTAACAGGTGTTGTATATACTGCATTACACTGTCTATTCTGTCGCAATGAGCAGACGGACTAACACCCATCTCTTGCCAGATGGACTGCAAGGTTTCTGTGTACTCTGGTGCCATATGTAAAAATTTCTCCTGAATTAGCTTCGTCCCACTTACTTCATTAAATATAATGCTAAATATATATAACAAAGGAGAAAAAGATCTATAGAAACTATAGATCTATAGAAAACAACACCACATCCATGGCCAACACCACTGCCACCATGCCTCAACACCACTGCCACCGTGCTACACATACAAAAGTTTCAGATTTGTGTATGATTGGCACCACTGCTGTGCATACAAAATTTTCAGATTTTTGTATGCTCAGCATCACTGCCCAGTATACAAAATTTTTAGATTTTTGTATGCTGGGCACCACCACCAAATGTACAAAAATTTCAGATTTTTGTATGCTCAGCACCACTGCACGCGTACAAAATTTTTAGATTTTTATACGCTCGGATGTATATACTGTACTGAATAAAATCATCTGGTGTTAGCCAGAATAAAATGCTAAAGACTCATCTTCAGGCTTCTAAGTGTTATGGTGTTTGCTTTAAATTATTTCAAACTGGAACATCATAATTCATATTACATGTAATTTCAAAGAAAAAGACCACTGAATACGCCTCGGTATTTATGTTGTCATAATTCAAAATGGCGGCGCCCATGGTATCATTAAATTATTTTTAAATTTTTCTTCAATGTATTTTTAAAATAGACGAAATTGCCGACATTTTAATACCCATTTTGTGAATAAGCAGTCGGTAATCCTTTTTTAAAAACTTTTCTCAAGAAGTACACATTGAAGACAAGAGGGCAACCGCCGATTTTCAGATTTATACGATGTACAGAGAATCTGATAGATCGTGTAGTCAAAATAAAACGATACAAGAAATAATGTAAAAATACAAAAAGTAATACTCGGTATGTGATGAATCGTGAAACATAGGAAGCTAAATATAATGTATTAAATTGTACTAATATAAACATAAAGATAATACAACTGAACTTTATATAAATAACACAAGACTGGTTAAAATGTCATATTTGTAAGCTTATTTTAAAACAGAAATATGTTATAACCACGATGAAAGACAAAACTTACAAGTTGTTATCCATCTTTGGCGTTGACTTGTGGTGTAAAGTTCTTCCCCAACCAATTCAATTCTTCGTTCTTTCGAGCAGAACGTCCAAAATAAAATATCTTCCAAAGAAACACAAAATTCAAATTTGCCACGAGCAAGAACAGATCACATGATTATTATCCTATGTTTTGATTGGTTAAAAAGAAAATACATGAAAGTGATACGCATGTCCTGCGGTTTCTCTCCAAAATAAATACAAAATGGCCGCCTCCGAGTTGAAATGTGTGGCTTTGATCGGTGAGTTTATTTGTTTTAAATATAAACTTTCGTATCTTTTAAGCAATAGATTGAAATGGTAGGGGTAATAGGTTTATGCCAATTATTTTTTGGTGAATTTTAACAAAGAATGCTGGAAGTATCATTGATCGAACCTCATAGACCAGACCGGAAGTTGTACTTGTACAGTGTTATTACCATTTATATTCCGATAACGACATGTTCAGATCCAATTTTTTTTGACCAGCATTGGTAAAAATACAGAATTTGGTTGTAGAGCAACGTACTGATTTGCCAAAGTTTGTTGGCTTGAATTTCAACGGTTGTGAAATAGTCTGTCTGTCTGTCTGTCTGTCTGTCTGTCTGTCTGTCTGTCTGTCTGTCTGTCTGTCTGTCTGTCTGTCTGTCTGTCTGTCTGTCTGTCTGTCTGTCTGTCTGTCTGTCTGTCTGTCTATCTGTCTATCTGTCTGTCTGTCTGTCTGCCTGCCTGCCCACCTGCCTGCCTGTCCGTCCATCCACCCGTCCGTCCGTCCATCCACCCATCCATCTGTCTGTGTGTCTAGCTGTCTGTCTCTGTCTGTCTGTCTGTCTGTCTGTCTGTCTGTCTGTCTGTCTGTCTGTCTGTCTGTCTGTCTGTCTGTCTGTCTGTCTGTCTGTCTGTCTGTCTGTCTGTCTGTCTGTCTGCCTGCCTGCCTGTCTGTCTGTCTGTCTGTCTGTCTGTCTGTCTGTCTGTCTGTCTGTCTGCCTGCCTGCCTGCAGCCTGTCTCAGGAAAACATTGCATATTCCAAGGCTTGGAACTTGCTTTACCCTTTGTTCCTAAATTTGATGCCCATGAACAAATCATAGCATGGTTTTCAAGTTGACTTATCCTTTGTTAAACTAACACACACTATATATATATATATATATGTATATTATATATAATAATAATAACTCACCACATTTCTAGAAAAAGACATCAATTTGGAGGTACTATGTACTTGGTCATTTCCTGCTGTTGACCCAGGATTGCAATCATTGTTACTGAAGAAATGCTGTCTAAAATCAGGAAAAAATGAGAATGATGTTTATAATATTGTTCCATTTATGTATGGTCAGCACAATAGAACGTGGTATTACTTGTTAACAACAAGTGTTAAAAATCCCACAAGATTACCTAAGGTTAGTCCTAATGTAAACTACAACAATTTTGTCCAGGATTGTCTGAAAATGACAAATTTATGAATTTTCAATAAAACACAGCTTTTTAACTTTGTAACATTTGCAAAAGATATACAGTTTAATAAAAGAGCCCACGTCTTTGCTCCCCCTTACCCCCTCAATGGGGAAGGGATCACTGGAGCAGAGTCTCTGCAGAGTTCCCACCCGCACCGGTACCACCCACAGGAGAGCTCATTTCATTTGCATATTCACCAAACCTTCTATACTCCACCTACAAACTGTTGTTCATGCATGTGAAGTGTATTTGTGTTATTTTGGAACAAACTGTGCAGAATCATCGTGTCCAAATTGTCTTTCTTTGATTTTGTTTAATTCGTCATTTTCAGATAATCCTGGACAAAAGTGCTTGGGACACTATGCGAAAATTGTCAAAATTGGCAAAGTGGCCCAACAATTTTGTCCAGGATTGTAGGTTTTATCATGGTGATTTCATATATAGGTACTGTATATGTTATGTTGGAATTGATAATTTCACACATATATTATCTCTTATATAGGTTACACATTTCACGATTGTTCTTGTAGCAAAGGTATTTTCACCATCGATACTAGATTTGTATATGATTTGGGTACCTCTTCTAGAGGTGGTTTTTCAGCACTGCTGCAGGAGTTGTGTGGAGAAATTTAGGTTGGGCACAACTTACAGCAAGCTTGTTCCTGGGCACAGAAAAACGTGGCAATCTCGTACCCCCATCAAAAAAAGTGGGGGGGCCCAGGCCCCCAGGCTCTTTACTCCCAGCACTCAGTGAGTTAGTGGGCATAGGGACTATTTTGTACTAAGAGCCTGTTTGTATGGAGTCGAGTTACCTAGCCAGCCGAGGTATTCGGTGCTTGGCAAGTTCCTGCAGTGATGCATCCAGTTTGATCTGGTAGGGGTGTGTTGAGCAAGCGAAGTGAGATCAGGCCTGCAGACCGAGGCAGGGTGGAGCGCCGCTGAGAGAGCTATGGCAGGGGTCTGGGGACCCAGCCCCCGGCAGGGTCCAGCAGGGTCCAGGGGCTGAGTTGGTGGTTGGGCTGGGGTATGGGGGCAAAGCCCACCAGAAAATTGTTTTTTATACCTATTAATACCTATGAATCATATATCTATGAATCATACGATAGCAGATAGCTATACCTTTGAATGAATGCGTCCTTTAATGTACTTGGATTTGACAAGGTAATTGGCACCCCCTGCACCCCCTTGGCCAAGGCCAGGGGTGTGTGCACCCCCCTGTAAATCCATCACTGAGTTCCTGGTCAGTGGAACAAGCACTGTGTTTCTCACTAGTGTTTATATGAGACAGGTGGGAAACTTTGCACTGGCAGCTGGGATCTCAGCAAAGTGGGATAAACATTTCCTCATATAATCATGTTTTTGCATACCAACACCTTGTCATACCGAGGTGAATTTTCTATATTCATTGCTTTATGTCACTTTTGCTGATGATCATCATCTTAAATATTACAACTTGCCAAGTAACTTTTACATAAACAGAATGCAATGTTTATCGTGGCAAACCAAGTAACTGATCAAATGACAAAGCAACTCACGTCTATTTCTACATTACAGAAGTTTTCATTCTCATTCCAAATGTCATTTACTAAAGGACTTTAATCCTGAGAGATACCAAGAACTTTGCAGTTTGTTTGAACACAGTTACTCCGACACAGGGAGCCCAACTTTATTTCTACAACAATACCTTGCTGTTCTCACCAAAGGATCTTGTACAGTGTCGGAAAACAAAACATTTGATGTAAATGTTTTACATCCCAAGAAAGCATACCTGGCTGCTTCACTTAAAGGTTTGAATATGCTCTTTAAAGTGTCTATGAAATGAAAAATTCGTTGGCATTTTTGTTTTATTGTACAGAGGAGCATGGCAGGAGCACTCACGGAAAATTTCAAGAGAATCTGATGCGTAGTTTTCACGCTATTAACTGTCAAAGTTTGCCATGGCTAGTTCATTCTTGGAGAAAAATTGGGCTTTCGGTGACAATGCTTATGACGTACGCAAATGGACAACTATGCATAAGAACAATAGATTTCACTATTAATGATCCATCTGTGTACGTCATAAGACATTGTTACCAAGAAGCCCAAATTTCCCCAAAACAAACTACCATGGCAAATTTTGAGTTGATAGCGCGAAAACTACGCATCAGATTCTCTTGAAATTTTCAGTGAGTGCTCCTGTCATGCTGGCCTCTGTACAATAAAACAACAAAAATGCGAACGTATTTTTCACTTCATAGACACTTTAAAGAATGACATTTTTAAGCTAATTTAAGACAAATTTATGTTTGTTTTTTACATGAAAAAGTTGTTAAGTTGTTTGTGTTGCTTCTAGATGTTATTAATATTTTTGGTGTTGAAACAATCCTAATTTATACTGGAGTACTGCTGAAGAAGAAGATTGTTTTTTATAGCCCTCTTGTCGGGACGCTGCTCAATGTGACGAGGTAATAAAGAAAAAGACATCAAAACGAAACTTTAGTTGATGATAATATTAAGCCATTCCTATCAGAAAGTGTCAAAGATTATGTATTATAGATCAAACACGAGTTTGAGTGTTTCATCAGGGGTTCCAGACACCAGAAAACAAATGAAAATCGAGGGCATAGCCCCGAAGTTTTTATTGTTTTCGAGTGTTTGGAGTCCCCTGATGAAACACGATAAACGAGTGTTTGATCTTGCTTCTCAAACGAGTATTCGTATTGCGATTTGCGGTGTTTTCTTCATTGATTTCAATATGCAGATTAACAAAATGTGATCCAGTTCACTAGGAAGTTTCCTACAGGTTTTCATTGGGTATCAAAACTCATGCATGATGTGGTATACGTTCATGCATTGGCTACGATAATTCATGAATTATTAATGATTTGAGAATAATATTTCAAAAACTCAATAAGACCCCGTTTACACGATGCCGGTACAATTTGAAAACGGAACAAAATCATGCCGGTATGCAAATAAAGCATATAACATTTCATGTTATTTTTGTCGAAAGTTGTGTTTGATTAACCAATAAAACATAAATCTCCGTGCATATGTACTCTTATAAAGGCACGTTTGACGTCATTTGAACACGAAAGAAGTTGAGTTAGAGGCACGATATTCCTAAACTACCTCACTAAAAGTGAGGTAGTTTAGGAATTTGGCGGGCTTTTCCGGCCAGCTGACGCCATTCTACGCCATTTTACGTCATTCATGATCTCTGTTCTCTTATAAATGCACGGAGCCCAGCCAATCAAAGCGTGCGTAGAGGATACCTTATTTTATAATCTGATATAAAAACACCTCGAAGTTGGTTAAAAAACCTCGATCAGCTTCGCTTTTTCAACACACTTCTCCATGCTTGATATCAGATCAAACACTTCTTCTCGACTCGTGTTTAACATATTAGTTAAAAAACCCAAACATGAAACTTTAAAAGACTGTTCAAAAAACGTAGAAGAATCAGACTTAGAAGTAAAATAGGTAAAAAACAGAAAAGTTTTTTTCCTGAAATAGAAACATTTAAGCATGTTTATTCTTACTTCAGTAACATGTTTTTCAGAGCAATTCCTCAGTTAGTTTGGCATCGTCAAAACTGGAATATGCTTTATCCATTGATTGATTCAAATGACGAACAAGAGCTTCAAAGTTTGACTTCGACCAGTTATTATATTGCTGGTTTCACTGATGCTTCTGTAGAGAACCAGACCGAACTCTACGATATTTTTGCAAACGGTAAGTACATTACTTTCTATGCTTTGCATCAAGGAACTGTGTACTTGACATTAGAAAACTTGACTATGTCTTGTATAGTACATGCATTCTGTAGTTTTCCGAAGGGCAAATGACTTGAAAAATCTCGTAAACTTTACGAAAATTCCAAGAAAAAAATTCTTAACAATCCAAGAATCCATGAAAATTCTTGAAAACCATAATTTTACAAAAACATTTGAAAAAATATAAGCCGTTTATTTTAATAATTTTCACAACATAAATAAATCTTTCAACCAATTCGGGATTGAATTAATTGGTTTTTGGAAGAATGTAGTACGGTAATGACTTTAAATGTTGTTTTTGTCTAGTATCCGATGGCGAAGTTTCAATTGCTCCTCACGCTAAAGGTACTGTGAGAATGGAGTGTAGTGTAGTGCGGTGTGTGGCGGTGTAGTGTAGTGCGGTGCGGTGTAGTCTTCGGAGTAAGGTAGTCAGTTCACGCGCGTCTTTGCCTTGGTCTTTACAGAAACATTTCAGATGGGAAAAGTTCACAAAGACATTGCTATGTTCATGGTGAATTCTGCCAAAAATGAGGAGAAAACGGATGAAGAGTTAGTAATGGTGTGTATACGCTTTCTAAATTTTCGTAAATATAACCCTTTCGGGTGATGGGGTGAGTAGAGAAGACCCTACTCGATGGCGGCTGGGATTCGAGCCCGCGGCCTTTGGTTTACTAGTCCGACGCTCTACCGACTAAGCTACGCGGTACTTATATTTTCGTGAATATTCTAAATTGTTGCATAGCTAATGTTTCACTGGATGCAACGATGACTGTCATTGGTTCGTTTGTGGTTACATGACCTTAGCTAAATCTCAATGTCTACCGAGCGGGCAACAATTGAGAACTTATTGCCTGCTCGGTCAATAAGTTTTCAATTGTTGTCTGCTAGAACTTTGAACTCGTCACGGCATCCTATAAACAAAAGCTTGATTGGTACGAAAAAAAGAATATTTATAGGTCTTCAAAGCATGTGTGAAGATTAACTGGAGAAATGTATTGCTGTTCTTTTGTTCTGAGACTCATATTTCTTTGGTTGAAGTGAAATTACGGAGCCAGGCGAAATGTTTTGGTAAGTCTTTTGTGTACTTTCCCTTGATAAACGTCGAAATTATTCAGCGAAACTCAAGCTATATAACAAAACACTTAATGTCTGATCCCTCGGGAAACAGTTAGTTTTGTTTTCCCTCGACTTCGTCTCAGGAAATATCAAGACTCTCAGGAAAACAAAACTGTTTCCCTCGGGAGCAGACATTAAGTGTATAATATTGAACCTTTAGTAGCGTAGCCAATGAGAATGCAACATTGGTGATATAGCCCACTAGTTGGTTGATAGTAAATTATATTAATCCGCTTACGAAAGGTGTATGTCTACAAGTTAAGATTCGACTGTACTTGTCTGGCAAATCTTGTAACATCAAATATTCAACATTTCCTCTATTTTACTGTTCGTTTCCAGGAGCTCTCGGAAAAAACCGAAGGACTGATCAACAACCTGAAAAGCTTGGCAGTAGAAAATGAAGACAGTAGTCGACTCATTATAAGACTTGAAACATTGAAAGAAAGAAAATTGACCTCAGCAATGGAGAACTTTCTGTACAACTTGGCGACAGCTGAAGGATTAGTGTAATACCGTTTACCGTTTACCAAACTTACTGTATTCGAACCATGTTAAGATTTGAAAACGCATTATTAGAACAAACACACGACATTTAATATAGAATTATGCACATAATTTATCTGTATACGAACAATGCTAAAAATTCGTCGAAACTAAATTGGGGTATGAAAAAGACGTCTAAGTTGTTTTTATTGTCAACAAGTTGGTCAAAGCGTGTGATCACTGATCTCTAAAAGAAGACTGAATCGAGTAAGTCGTTGTTCGCCGGGGTCAGAAAATGAAGCTCGCAAAATGAACTGACCGCTGCCAAACGTTTTGCGCATGTGCGATGTCCGAGCTCGTCCTTGGAAAAAGAGCGGGAAAACACTGAAATATTTGGACTGGTCCGAGAGTCGGACGCAAAAGTTAAAATTATAAGCATACTACAAAAAAGATAAGGTAGGTAATTTGTGCATGGCTTCTTTGTCATTATTGTAACATATTCTGAAATTACCCCTTCGTAATGTTGTTGTCGCCACGGCTAGTTCCCACTTCTCTTGCAACGATTACTCTAGTACATTCACGCATGCGCAAATGTTTGGCAGCGGTGTTCGCGAAATGTCGATATTTGGTCCTTTGCTAAAGGTGGTTTTCCACTGGGAGACATTTGTCGACCGACTCGACATTTTTCTTTTGTCTTGGCTAATTAGTTCCACTCGAGAGCTTGCGAGACAAAAGAAAATGTCGCTTCGCGCGACATTTTTCGCCTAGTGGAAAACCGCCTTAAGCGCCGATCAGGCAATTGTGCAGGTAGATCAATATGAACATGGAAAATTCGAGACAATGCTGTGTTTTTGGTTGTAAAAAGCGAAAAAAGAACATGAACATTTTCTGAGTACTTACAGATTGACTAGCCTGCTAATACAGACCAGTGAGTTCTATATATCACTGGAGTGATATCTGCTGGTCATTGACCGGACAAAGATTGAAGTCAAACATGGCGGACATGTAGGTCTGAAGTACGTATAGTTCCAGTCTCCTACGCGGTCTTTTGACCAAATCAGACTTGACCAGACCGCGTAGAAGACTGGAACTATACGTACTTAAGGCACAGAATAGTAATACAACCAGGAGTCCAACTCGCGTTGGAACCTTTGAAGTTTATGTCCTCGCGCATGTCGCCTCGCGCATCTTGATTCCTCGCCATCCTACGCAATCCTGGCAAGTTACCCCGGCAGTTTGGACCTTCAAAAGAAGGTTAAAACTGCCGGGGGAACTTGCCAGGATTGCGTAGGATGGCGTAAAATATCGCGCATGCGCATTGAAGAAATGCGGACAAGTTTTCACTCGAATTGGACTTCTGGTTGTATTACTATTCTGTGCTTCAGGCGTACATGCCCGGCACGTTGTCCACCACAAAGATATCACTCCATGCAGTTCTATATAGAACTCACTGATACCTTTACGAACTCTTCAGCAAACTGTTTATCGACGCGTCACATGACAAACCAAACAGTTCCCCCCGTGCTAAGTTATCATACTATACGTATTACACAGCAATACACTTTTAATAGTATTAGCACAAATCGTGAAAACATTTTATCACACTATACCCTAGCTATAGACTTATACACACACGTATACCAATAAGGCATGGGGACCTGAAAAGACACTCCTAATTACTACAAAGATGATAATCGTGAAATAAACACCTACTTAATATGTTTTAGTCTACTACATACATGTTTCATGGATAATATGCAAACAAAATCGCACAACTTGTACGAATCTGAAACCGGTCGTGTTACAACTTGACTAGAAAGGTTAGTTTCCGCTCAGGAATATTTTCCTCAGGGCAGGAACAGACAAGGGAAGTCTTGTGAGCTCTCGGTCGGAACTAATGACTTTAACACAAAGGAAACTTTCTTGTCCGTTCCTATCCTGCGGAAGATTTTCATAAGTGGAAACTACTGTTCATAGGGGTTCGACTGTACACGGTTCTCTAAGGGCCTGTTTATATGATCCTGGGTTTAAATGGAGTAAACAGTGCTCTTCCCGGTTGACCGGGATGAATTTCTTCTAGGTCAAAAAGCGCGGGAATTGAAAGTGTATATGAAATGAAAATTAAGTTTGTCTAATTTGAAAGAACTCTTGATATTGTAAAGTAACATCTTCTACAGTTTTTCCATATCTTACTTCATTCTTGAGTTATTACTATTTGTTTGATATGTAAATGAGCACACCGCATACGTCACATTGTATAATGAGTTGTTGGAAAATTAGGGATATTGTTGAAGTTATCGAACAAAGTCACACGAAACTGGACATGTAGGTGTACTTGTCTCATGACTTTAAACAAACACAGGTATTAATATCAATGATATACACGATTTCTCAGTAACTCATTATACAATGTGACGTATGCAGTGTGCTCATTTACATATCAAACAAATAGTAAGATCTCAAGAACAAAGTAAGACATGGAAAAACTGTAGAAGATGTTATTTTACAATATCAAGAGTTCTTCCAAATTAAACAAACTTAATTTTCATTTCATACACTTTAAGGAAATGGAGCAAAAAAGCAAAAAAACTCACCCTAATTCTACTATGTTAGAAGGTATTTCACTTTTATTCAATGTTTTGTCTCTAGACCTGACCGTTTGGACGAAATTCTGACCGCAATATTCAAAGTTACAAGCATTGCAGTTCAGTAAACTTCATCCCGCCGGATATTCCGAGATCACGGGACGTCCCGGTCTCCATTAGCCTGCCATGCAAACGTAGCTTGGAAAATAACAGTAAACTAGAAGTTACTATCGCAAGGAAGTGCTGCCTGGTTAATAGTTGGTAGGTTGTTCAGCGACTACAATTCTTCACGTGGGATATTAAGACCATTGTGAAAAGCATTCAAGTACATATTGTCTCCTTGCACTAAGACTCGGTCGATAGTAGATGAATTCCAATCGTTCACTTGAATAGTTTGTGTTGTTAACAGCGCTGATATTCATAAAAGAGCACTGTTTTCCTCGAGACTGACCAATAAAACGTTCATGGCCTTGATGAATACCATTGGCCGCACTTACTTGGCGCCAGTGGTAGCGCACTTGGCTGCAGCCTCGTACCCAGGCGCTTTGCATGGTCCAAATCCAAAAATTGATATACGCAGCCATAGTACATAGCTCGGCAAAAAGACTGAGCACGAGTAACGCATAGAGGTAACCCGAGAGAGATGTCAATATCTACAAGCCGAGATCATACAAACAGGCCTTAAGTGATGAAGCGAATTGGGGTGGGGCACCGGTAAGACACATATCCAAAAACCTATAAACTGCACCTACTGAAGTACATGTGGTACCTAAATAAACCTAAGTTCTAGACGTAATGAAAAAAAGAATGGTATTAAGAGTTGGAAAAAGATACAATCAGAACAATTTCAATGACTTCTTCTTGTCGTGTTGTTTCCATTTCGGCATCGCGTAGAACTCCTCCTTGGATTGTTTAAATACTTCTTGGAACTCTTCCTCACTCAAGTATTTCTAGAAATAACCAAGAAACGTCGTTAGGTATACAATATGGGAGTGCACCGTTAGGTATATAGGACAGTACCAATGTAAGTAGAATCCTTCGTTTCTCCCCGTACAAGACAACGGAAGTCAGTAATATACTAATTGTCGAGCATCATTGCTGATATGCGCGAGTGATGATGATAATGATAATCATGATAATGATAGTGATGATAATTATAATGGTGCGATAATAATGATGATAATGATACGATAATAATGATAGTGATAATGATGATGTTGATGATGATAATGATGGTGATGATGATGATGATGATGATGATGATGATGATGATGATGATGATGATGATGATGATGATGATGATGATGATGATGATGATGATGATAATCATGTTTATCATGATGATGATGCATGATCGTGACGACTACACACGCAAACACACAATCTGTCAGACCTGATGCAAAATGATGTCAGATCTGTTCAGAAAAATGTAGCGATCCCTGATACAGCCTGTTGCAGTATCAGCTATGATACACCTATGATATCATAATTATCTGCATCATACCTGCAGCTACAACAGACTGTTCAGAACAGATTCTGTCAAACTGTATCAGCCTGACACGGTCAGTGCTGTATATCAGTTTGATATAACAGACTGAACAGGTATATGTTGTCTACGGAGCTGTCGTAGTCTATAGAAATTCTAACTAAATGTTTATACATCAGCGCTGGTACATTCTGTAGCTGTCAGGCTGTATCAAGGGTCGCTACATTTCTCTGAACAGATCTGATATCAGAGCTGATCAGACTGTGTGTTTTTACGTGTGCATGATGATAGTAAGTGAAACTATACCTCTAATTCCGATCGGTTTACTGCTCTTGGCAGACGGAAGCTCCTTTCTGAAAGGTCTTCATAGGAAAATACCTGCAATCACCGAAATACCAGATGTTACCATGGTCAGAACGAAGCAATATGAAGACTGTACCCGCAGAGAATTACTGTAGAAACAGCAGAAGTATTATATTACTAGTACTGACACTGGACTGGCGCTGATACTGCACTCATCAAGACAATGCGCTGATCATGACACTGAGCTGCCCTGCAGAATGCAGGACATGGCATTTCCGAGACTTTAAATTTCAAAAATTATTTGGGGGAGGGACAAGGGCATGCTCACGGACCCCTAGAAGAATCCCTTTCAATACCCACCACCCACCACCCCCACGAGACAATTCTTAAAAAAGGCCCTGAGGCATCAACCGTTTACGAGACGGAAATCAGCGGCACCGACACTGATAATAACAAACATGTTTTTTTTTACCAATTGCAACTCAACTAACCTGATATTCTTTGGAAGGAGAGGATTGCGACGAATAAGAATTAGTCTTGGAGATTTTCCCAATTCCACTGTCATCAACACTCTTGCCCACCTTCAACTTAACACTTGTCTTGAATTTTTGCTCAGTCTGACGTAAAAAGACAAAATAGAAATGAACAAATCAACATCTATATCTTAGCTGTGCTTTGTGTTGTGACATCAGTCGTATGGCGGCTGCTACAAGCGTCTGCCTCTCACCACTGCAGTCAAATGTTAAGCCCGGTTGGATGGGGTTAGTACTTGGATGGGTGACCGCCTGGGTATGACCCCGTGTTGTCGAGCTTGGGACTGACGTGAGTAGAGTTGTGGTTGATCTCTCCTGTGTTTCGATGGTTTTTTGCCGGGTTCTCCCGTTTTCATCCCTTCATAAAATCAACACCTAACATCATCTTAGCTGTGATCCGTAGTCTGAACTGTGTCGTATGGCGACTGCCTGGAGCGCCTTTGATATGCCATTGATCTGCGTCCTTCGCAATTCAGCTACTGCCTGCTATAGTAAGGATTTAGCCCGTAGTCCTTTATCCTTTTGTCTTTGATGCCTTCAACTCGGCCACGTTGATCTGTATCCTTGACAATTCAGCCACCGGTTGCAAACAGGAATGATGCCCCCCTCCCCCCCAAGGGTCCTTTTCTAAGCCCGCCAAAAAATAGCACCTTTAATATTACCTTAACGCCCCGAAAAAGCAAACGATAATTATGGTATTAGTAAATAATAGAAATAGCACCTTGGTCACTTCAGTGGACTGGTTAGTCTCCTCGTAGTCATCTAAAAGATCAAGACAGTTAAAAATTAAAACAACACCATTGAGAAATATTTAGAATTTCGAAGAATATTAAACTTGTTTGACTTACTGTAACTTGATTCGTGATATGAACGGGGTCTTTGGCGAGAAAAACCATTCTATGGAATGAAAGTTAGGAATGGTTGGCTTTTTTACACGTGAAATATTTTACTCAAACGTTAGTCACCACCACCAATGTAATCACCACTACTACTCATCACCACCATCACTATCACCACCACCATCATCACCACCAATACTATATCACCAGTCACCACAATCGCCGTTACTATCACCACTATCGCTACAATCACTACCACTACCACCACCATCACCACCACAACAACTATCACCATCATCACCACCACTATCACCACCACTATCACCACCACCACCACCACCACCACCACCACCACCACCACCACCACCACCACCACCACCACCACCACCACCCATCAGCGTGTCAACCTTCATTAAACTCCTAGCTATTCTTGAGCAAACAACTCACCCTCATTGGTACATTGGATGTGTCATTATATCCAGACCCAGAGGCATTTCTTGGCAAAGATCCATAAGTCTTCATATAGCCCCTGCTGGCCGTTCTTGTAGGTGGAGCTGGGGCACCTAAGAACAAACACTGGAATAAGTACATTACGATACAAGGCAATATTGAGACACTAGCGAAAAATCTCCGAAACATAAAGTAATGTGCAATGTGCACACTGCAAATTCTTCAAATCTTGCCAAGATTTTTTTGCTTACTTTTAAGAAAAAATATCTTATTTTAAGGAAAAATATCTTGTTTTAAGAAAAAGTATCTTGTTTTAAGATTTTATTTTTCAAATATAAGATAAATCATCTTAGCAAGAAAAATTATCTTGCCTACAAAACTGAAATATCTTACTTTTAAGAAAAATTATCTTGTTTTAAGAAAAATTATCTAGTTTTAAGATTTTACTTTTTAAACTATAAGATCAATCATCTTACCAAGAAAAATTATCTTGCCTGCAAATAAAATATCTTGTTTTTTAAGAAAAATTATGCAGTTTTAAGATTTTACTTTTTAAATGTAAGATAAATCATCTTACCAAGAAAAATTATCTTGCCTGCAAATGAAATATCTTGTTCCAAGAATTTATATTTTTAAGTAGACGCATTTTGTGCAAAAACATTTGTTTGTATCGTGATCAACATACTGTATTGCTGAAATTGCTCAATTTATGCATAGAGTAAAATGATGACATTTGTTTAATTGGGTATAAATATAATATTACTTGAGTTTAATAGGGTTTAGGCGGGTTTCTAGGAGGCTTCTCTGCGTGTTCTGCGTGCTCTGTAGAAGTATGTCGTACTAACATTTTCAACGTTAGGGTTGAAAACAACATGCATTTCTCGCATACTCATGTGCGCGCCATCTTTTCACTTCTGTCGATAAATATCACAGCTGTTGGTACTGTATATTGGTCGCGACGCTCGTGACCGAATCGACCCCGATTGTTAACCGACTGCCGGGCGAGAGTCGCGGTACTATCCGATTTCGAGACAATTGCATCTTGGGAAGATACGCGACATCCGCGTCCTTTTCAAACTGATTTCACCACCATTCAACGAAGGATTCTCGATTTATTGTTCTACAGAAAGTATATTTAAGCATCCAAGATGTATATATACTCGAGGAAGCTCTATAAGAACTGAATCTGGAGATCAGTGAAACCTTGAAATCTATATTAGTATTTTAAAAGTCGAAGATTTTCAAGAGCGGACAAATTCAAGGTATGATACTCGTGACTCGTCTCAGTATGACAATGATATATGTGTTTGATTTCTTTGGTGTTCTGTAAGAATGTCCTTATACGATTGTTTCACAATCTTATAAATTGCGTTTCTTTGGTAGCAACTAGGGAAACAACTGAGGAACTGAAAAACCATGGAACAGATAAAGAGTGTTGGAACTTGGAACCAGAAGCATTCAACATTCTTGAAGGTATTAAAATTGAAAAGCACTCTATTACTAAAATGTATTAATGTAATGTGCGAGTTTAGTGAATTAGTTAAAATATTTTTGTATAAACAATGATTGAAGTCGAGTTTAGATAAAGAAATATTGGGTTTTAGGCGTAAAAGTGGAAAATTTGTGCCATGTTGTCGTTGTGACGTCATACATTTCTCCATTTGAAGTATCCCTGTCTCTTTATGTCAATATTGCCTCTTGTTATAGATGCAAATGGGGATGAAGAAACTTTGATGAACTTTGAAAGAGAAGATTTAAAAGATCTTTTTGATGGAAATCAGAATTTCATTCTAAGGCGAAAATTTTGGAGAAAGCTGTAAGTTTTATTCAAAGAAAAATTATATATGAATATGATATTTATCTTATGCCTGGTGATATCAGTATCCAATCAAAAAGTACTAGATTTGAAACATTTCATCATATTTTCACTTTCTCACATGTATATACAGTAGAATTCTAGCAAGTCGAACATTTTGTGCAAACAAAAATGCTTTGAGTTATTTGGAGTTTAAACTGACAAATGTGGAGCAACTATGGAATACCCTGCCACTTTTGAGTTTGTATTTTTGCATGAAAATAAAGCAATGAACCCTTTGTACAAAGTGTTGGAACTTAAAGTGTGATGATGAAACCTTACCCAAATCCAAAAACTAACCCTAATTGAATCCCCATGACTGAGAACAAACCAATTTTATTTGATGATTTCAAAATGAATATGACAATATTTGACCTGATTAATATGTTGTAGTTGTAAAAGCAGCGGGGTATTCTATATAGTTATACCACAAATGCTATGATGGAGTAAATCAGGAATCTACTATATGAATGTAGTTTTTGAGTGCTCGGCCTTATAAATTTTTTTAAACACTGTTCCTGGAACTGGTAAAGCTGAAGTTACTAGTCCAGAGTTACTAGGCCAACTTGTCTTATAATTAGGGCACAATTCTCTCTGAGCCCCACTTTTCTGTAAAGTCTGGTATTTACAGGATTTTGAAAATATACAGTAGCCTTAACATGCTTGAAGTGGAAGCTGCACTATAAAAGGGGCTTCCCAGGGAAGATGTGTTAATTACAGTACTTGCATTTGGTCATGGAGGTAACATCAGAAAAGGCATGTAAGAAAACACAAATGGCAGCAAGTTTGAATGTGTGAAAGGCCAGCCCTTTACTTCCCTAGAGTATAGTGTATATACTAGATGTAATCCTACATACTATTATTATATTATATATATGTTATTTACCGGCTGGGAGGTCCGTATAGAAAAATATTTGCCCGAGGTCTTAAAAAAGGCCCGAGGCCGCAGGCCGAGGGACATTCTTGAGACCGAGGGCAAATCTTTTTCTATACGGACCGACCAAAACGGTAAATAACGTATTTATTTTTTTGCTAATCCTACAATTTACAATTTACATAATTAGTAAATTAACATAATTCAATAAAGTTGCGTAATCGAGATGACGTTCACGTGATGTATAAAAAGTCCAAAGTTTATCGTTCGACAGTAAACAACTGCCGACATGCGGTCTGACAGGGAAGCTTGGAACCTTTTTTGTGGTAAAAATCAGTCAAAACGTGAAGATCTAGTTACGAAGGGAATTTAGAATGCAGTCCAAGTGTTTTTAAAGTTTAGTTGATACAGATTCTTCGTCGTTCTTCTTCGTCGCTTGCTCGTTTTTGGCTGTTCGCTTGGAAAGTCGCTTTGAATACTCGACTGACTCCATGGAAATTGAAAGTGTATTGTTCGAGTTTGAGGACGAAAATGCTTGTTCTAAGTCGTTTGTAACTTTTTTTCAAAGACATATGGCACGATGAGGTTGGCATGTGGAAAATATTTTACTAAAAGGTAAAGACTTGTAGCGGTTTTGTTAAGTATAGTTGAACAACAGAAACAGTTTAGTGTCAAAAGGTTTCAGCTTTTCTGTCTTCTCGTAGTATGTTTTTTTTTATATATAGTCTATATACTTTCATTTAGTGATTCAAAATACTGTGTTCACAAGTTCATGTATATGTTTTGCCTACCGTTTTAAACTGTTTTCATACGTCGTTGAGCAATAATACTTGAAAACTTTATAGATGTCGCTCGTAAATTTTTCTTTGTCGCAGTTTTCCCAGCATTTCTTTTAAAATTCGCTGTTTTCACATGAAGTTGTCAAAACCATTTGGATAAACCATCTTACTTTGTTTTTACTGGCAGTCTACTGTATAGTCTAAAGTAGTGAAAAGCGTCGAGTATACGAAATATCAAAAAAAAGTTTTTTGTTTTTGTTTTGAAATCCGCAGCGGTCCGTATCTGGGGTCCGTATCGTGTGATACGGACCGCTCGCTAAGCCAATCAGAGCGCGCGAATCAGATGGATTCCGGACCGCAAAAAAATAAATAATAATATTACAGGGTTTTATCCAAGCACTGACTCGAGGTTACATGTAATCCTAGGTACATGTAATCTGGTATGAACATTAATATTTTATCTGAAATATAAAACTGTATTAACAACAACAAATTAATATTTTGGAAGATTAAAGATCGTGAACATGCAAAAGTCACATGTAATTTATTTGCAATTCAAGATTGAATATTAAAACTCAATTCCAGTTTAAGTTTCTAGGTCCAGTAACCAGACCTAAAAAGTGCTTGCATAAAACCCTGTATTATGTAGTACCATTTAATGTATGTTATGTACTACTTTTTAGACTATTATGTGAACTGGTTTGTATTCATAAAAATTAATTTGTTGTTTGACAAACTTGTGAATAACCTGTATAACTCTAGTTTAATATTTTTTGTATTTGTTGCTTGAGGTGATTGAGGAGGTGAGATGGACTCTTGGTCTATACTACCATCTACAGGAAATGTGGAAGATTTTATGGGAAAGTCTGTTAATACCCTAAAGGCAAAACTGGATAATCTGATCTATTATGGGATTTCCAAACGAACCTTGAAACCCCCAACCATCCTAACTGAAGGTAAAAACCCCCCAACATGATAGCAACTTTAACTGACAGTGTATGGATCGATACTGTATATTGTATGGACCAAGACACAACTGTTCAATATTTTAGTTCAATTAGTTCCATAACAGTTAAGTTTTGCATGTAATCCAGGAAAAATTAAGTTTATTTATACCTGCATGTAAAACCCAAGGATGAGATAGACATATCTCATCCTTGGGATTTTACATATCAGTATTTGTAATATTTGGAACATTCTGAGAAGAAATGCAATATATCTTCTCAGGCAAAAAATTATCTTCAGACGTCGAAAGAGGCATTTCTGTGGCGAGAAACAAAAGAAAACTGATGTCCATTGCCTCTTTCAGTAAATTTGACAGCCAAAACATCTATGAAGGTGAAGTTTTTGCCTAAGAAAATATATTGCATTTATTCTTAGAATGCTCTAAATATTACAAATATGTAAACTCCACACATGTTAGATAGGCACTTTAAGAATATTTGTGATAAGATTGACCTTCACCTCATCAAAGGAATCAATTCAGTTTTTAATGGGAGAGCTAAAATATCTTTGAAACAATCAAAAGTGCAAGAGATCTTCCATACTATTGAGGTGTGATATTAAGGCTTCATACATTTATTACAAGCTTCCATTCTTATCAATTTGATTGGTCCTATAATTTTAGGATGATAAGAAGCCTGATGATTGGCAGTGGAAGCGGCCAGGTTTTATCCCGGGGCTTCTGGTTTCGAAAACTGGTGCTGTACTATTACTTGGGCAAAACATCCTAACTGTTTTCAGAAAAGGAAATGTTGAGAGCCATCACAGCTTTATTAGGGGCATTTTACCTGTTGGACTATGACTACCCACCTGGTTGGCAAGTATCGTTATCTGTGCTACAGAACATTGTGTTTAATGATAAGACTGTCCATCCAGATGTCCAAGGGGACGTCACAAGATTTTTACCGCCATTTGCAGTTGAGCTTGCAGCTTGCGTTAATTAAGACGTTGTTTCATCGTTTGAAACTCTGCGTTCATTGGACCGCAACGTAGTGTTTCCAAGGGCAGAACGTGACGTTGCTACGGAGCTTTGACAGGGTTTCAATTAGTGATTAATTTGTTATAACGGACGCCGTTGCTCTTAATCTACCGTTTTCCGATATCTTATCAATAATGCTTCTCCTTAGGTCATGATAGAGCTTTCCCAACATTACATGTCCGTCCGGCCTTGCTAAATCGTTTACTAGACATTTTGTTTATAATATCTACTCGCCACGATCGCGAATAACAAATTAATCACTAATTGAAACCCTGTCAAAGCTCTGGCAACGTCACGTTGTGCCCTTGGAAACAGTGCGTTGCGGTCCAATGAACGCAGAGTTTCAAACGATGAAACAACGTCTTAATGAACGCAAGCTGCAAGCTCAACTGCAAATGGCGGTAAATGAAGTAGAAAAGTTCTACTCTGGAGAGTGAGCTATTGACATATATATTTTTAATATACTTTATTGATTTCATGTTTAAACATTTTTCTTCTAAACTATATACTGTATGTCTTATTAAATATTTAAATCATTCTGTTATATTTGCATGTTGTGATTTTTATGTTAAAACAAGGTTTTGTAAACAAGATAAAAATCCTTGATTTAAGGAAAATAATCTTGTCTCAAGATAATTATCATGTAATTATTATGTAGAAGAGACAAGATAATTTTTTTCATTTTAAGGAAAATTTTCCTTAAAACAAGATTTGTGAACCAGATAAAAATCCTTAATTTAAGAAAAATAATCTTGTCAAGAAATCTTATCAAGATAATTATCTTGTAGAAGGGACGAGATAATTTTTCTTATTTTAAGGAAAATTATCCTTGAAACAAAGATTTTTATCCTTAAAACAAGATTTTTTTTCTTGAAACAAGATTTGTTAACAAGATAAAAATCCTTAATTTAAGAAAAATAATCTTGTCAAGAAATCTTATCAAGATAATTATCTTGTAGAAGGGACGAGATAATTTTTCTTATTTTAAGGAAAATTATCCTTGAAACAAGGATTTTTATCCTTAAAACAAGATTCGGAGAATTTGCAGTGCAATGTGATGTAGTGTAATATGTAATGTGTAATGTAATGTAATGTAATGTAATGTAATGTAATGTAATGTAATGTAATGTAATGCAATGCAATGCAGTGCAACGCAACGCAATGTAATGTGTAATGTGTAATGTAATGCAATGCAATACAATGTAACGCAATGCAATGTGCAACGCAACGCAACGCAATGTAATGTGTAATGTGTAATGTGTAATGTGTAATGTGTAATGTGTAATGTGTAATGTGTAATGCAATGCAATGTAATGTAATGTAATGTAATGTAATGTAATGTGTAATGCAATGCAATGTAATGTAATGCAATGCAATGTAATGTAATGCAATGCAATGTAATGTAATGTGATGTAATGCAATGCAATGCAAAGCAATGTAATGCAATGTAATGTAATGTGTAATATAATGTAATGTGTAATGTAATGTAATGTAATGTGTAATGTAATGTAATGTAATGCAATGCAATGCAATGCAATGCAATGTAATGTAATGTGATGTGATGTAACGTAATGTAATGTAATGCAATGTAATGTAATAATGTAATGTAATGTAATGTAATGTAATGTAATGTAATGTAATGTAATGTAATGTAATGTAATGTAATGTAATGCGATGTGATGTAATGTAATGTAATGTAATGTAATGCAATGTAATGTAATGCAATGTAATGTAATGTAATGTAATGCAATGTAATGTAATGTAATGTATAATATAATGTAATGTAACTCAGGTTTTGAACTGAAGTGGACGTTGTAAAAAAAGTGTAATCGAGGTTTTGAACTGAAGTGGATGTTGTAAAAAATGTGTAATCGGTAATGTGTAATGTACCGTACTGACATAACAATCTTTACCTTTAGGCATTTCTTCTGGCCTGGGAGGAGGTGGCAGATCGTCAAACTGAGGGGAGTTTCGACCTGGAGGAGAAAAGTTGGGAGGTGGAAGGGGATCTGTATAATTGATTCTGGGACCATCTTAAAAATAAATAACAATTGTTTCAAATATTTTTCCTCGTTTATAGAGGAGGAGCACAGTAGAATTTTCGGTATTACCGTATTTTTCATATGTTGCTGCATAATCCTAAAGATATTATGGTAGTTGTTAATTGTGCAAAGTTTTATTTCGAAATTCTCAAAAACAAAGTTGTATTTTACGTGCGAAGTTTGTATTTTGAAGCGCCTCCATAAAATTGGCCGTGTTTGGAAAGAATGAGTTGAGAACTTATGTCGTCATAGACTCAAGAAAAACAAAAGATCATTGTTGTTGTCAGCAAAAGGGTCATTGTTGCTATTGAGTCTATGACGTCATAAGCTTCCTCGACTCATTCTTCTCAAGCCCGGCCACTTTAATGGCGGCGCTCCAAAACACAAACTTCACATGTAAAATATCACCTTTTCTTCAACGAATTTTTAAATGAAACTTTGCACGATTACAAACTACCATAACATCTTTAGGATTATGCAAAAATATTGCTAACAATATTTTCAACAGAGAACCAACTTAACGACCAACAAAGCCATCACTACTATACAGTATACAGAGTCGTCATTTCTATAACAGTAAACAGAGCCGTCATTCCTGCTACAACAAACAGCGTTGTCCTAGGCATATACAATTTAATTCCAAGACAAACAAGGCTTTAACGCCAGCGTCACTTTAATCCCGACAGAAAATAACAAGGTTTGAAACGTTGTACGTATCACGATAAGCTGAATTATAGCTCCTATATCAGTTCAGTTGATAATTTTTACATTGTATAAAAAGAACGTCAGTTCTTTCAACCTCAGTTACGAAAAAGAAAGAAAAACAAACAAATAGGTGCAATCGACGAAACTTTTAAATTAAAGTACCTCAATGTAAAAAAAGACAAAACATTCCGTTCGGATTTAAAGGGGCTTCGTCCTGTGATTCAGTCTGCGTGCTCGCTGAAGTTAAGCCCGATTGAATGGGTTTATAGTCCTTGGATGGGTAACCAACTTAGCCTCATGTGAGTAGAGTTGTTAGTTCTCTCTTATGCCTCGAGAGGATTTCCCCCCTCCACTATAAAACACCTAAGTTCCCCCCAGTTTGAAGAATAACCTTGGAAGGGAGCTTGAGGCCCATTGTCGTTTGACTCGTTTCCCCGGTTTTCGTTAGATACAAATGTTGGTAACTAATAAACGATATTCCTATCTATCCTTTTTTAGAACTATAAACTTTTGTTGAATCGCGGATGTTTGGCTAATCTTAATAAACGGCAAAATTATATACGACCTTCGTTCAAATCTACCACTCGCCTTAGCCGAAGGTATACGAACGATTTATTTCATCAAATTTTTGTGCAAAGGTTCAGAAACTAATAACAAAAAAGCTTCAAGAGCACTCAAGACGGTAATAGCGGGAAAAGATAGAAAGTCGATGTTGAAGAAAATTAATAAGTCTAAACCATGGAAAGCAAGTCCCTTGTATCAGGCACGTAGCCAGGATTTTGAAAGAGGGGGAGCCGAAATCCAAATAAATGTTTAGGGGGGTCCGGGGGCATGCCCCCCCCCGGGAAATTTTGAAATCGAGAGTCGCTGAAATGCCATTTCCTGGCTTTTGGAGGAAGGTTTTACAGACTCTAAAGGCTAAAAAACGTCATATAAAATACTCAAAACACGCAAACGTCACATAGATACTCAAAATGCATACACTCAGTAGATTGAATACACTGTTTACAGTTTATTTCCTGACACAATTGATATTGCATCAGTTTTGTAGTTACATGTCTGTCGTTTTATATCAAAAGGGGGGGAGCCGCGGCTCCCCCGGCTCCCCCTCTGGCTACGTCCCTGCCTTGCATACAACAAATGGAAGAAGGAATGTAAGATGAATTTGGCCAAAAGAAACGCAACGTATAGCGTGTTTTACAGTAAAGCATGTTCCACCAAAGCTGGAATTTGATCGCGGCAATTGCTGGATGGATTATTATACAGACAATAACCGCGATCTTTCGCCGTAGTGTGTATTGGACATCAGACCATTCTAAATATCAACTAGACTACTAGAATACACAAAGGACGAAAACAGATTGGAAAATGCTGTTGTGATTGCCAAAATTGCTGCGGAAATCTTCTACTCTATATGGCAATTTTCAACGCGATTACCATGGATACGTTTTAGGTAAATTCCAAGCCTGGTTCCATGTTGCATAATTGAAAACCCACCAAGCATTGAATACAGTAATATATATAACTTATCGTATATTCATTCACAATACATTACCATAAATACGAACAGTGTAGACAGCGACACATCGTACAGGTCTTTTACTCTCCATATCAGTATATTTATTATATCACAGGTTAAATGTATTGACTTCAAGACAACATTGAACTAGATCTAGACCGTAACATTGACATTCAGTGTGAGGAAAACAGAAAGTAATCCTTGGCTAAACACGTCTTAGAAATTGTACACATTCCAAACCCTAGCGATAATAACCCACACACATGCATGCAACGTACACATACTTAACAAATAAAACATAAAGCTCCGTGCATATATACTCTTATAAAGGCACGTTTGACGTCATTTGGACACGAAAGAAGTTGAGGAGAGTTCAAACCACGTCAAACGTACCTTTATAAGAGTACATATGCACAGGAGCGGTATGTTTTATTTGTTTTATAAAATAAAAAGAAAAATCAAGCTAAAAGTGAGGTAGTTTTGGAATTTGGCGGGCTTTTCCGGCCAACTGACGCCATTCTACGCCAATTTACGTCATTCATGAACTATGTTCTCTTATAAATTACATTAGATCGATCATATTTAAGCTTAGGCGAAACCAAATCTGGCACTGTTCTATTAGTGCCTTTAAAAATGACTTTTGACTTGATTGTTAATATAAATTATCGTTAATATTTAATTGTAATTTCATCAGTGATAACAGTACACTTTGTAATGACTGATAAGATTTCCTGAATTAAAATGCATTCCATTCCATGCATACACTGCTTAAAAACTCATTATTATTCAATATACACTGTAGGTAAATCGTCCAATTGGCTTGACACATTTGGTCACGCGTATATACAAGGCCTTTCATGTATACCTAACCGTAAAAGCTCTATTAAGGTGCCTATTGATTACTCATACTTCAAGAAAAGTTTTAAAGAAAAAAAATTGGGGGTCACCAAAGTTTTTTTCGAATTAAATTAGTTTGAAGGGAAATTGGCAGCCATTTTGAAACGTCATTATTGCCATAGCACAACTGTTGCTATTTATTTGGTAACAGTTTTTAACTGTCAGACTGTTTAACTATGCATAACATTTAGTTTTATTCTTTTTCTGAAAAGTTTATGCACGTGTTTTGGACTCTCAAACTTGTATTTTCCATTTTTCAAGAAACTGCGTGGAGCCACATTGCACCCCCACCCCCCATCCCCCCACCCCCGAAAAAAAAAGAGAAAAAAAACAACAAAAAAACCCCTAAGACGGTTAGATTAACGGTAGCGTAATTTATTCTTATTCGTATATCTCCGATTTCTAACTTCATGTGCACAATTTTAAGACTTTCTTATTAAATAAATCTTGTTGATTTCGGTATATCAGTATGACTGAAAAACACATACCAGGTATCTTCGATATATCGACCAACCTTACTCTAGTTTGTATACTATAAGATTTCTGTGCTAGCACAAGCTTGCTTATGCTTATGGAAGCCCATCGGAACGATGAGGGTACGATCTCAGATCAGCAGGCAAGCAAAGTATATGATACTCCCTATATATATATATATATATATATATATATATATATATATATATATATATATCACGCTATCTGAATGTACTTCACCAATGCTGTCCCACATGCGGTTGTCACCGACGATCGCATGTGTAGGTAATTGATGAAATTCATTCAGATTGTTCCAAGCTACACTGATGAGCTGTAGTACAGCGAAACACGTGTCTGTAGATTGAACTATATATATATATATATATATATATATATATATATATATATATATATATATATAGTACATGTATAGTTTAAGTGGGCTTACCTCAAAATGTGGAGTGTCGCAACTGTCAGTTTCACGCGGAGTGATCTTCAGGAAACTCTGACACTCAACATTTTGAAGGTAAGCCCACTTAAACTATACTATATTCGCTCTACCTTTATGGTATTGAGCACTTTCCAACATTTTCCACATTACGTGCTCGTTTGTATATATACAGTATATATATATATATAATCTAACTTACCAACATTGACGTTCATTTGTGTACCAACTTGTCCTTGATAATACCCCCTCTGGTTCTAGAAAAATAAATATTTTGCCAAGTCAAATTTTATATAAAAAATATAGTTTATATTTTACATGGTAAGTTATCTTTCTAATTTTGGTAACTCATTGACCCTAAATTTTGAGCTGGACTTAAACCCTTGACTCCTTACTCTGGCTGACGCCAGACGATTGACCCTGGTAGTCAAGGAGTTAAGATTACGTTGTGCGCCTGGAGAACCGATTGCTAGAATCTTAAGATTTTTTTATAAATCGATAAATATTATAAGTCGCTCTCAGATTAAACCTTTATTTAACACAAAAAAACTATATACAACATACACCCAAATCTCCCTTTTACCCCAAATCTGTACACGTAATCCGCCCAAATTTAATAAAATGATGAGTCAACGTTAATTAACACTTTGAAGTCGGAAGACGAGTCTTTAGTGTTTTATTCTGGCTAACATCGGACGATTTTATTCAGCACAGGGAGAGGTCCAGGGCCTCAAAGTGTTAATCTAAAGTGATGAGTTCAAGGTCTTCGATCCTTCAAACGAAATGAATAAATTTCATACTAATCAACCTAAACAAACGGATATATCCCCTAAACAGTTAAAAGCTTCTAGGACAGTTAAAAGCTTCTATGCCCATTCTTACAGATTTTAAAAATTGCTGCACCTACCTTTCGGTCCATTTCTCTTCGTTCTATTTCTCTCTGTTCTCTTTGTTCCCTTTCTCTCCGTTGTTCCATCTCCCTCTTTTCTGCTTCTCTGTGTTCTCTTTCTAATTTCTCCGCCTCTCTTCGCTCCATATTTTGGCGTTCAATTTCCCTTTGCTCCATCTCCCGGCGTTCAGCCTCTCTTCTTTCTGCTTCAATTTCACGTCTTTCCATTTCTACTCGTTGCCTTTCTCTTTCATCCGCTTCTCGATTCTCAGCATCTTTTCGCTCTGCTTCTCTGCGGTCTGCTTCTCTGCGGTCAGCTTCTCTGCGGTCCGCTTCTCTGCGGTCCGCTTCTCTGCGGTCCGCTTCTCTGCGGTCGGCTTCTCTGCGGTCCGCTTCTCTGCGGTCCGCTTCTCTGCGTTCAGCTTCTCTGCGTTCAGCTTCTCTGCGTTCTGCTTCTCTTCTTGGCTCTTCTTTTCCATCCATTTCTCTTCTTTCCGCTTCACGCTGTTCCACTTCTGCCCTTTCTTTCTCTGCCCGTTCCATTTCTCTAACCATCTCACTGCATTGCGGATGCCAAATCTCGGAACCTAGTACAAAATTCAGAGATAAACAATGACGTGAAATTCGAGACCAGACTATTTTTTAACATATGGTACACAGTGTGGATTATAACGGTCGGCAATCGGCTATTTGCCGACCAAAAATACGAAATGGCCGACCATTTCTGTTCTGGTCGGACGTTTTGACCGACCAAGAAATATAACTTAAAAACAAAAAAAAAATCACATATTCTGTCTATCTGAAAAGTATATAGTAGTATATGCATTAACAGCTATGAACTAGAGTGAAGACCGACAATAGAGGAGCGCGATTTTCTGGCTACAAACCCCACAAACAAACAACAAGGAACCCACCATCCAGCTACCCAATCAAAGATGCTTAGATGCGTTGGATTTAAGCACTCACTTTATCTCTCCTTATTATATAATTGTGGTTATAGCGTTTATTATTCTCTTCCAACTATTCACGTATTTACATCGACTCCCAACCCCAAATCCCTGTTGATGAGACTATCATACAAGGTCGAAATGTGCGTCCAGGGTTGTGTCCTAAGATTATTGTACTATATACTATACGTTACAAATCTTTTATTCTTTAATCTATTTTCTGATGTTTTTACATGGTTCATAAGTGACATTTTTACACTGCATGTCTAACAGCGTGGTCCGTGTCGCCTTTCATATGCACGGAGGCTAATTGCGCTTTTTAGTCAAATTCCCTTCTAACCTCTCCCTCGTTCATCTAATTTACACGACTAAAACTTCAATATGGTTCTCATTAACTACACTTAAACTTATAAAAAAACGTAGAAAATTGGCCGACCAATCTCGTTTAATGTCCGAGCAACTTTATAGTGGGTCGGACATTTGTCCTACCAGAGCGAAATCGTTATAATCCACACTGATGGTACACTAAAAAATCCCGCGTGTATAAATGACTAGTGGACTAACCCATTCTTGCATGAGCCAGCCAAAAACTGTCCCATTGTTGTTTTACTCTATCTAATGCCAGATGATAAATTTTACTCATCAATGGAAGAATCCTCAGACCTCATGGAGTGCTCTGGCAATTTTTGGGTAGGGGTTTCCCCCCGTGACCTAAAAAGACGATTTTCATACCTTATCCCAGACCTCAGAAAAAAAATCAATACTCTATCCCAGCACTGCATGGTGTCACATCTCAGACAAAAATACGCACCCTATTCCAAACCGAAATGGACAATTTGTATACCCTATCCCAGTCCAAGGAATGTTTTTTATCACAAAATTCCAAGATTGTGTGAGTTTGTTTCAGATTCATTTTTGGAAACATGAGCTCAGGATAAAATTTCCAGATTTTCTTACATTGGTGAAGTCAACTGTTTTTGGTTGAATATGTAAAGGTTCTTAAGTCCATTACGGCCATTCAAGGATGTCTGAGGCCTGGGGGAGGGGGGGGGGGGAGGGGTACTCTTGTATACCGGTCATGCCTGCGATACGCTAATGAATATACCGTATTATTCAAAATGGCTGAATATAAATAAAGGAACGTTGAACACAAAAGAAGAAATACAGGTCAGTCTGCTGTACTCCCTTGGTTTGGGACCACAAAATTTAAAAAAAGTACAGTACCAGTATTTGACAGATGAAAATAGAATCCTTGGTGTTCATGATGGCGTTGTCTTAAGAATTCAACAGATTACCTGCACCACCCTATTACCCGCACTAATTATGTTTCCTAGCAAAATTAAGAGATGGCCTGCGGGTTATCACCCAGAAAATACAGTATGAGGTATACAGGTATGTTACTCTAAAGCAAGTACAATAGTACATGTACATGTAATTTTTTTAACAAACCTTGCAAGTACATTTCTTCTCCTTCACCAAACATCTGTCCACATTTAGCACAGCGAGAACATTGGGGATGATAATGTTTGTCACCAGCCTACCAGTGTACATAATTGGCAATTATGTACATGTATTACATTGTATATCTAATAAAAGCTTGTGGATTAATGATACAATATCTCAATTTGATACTGGTAAATATGCACCCATAATGGGTCATTTTCACAATTGATTACTTGTGGTCAACAATATTAACATGAATAAACTGAGTATGCTTAGCTGTCATCGATTTTCTGATTGTCAGTAGATCAATTAAAAAAAGAATTGATGCATTGCCATTTACCTGCAAAACCTTTCCGGTAATGTAACCTGAACAACTTGCACAGATAACACCAAACTCGGTTTGGTAATCCTTCTCACAAAAAGCAAAGCCATCCCTTGAAGTAAAAAAATAAATTAAAAATATAACTGTCAACTAACTAACGATGACCTTTGAAATGCCAAAGGGTACAAGGTATTGGACGAAAAACAGAGATTAGATAATTATATTCATACTTTCCCATGTACTCCCCATGGAGGACTATTCCACACTTCTGACATGTGAAGCACCTAGGATGCCAATGCTGGTCCAAAGCCATCAAAGCTTGACCAGTTTCAATGTCTTTATGGCATCCAGCACATTCTAATAAAAATACAAATAAAAGTTACTACTGTATACTCTATAATCTCATGTACACGTATAACAAATTAAACACACATCCCCAATTCTAAAATACTAGATCCCCCCCCCCCCCCAGTAGAGCAAGGGTTTCATATTAAATTTAAAAGTCCCCCCCCCCCCAAGTAGAGCAAGGGTTTCATATTAAATTTAAAAGTCCCCCCCCCCCCAAGTAGAGCAAGGGTTTCATATTAAATTTAAAAGTCCCCCCCCCCCCCCAAGTAGAGCAAGGGTTTCATATTAAATTTAAAAGTAGCAGGCTCATTTAAAAAGTGTTATTTTCTGCTGGCTGAGGACCAAAAGAGGCAGAAAATGTTGTCTCTCACACTGCTGGGGGCATGATGGGTAATCAGGTGTATAGGTGATGTGGGTTAATATCAGCACATTTTCGTTGTTGCTTCACCATGCTTGACCTCTAATCCCACCCACCCATCCCCTTGTAAGCATTCTGGGTTGAAGTTTTAATTGTTATGTTATGTGGAAAATACAATTGAACTGCTATTACACATCCTGTACATGTATTCAGTTTACAGTACTGCTCAGAAATAACCTAACAGTGCGGTTGAGGTTAAGTTAAACAATGATAGAAATAAGTAAACTTTAGTAAAGCACAATAAAATTATCTAGTAATACAGAAAACAGTCCATACTTTGATTCATAGTGATTTACAGTAGAGACAATTTAACTAACACTGAACAGAGTTATACAGTAGAACTTGAGTTTTACGACCACCCCTGTTGCCAGGTAAAAGTGGTCGTAAATGACAGGTCGTACATGACAGGTAGTGATGTGATGTCATAGCAGCCATTTATATAAACATTGTTTCAAGGTTAGGAAAATGGCAATTTATAAAGATTTAGAAGGGAAATGGAAAAACAAGAACATTTCAAAGAAGTGCAGTCTTGATTTATTAATGTTAATATGGTTATTAAAAGAAAAGAAATTTGACATTTGTGCGTTTAATATCATGGCCTTTATTTGTGGCGGTAACGTCAACGATGGTCAAGATCAGCTTGTCTAAAGTTAACAAATATTACTCATGGTTTCGAATTGTTCAGTCATTGTATTAACTCTCAAACATCAACTAAAAAGTATTTAACTCTGACAACAAAAATGCACACAGATTTTCATCAAATAATGCTCAAAAGAGAAGCAAAACAAGCCTAAAATGCGGTAACACGGCAATTGAGCAACACTTCCGGTTTCTTGTTTTCGCATGTGGTCGCATTCGCGTTTGTTTACTACCAAAAAACGGGTATTTCTTTAACATATTTCGGCAGTTTTATGTTGAGATGGTCGCTCATAACAGGTAAATATCTTGTTTAGGACACTAAAATGTGGTCGCTGGTCACGTTAGGCAGGTGGTCGCTCATTGCAGGTACATTTCTATTACAAATCGTCCAAGCCAGAAAAAGTGGTCGTAAACAGCAGGTGGTTGTTAAAAGCGGTGTCGTAAAACTCAGGTTCTACTGTATTACGATTAAGCTGAGGTTAAACCTTGGTTTGACCTCGGTTCTTGTTAGGTTACTTCTGAGCAGTACTGTATTTCAAGTTGAACTGTAATAGGTAACAGTAATGTGACGTAAAGCTGTGATAGCTATCTGTGGTTAAATAAAGGTTAAGCTTGCGGCGGACGCTGCAGCAGCTCCCAGCTGTGTGTGAAAAAGTAAGTACATGAATCTAAAGAGCAGATAGTCCAGAGCAAATAAAACACTTAAGTTCCACTTACGGTGTAAAGGTTGCTGAGACAATGGATCATTACCCATGTCACAATCTTCACAGACATAATCTTGTCCATCAAATATGACATTCTCCCCAGGAGGAAAGAATTTTCTAAAATAAAATTAATACATTTAATTAAAGTACTTTAATTTTTTTTTGTTTTTAATTACAGTGTATCAATTTTCTTATTATTTTTAATTAAATTATCTAGCATAATTTAATCACGGGTGGCGTGTGCTGTTAGGGCACTGCCTCTCACCAATAGTTAAGCCCGGTTGGATGGGGTTAGTACTTGGATGGGTGACCATTTGGGAATAACCCCGTACTCTGCCAGCTTGGGACTTATGTGAGTAGAGTTTAGTTGGTCTCTCCTGTGCTCCGAGGGTTTTTCGCTGTGTTCTCCAGTTTTCCACCCTCCATAAAATCAACACCTAGGTCTTAGTTGTCTACACATAGGAGTTTGGTGTCAATTGGGACGAAAGTTCTGTTCCTCTCTCCTGCCACACTTTAAGCGGCAAATTTAATAAATCAAATTAAATCAAATAATTTTCTACAATTTTCTAACATTTTCTATATACATGCAAGAAGGAAACAACTGAGTATGTAAAAAAGTAGACTGTCTGCAATTAGGCAGTGTCATGAATACATGTACTTTATACTATAATAAAGCAAAAAGATAGTAAACTGCAAAAATTTAAAAAATTATAAACTGATATTTCAAGCAAAACCCTTCATAAGAGTCAATTATTATTTTTTTTGATGTCATTAACCCTATCCAGACTGGGCTTTTTTTTTACTTCTGGGACTGGGGGGGGGGGGTGTAAAGTGCCCGCGGTCAATATTTCCTGAACTATTTGGTGTATTCCGACGAAACTTTTACAGGTGGATGGTATGCCTTGTTCAAGTATGTGTTACACTTATGTTGTCGTGGCGACAAATTATGACATCATTATGACATCATTAATTGCAAAAACCCAGGATTTTTAGAATTTCCATAAAAAATTTTCTTATTGCTTTGTTAACATAAAAAAGGTAGTATATCAAAAAAATAGTCTCTCTTTATTAAAAAGTGCTTACTTTTATTGTAAATATTATAAAAGCAAACATAATAAAAATTGTCGGCTAAAATTTTGTGTTGGTAGGTGTTCACGACTCCGCTGTAACTTTTTTTTGGCGGGATATTTTTTCACCAAATTTTCCACACATAAAGCCCATACATATTTAGGAAAAGTCATAAAATTTCAGAACCATACCTGTACTGGTTTAGGAGATATTAACTTTTAAATTCAGCGTGGGCACTTTCCACCCCCCCCCCAGTCTGGATAGGGTTAAATTATAATTTTCTATAATTTTCTAATATATATATATATATATATATATATATATATATATATATATATATATATATATACAGGGGTTTCATTAATTTTGAAAGTAGCAGGCTCATTTTAGAAAGTAGGCGGCTGAACATGGAGGTAGCAATTTAGGACCGCATTTGTTGGGGTGGTGCACCTGGGAAATTTTTGAAGTCTAGAACCTTGGAAACCCCATTTCCAGCACTTTGCTAAAATTATTGTAGTGTCTGTATTGAAGATTTGAAGTCAATCTTAAGCAACAGTTCTCATCTTTTAGCCATTGAAGATGTGAAAATGCTCTAAGTGGTGTTGTATAAAGAACACCGGATGGTGTTGGGATTACTCTAGGGAGTAAAACTTATTCATTCTTGTTGTTTTGCAAATATAATTATTTTGTTTAAATGACATCGTTGTTGAGGTTGCCATCCTAGATCTTAAGGTCCCTAATACAAATTTAATACAGAAAATTATCAAGGAAGAAATTACAAATTTCCACAGAAACCAGCTTTCTTCACATTCAAGTTCATTTACGTTTTCAAGAGAAAATGGAACGGATCAAAGTGAACACGTATACGGTATTTACTATTAAAATTTAAAACAATGATTACAAAAGTAGCCAGCGATGATTTGGAAAGTAACCGCCGGAGTTCGCCGGGTTGCTGGCTTCTAATGAAACCCCTGTATATATATATATATATATATATATATATATATATATATATATATATGTATACATGCAAGAAGACAACACTGAGTGTGATATATATATATATATATATATATATATATATATGTATACATGCAAGAAGACAACACTGAGTGTGTAAAAAAGTTAAGACTGTTCTGCAAAGGCAGTGTCATGAATACATGTACTTTATACTATAATAAAGCAAAAAGATAGTAAACTGCAAAAATTAAAAAAATTATAAACTGATATTTCAAGCAAAACCCTTCATAAGAGTCAATTATTATTTTTTTTGATGTCATCAAAGACTTTGCTCAAAACATCACAAATCTTGATACCCCAGTTCATTGGAAAAAATTTCAGTAGTTCACCACTTTTTCGCTGCAGATACTGGCTGCCAAATTTAACAAGCAAATTCATTTTTATCACCTTCAGACTACAGTAATTGTGATATTAAGGCCTCAAAAAAGTACATTCTGCTTGAATAACCAGATTGGCCCTTACAGTGTATACACAGTTCCTTGAAATAGTACAAATGTGCACATACTTGCAGCGGCCACATGTGAAGCAGTCAAGATGGAAGGTGTTTCCTAAGGCACTGATGACTTCTCCTTCAAGAAACTGGTGACATTTGAAGCATTGCTCTCCAAAATTGTCAAGGTAATCCTTAGCACAGTAAAATGCTCCATCTTTGTTGTAAAATGCATCTTCACCCAACTCAATTCCACATTCTGAAAATCACAAACACAACAATTATATACCAGTACCACTGACCTGTATATATATATATATATATATATATATATATATATATATATATATACAAGTTAGTAACCAGTACCTACATACATATACAGTACTGTACTTATAAAAATATTGGACACATTTTTCAGCACCACTTAAATGCTTCAATCTCTGAACTACACAACTCTATAATCTTTGTTCTTCCCATGTAAAATGTGTGATGAAAATTTTAGCCCCTATTTTGCAGAGCCAACTCATGAAAATTGCATTGCCTCATGCTGAATAGATATGTAGAAATTGGTGACTACAGTACAATTGTTTTTCTCTGAGTACTTGTTTCAATATTTTTCTAGCAGGATGATTATACAAATTGGCACAAACTGAATTATATTTAACAGAAGAGTTTCAGACTGAAACACAGATACCAAGGCTAAATAATTTGCAGAAATTTAGAAACTAGTATTATACACTGTGCTCCATAACCCATTTCTGCCCAAGCCAGCCAAAAATTGGCCCCTTTATTTTTGACTCTGTCAGACAACTTTACTTCTCAACGAGAGAACCATCAGACATTGTAGGCAGCAATCAGGGGCCAAAAAAAATAACCTGGGTTTCCTGTTTCTCTTCACAAAAACTTAGGTAGGACTAGGTCAGATATATTTATTTATACTTTTTTTTAATTTAGTGCCAGGAATAACAATACAGTGGAGCCTCGCTATAGTGCAGTAGTTGGGGTCCATAGTGGAGACCGTGTTATAGATGAAGCGCGTTATTGCGAGTTATCGGGTAAATCTTGTTCCCAGTACTCTTCCCACTTGGTCCTGGTGCAATATTGTGGAAAGAGTACTGGGAACAAGCTTAGATACTGCCAGAAGCACTTTTTATTGGATCCTTATAACGTCTAATAAAATCAACACACATTTTCTGTTATGTTATTCATCTTGTTATATTACCTAGTGAATATCAGACTATCAGTATTAAATACATACAAAACCAATATTTAAATATGCAACTTTTTCATGCTTTGACTTTAGTCTGATGTAACAAATTTCTAAGATGAAAAATAGTCACAGCGGCAGCCCACTTCAGTGTTGTCTCTATGCTCTGCACCACAGACTTCATTGACGGGATCAGCTCTGCCTCCTCTTCATCTTCACTGTCACTTTCTGGTACTGGTTCTTCTACTATGCTACTGATGATGTCATCCTCTGTCATTTGAGAAGAAATCGCTTCATTCTTGTCAACGTTGAGCCATGCGTTCACCTCTTCTGCGGAAAAGATTCACCAAATACTTGTGCTAAGTTAGACATGTCATCTGCATTGAATCGATCAGAGTCACGATCATTCAAGACACTCAGCAATTGTTAAGAAATTCAAATTCTCTCTACTAAAGTGATCATAATAACCAGGCAAACAGAAATTTTTGGGGTCCAAGGATAAACCGCGTTATACCGAGTCGCGCGTTATAATGATGCACGCTATAGCGAGGCTCCACTGTAGTATTCTTTCCAACACCAAATATAAATTACACTAGCACATCTATTAAAGCTAATTTTGAGTACATTACTAGGTTCTGATGCCACACTTGCCATCCCAAGATGCAAATCATGCTGCAACTCAGGCTCATGCTTCTTAAAAATTCAATAAAAAGATTAGGGTTGGCATTTTGCTAGCAAAAAACTAGGTAGGGTTGGGAAACTGGAAACCCACCGAGGTATTTTTTTTTGGCCTGGGTTAAACTTGAAACTTTAATCATACAGTACATGTAGGCAGAATAAACCAGATGCATATGGGTATATGCTGCAATTGTTATCCCAAGTTGATAGCTCTGACTTACATATATACTGGTACACATAATACAGTAACAATATCTCAATACTAATTTTACACCCTATATTAGAATTGAAATTTGATTTTAAAATACTGCTGATCACATCAGGGTTTTCTGATTGTCTGAATGAAAACTATGCTAGCTATCTACCAACCAGATCAAAACAATGTCTTGCCCTTACAAAATAAAATTCCACACTATAAAATTACTATCAATACCACACACAATATGGTGATCAACTCATCCTTCAAAAAACACAAGTGGTAGCTACACATATGAACAGACAACACAAAAATCTATTAACACAAAACAATTTACACAAGTTCTCAAAAGATCCATAAAGACAGCTTTCAAACAAAGAATTTATTAAAGATGCATGTTTTGTTCCTTGGATTTTCGAACTAAACTTACAACCAAAACATTCTAATGATCAATTTAAATTTCAATTAGCCAATAAGATGCACTTAAGCAAATTCCTTAGAAACGAATTGTTTTTAAGAATCACGATATTGGGCATGATGTGTTACAGTATTTGTAAACGTGAAAGAAAAGGCAGCTTTTCGAGGTTGTAATCTTCTCTTTTCGATACCTTTCATCACTCTTTTAAGAAAGTATGTAAACTATGTCACTTTGTTTGTTCGGGGGGGAAATTTTGGGAAAAAAGCGACGAAAAATTGATCGGTTTCGAAAGCAACATTTGGATAATACTACTAATACTATAAACATTGCTTTGCTTCGCGAGTTTTCGGTGAATTACTCTATAAGTTGTACAAAGAATAAGACTTTAGGGTTTTAATAACATTCCCCTAATGACTAATGGTTTTGGCTTGTGTATGATAAGCCGTGTTTGTCTTGTAGCGCGTCTCAACAGTTTGCCTCCAAACAACAAGTATGAAAGCATGTCTTTCTTAACCCGAAGTGACAAACACAGCGAGCTCAAATGACACGATTTATAACCAAATGCAATAGACGTTTTCCTTAATATTATATTAAGAAATCCCCCTGTTTTTTTTGAGTTAATTATTAGGTGCATACAGTTACCACAGCTACAAAAAAGTCGAGTAAATATGCTCCCGTATTTAAAACCGAGAACATATTTTGACTTTGGAAAATACACTGTACTCACTTTGACAGGTAAAGCAATAATTGTGAAAATACGTTTCTCCAACGGTCAGAACTTGTCCAGTACATTTCCTGTTACATTTTCCACAAGTTATTCGTTCTGTTCCTGCAAAGAAAGATGTGGGGAAATGTTTAAATAACAAAGCGGTGTTTTAGCATTCTTTTATTAAGAGGAGAGGAGTGCGAATAAACATAGATAGATTCAAGATAGATTGCACGAAATCTAAGCATTTCGAGGCGAGTTTAGGAGTAGTTGTATATACAGTAAGTTAAGAATAAACTAAGAATGCTTACCCATGGTTCTAATAGTGTATTAGAATACGAGATAGATTTAAATCAAGCGACCACAGCTCACAGCGTCAACCCAAATAACCTCAAAGTCGCCTCCCTAACAAACTACAAAAGAAACCGACCGCAAGTAAGGGTCGTTCCAGATCTCTCCACAAAAGGACGCGGCCGGTCAATGTTAGGCCTGATTGCAGGTTGCCCAACACGCCCTGCTCATCTAGAATAAAAGTCATTATTCCTAATGATTATTTAAAGTGTTCTTTCAAATGCAGTACAAACACAAAATGCAGTACAAACATTGTCTTTGATATTCATAAATAATCAATCTTTGTCTAGTTTTCCGTGCATGAGAGATCGAAGGATAGGATGGCTAAACTGACTGTGCATGCAAAAATGCACAATTTGCATTGACTGTGGTACAGTCGCATGCATGCAATGGCAGTGGCAGTGACGTACAGACTGTGGTAGTTGCAGTGACAGTGGTAGTGACTGTGATAGTGGTAGTGACAGACTGTGGCAGTGACAGTGGTACTAATGACATGCAGTAATAGTCGCAGACTGTGGCATGGTAATGACAGTGGCAACTATGGTGACAGTGACAAACTGTGGTAGTGACAGTGACCGACTGTGGTACTAGTGACAGTGGTAGTGACTGTGATAGTGGTAGTGACTGATCAGACTGTGGCAGTGACAGTGGTACTAATGACATGCAGTAGTAGTCGCAGACTGTGGCATGGTAATGACAGTGGCAACTATGGTGACAGTGACAAACTGTGGTAGTGACAGTGACCGACTGTGGTACTAGTGACAGTGGTAGTGACTGTGATAGTAGTGGTAGTGACTGATCAGACTGTGGCAGTGACAATGGTACTAATGACATGCAGTAGTAGTCGCAGACTGTGGCATGGTAGTGACAGTGGCAACTATGGTGACAGTGACAAACTGTGGTAGTGACAGTGATAGACTGTGGTACTAGTGACAGTGATAGTGACAGTGGCAATGACAGTGGTAGTAACAGTGACAGACTGTGGTAGTGGCAGTGTATATATGTGGTAGTGACAGTGGCAGACTATGGTAGTGACAGTGACAGACTGTGGTAGTGGCAGTGGTAGTGACAGTGGTAGTGACAGTGGTAGTGACAGTGACAGACTGTAGTACTGTAGTCATGACAGACTATGGTAGTGACAGTGAGAGACTGTGGTAGTGACACACTGTGGTAGTGACAGACTATGTGGTAGTGACAGTGTCAGACTACGGTTGTGGCAGTGGTAGTGACAGTGGCAGACTATGGTAGTGAGTGTGGTAGTGACAGCGCATGGTAATGACAATGACAGACTGTAGCAGTGACAGTGGTAGTGGTAATGACAGTTGCATGGTGGTGACAACCATCTGTGAGAATGATATGGGTGAGAGCAACATGGGCATAGACATTTGGGCAGGGACACATGGGCATATAGACATAATGCATCAACCTCGTACCCAGGCTCTTTTCAACCCGCCGCGCGGAGAAAAGACCCTGATTCTGGTAGTCACGTGACCATGATATACCAGGGTCTTTTCTCCACGCGGCGGGTTGAAAAGAGCCTGGGTACGAGGTTGATAATGCATTTGGGCAGGACAATGGCAGTAATATTGTGCCGTGAGACTGATTGTGGCAGTCTGATAGTAACACGGACAGGGACAGTGCCAGTGCCGGTGGCAGTGAGAGTGACAATCACATGCAGTGCCAGTGACAATATGACAATAATAGTGATACGCCAGAGGTCAATTTGTGCCGTACACAAAATCAAATACTACTTTGTCAAGGAAAAACTTGTCATGGCGAAACTTGGTCGTGTATGTGAAGCTACTGAGACACAAAATATAAACATTGATCCAGTACCCACATTCCAGACTGAGAAGTTTTCTTGTTGCAGGGAATTAATTCCCCGCGCAAAATTCTCCACATTTTCAAAAATCCGTGCATTTGGGGTAATTTTTTCCGCATCCGCGCAAAAGTTGCTAGATTGTGCAAGAAGTTACCGATATCTGTGCACCACGCAGCCAACCGGTTGTTTTTCTTATCATTTTACTATTTATTCTTCGTATTATGTCAAAAAAATGCATGAGCATGGTCCGCTAACTATATGTCATAACAAGATTAACAACGTTTATTGACTTCCGGAAGGAGATTTCCGCATATTTATTGCAAGTTTTCCGCGCACTTTTTCGCGAAAAAAATACCTTCCCCGCGCAAAAAAAAACTTCTCAGTCTGGCCCACATTGGGTCTTTTGTGTGAGGTGAACGGCTTTTTATTTCTAGTACATCCGTACCCATGCAATTCCATGTCAGCAATAGTTACGCAGCACCCCTTATCAGACCGTGACATCTTGTAGTAGAATTATCCTCGCTGCCCTATTTCGTATTTTCTGGAGTCTATATATATGAGCAAGGCCTTTTCCCATTCGGGCAATAATCGACTGATAAGTAAGTTACGCTTTCGTACATAAAATTTCCAACAAAACTAAACGAGACACATTATGTGTCTCGGTCATTTAAAATAGGTTATACAATATAGAAATAGGATGGGCATTGGATAAACACCAAGATATTTACAGTCCGATGTCGAACTACACTTAGAAAAATTCCTTAAAAGGAATTACAACCCTACAACCCCGAATAGGACCGTCACAAGTATACGTAACAATGTAACACGATATTGCGTGCGTTGACGTATATCTATAAAGGCATTTCCGCGAGTAGGCTGTAGAATATTATTCTCTGAATATTTTTATGTACTGTTTAATAAACGAGCAGGGGTGTTTTATCAGATATGAAGATACGAGGCGAAGCCGAGTGTTTTTCTATCTGATAAAACACGAACTGCAAGTTTATTGAACGGCTTCAAAAACGAACCACTTGGTAAGTTCATTGGGTAGTATTAAAGTTTGAAAAATAACCTTGTCGGCTATAAGCCGAGAAAATCAAAGCTAAAGTTTATGTAAATCAGGAAGTATCTTTATCACATATAAAGACACTGAGTAAACTTTAATTTCTTTTGAATTTTCCTCATGAATTATTAATGGTTTTGAATTATTATGTACGGTTGCACAACTCAGACTGCCACGTCAACACATACAATGACTTAGCGTCTCGTCTTGTATTATCAGAAAACAAGTGTTACGATCAGATTAACATTCAATTTGGTCTTTTGGGAATATTGCTCTAGAGCAAGTTGATGAATATTGTTACCTTGGTATTACTTTTCACTTTTCCGGTAATTTTAAACGAACACAAAAAATACTTTATGGTAAAGCAATACGTGCCTATCATTGTTTATTCAAAAGTTTTTCAAACGTGGAGAATGTACCAATAAAATTACTTTTAAAACTTTTCTCTTCAACTGTAGTTCCCGTTTTACTGTATAGCTGCGAAATTTGGGGTCCATACTTACTGGGTAAAATAAACTCTTTTGCGATGTTTAAAACCAAAATTCTTAAATTAACAAATGATATAGAAAGACTACATCTAAAATTCTGCAAAAGAATCTTGGGTGTGCACTCAAAATCTACTAATTTAGCTGTCTATGGTGAACTAGGAAGGGCACCCCTAATTATACAAATAGCTACACTTATAACAAAATATTGGTTTCGCATCAAAAGCTCAACTTTTACAGATACCCTCGCTGGTGAAGCAGCGAGAGTCTGTATCGACTCTAATTTACAACCAATATTATTCACAAAATATTTACTACAACTATGTAATATAGAAGTTAATAATTTTAAAAATTTTGTAATACCACCCGAAGAACAAGGAAATTTTTGCCATTACTTGAGGAATAAATTACATGAGTTTTATACCGAATACTGGAAAGAGCAGATTCAACAAGGTGGAAATAATGGCAAATTAAGAGTCTTTAAAAAACTGAAAATAAATTTTGGCTTTGAAAAATATCTTTCTTCAATTCGCAACTTCAAACATCGTCAAGCGGTTACAAAATTAAGAATTTCAGCTCATAAATTACCTGTTGAAACTGGTCGATACGGAAATGTTTCATACAGTGAAAGATTATGCAAACATTGTGATCTAAATGAGATTGGGAACGAACAACACCTTTTAATGTCATGCAGAAACACAAAGTTCGCCAATCTTAGAGTTAATTTTATGGAAAGTCTCGGTAAAATAAATAACTCGTTTACTAAATTTAGCTACCAAGACCTTTTTATGTATGTCATTGCTATGCAAGACAAAACAATTATGACTTTGGTAGCTAAATACTGTTTTAATGTTTTAACAAGTTTTGAAAGTCTATACAGTAGTTGAGCACGTAGTTCAGTTTATATGTTATATGTATGTATCTTATATACCAAATCTGGTATTTATGTTGTTGTTTGAATAAATCTTCAAACTCAAACTGAAAACTACAAGGTGGGCATAGCCGTGGCTCAATACTTATATATACTATAATACAGCCATACTATACCTATAAATCGAGTCTAGTAAGGTTTGACTACTGCCGAAATTATTGAACGGTAGTTTCTAACGTTTCGTACGAAGGCCCTTCGTCAGAGTTTTCCGCGTTTCTGCCTGACGAAGGGACTTCTCTCGAAACGTTAGAAATTAATATTTTTGGCAGTACTCAAACCTTACTTAACTCATTAACTCATTAGACAATAAATATAAGCAACTCGCCATGTCATCAGCAAGTACCACTGATGCTCCTACAATATTAAGAATAACTACCACTAAAAACAAACTCCGTTATTACTTTCTTGATAAACTTACTTCTATTGACCATCTAGAAGATTTGTTTTGCTTAAACTGTAAATTTCTATTGAATTGTAAATGTATTTCTACTTAACTATAGTCTATACTTAATATTATTTTTCCTCTGTATGTATATATAGTGTATATTCTGTTTAGTATATATCATTTTGTATAATTATTGTTATATTTTGAGGGCCGTATGTTAGATAGCCTTTTTGGTTAATACGTCTTTTCCCTTGTGAAATAAAGTTTTATTCTATTCTATTCTACCATATTTAGTATATTTCGATTTGTATTTCAACACTGGCTACGCCAGCACAATACTTTTATTTTGCTATACATATACGTTGACAAGTGACACGCTATGCGTCAAAAGACGTATAGTCAGTATTGATGATATCAAATCTTGGGTTAGGTTCTTGCATCGTACTGAAAATAATATATAACTTGTATATAGTTCCAAACCCAGCCAGAGAATGTCTCAGACGATAAGTGTGTTAGCAGGTATTGTCTTACATACGTCCCACGCAAATTGGGGTCGGGCTTTCAGGTTGGGCGTGGGAGGGCTCGGCCAACGTCACAACCACCCGTCCATATATATATATATAATATATGTTCGCCTCTGTTAGATGTACGAGCAGCACCTAACGTTAAACTCTCGTTTAGAAATCATTTTAAATTTTAATAGACTAACAAAAAATGACTAACTGTCTGTGCTTCAATAATGGTTCTTTTACTGAACTGAACTCCGAACGGCAGTTGTGTGGAGAAGAAGCCGCTTCGAACTCGACAAGGAGAACTTCGCATGATATTTGTGGCCACGGTTTCCAGACGAAGACGTTCATTCAGCCAAGATTCTGTTCCCACTGTCATTCATTCATTTGGTAAGTCTGAATACGATTGAGTAGAATTATCGCAAATCCGTAGCCGCTAAAGTAGACCAGAGTAGACTAAAGCTAGTAGTTACACAAAGCATCGAATTTGAATTGCGTTCATTTTCACAAGACACGCCGCAGTGATAGATTGGAGAGTTTTGTTAGTTCGAGGGTTTCTTATCAATATCCACGCCATAGTTTACTATACAACGAAATTGTCGCAAACTTTGAAACCGAAATGATAGTCTAGATTTGAGCGTATAGTCAAGTAAAATATCGGCTGCGATACGTCGACGGAATTTCAAATAATGAAGTAACCATAAACAAAGAATTTTGAAAGACGATCAATATATTTTGAAGTGGTTCCCTTTAAAAACGAATCCTAGCTCAAAGTCTTATTGTATACATTTGTATGACATGGCGTGCAGTTATTATAGAATACAGCCCTTAACTATAATATATAAAGATATAAATTTCCTGACATTATTTAAGAGCGTTTCCGCTACCTGGGAACGCTTCCCTTTGTCAATAAATATCTTTGAAACTAAAGCCCACACAACGAGATAAGGGTAATGTTATGCAGACACAAAGATGTCTCATAAAGTCTTTATCACTATATTAATATTAAAGAAGTGCTTGGCTAAATTGTCATAACTATGGTTACTCAAACATAAAAAAGATCTCTTTTAATGATTTAAAAGTCCGCGTTGGCAAAAGTCTACACATATTTTGTTTACTTAACACAGCCAAGCATGTAAAATACTCAGCCCACAAGCGGTGATCGTAAAGCGTCTAAATTATATATACTGATTAGCTGTGTATTTTAACAAACTAATGTCGAATATCTAATTGACTTGTGAATTTCATCGCGCAGACCATATTGTAACCAGAGTTGTAAGACCGAACACTTACTGCACTATAAATCAAACAACTGGCATACAATCCGTTATATCATACGACGCTTATCGCAAATTTTCTCTATTTCTAACATTCCTCGCCAATTTAATCGCCATTGGACAACATTCCAAGTTTTCTTGGCGAATTCGTAGTTTTACTCCCACTTTATGCCAATTACGCACGTAACTTAACACTACGCATTCACTCATGTTATGTCACACGATCACAGATGTATTTTACGCACGGCGTTCGACATTCAAGGCGGTTACGTACACTGCTCAGCCGAATGATATCGATTTATCCCTCGAATATTTTCATTGTGTCGTTGTGTTTACGACTGAAGAGTCTAACCTGTTAACCTGTGTAATCGTTGAAAGTCGAACGCTGTGTGCAATAAAATATATGCGTGTCAGTGAATATGCGTGTTCGCATAACAGGAAAATGCGCAATAACGCTCCCATATACACACGTACGTTGAAAAAGGAGAGCATTGGAACGTGCCACGAATAGAATACAATACAACCGCGATACTGCGAAACAAATTGTGAAAAACAGCGCAATCTACAGCGTCGACTGAATTAACCGAATACCGAAACACGGATAGATACCGTACGGAAACTGTGAAATCACTGTATGAAAAAACACTACTCTATACCGCCGAAATGCCGAATACCGAAAATTCCAATGCTTCCCTCGATAACACATCATACGCACAAGTTTTTACTTGTGTGTACGGCATGACATGCGGTTTTTCCCGACGGCGAAAAGACAGTTGTATCTGTCCATAGATCAAATATTCAAATTTTTGGGGAAACAAACCAGATGGCAGTGGGCCAGATTTCCTGCATTTTAGGACAAGGATTTACAGAATTCTAAAGGTCCAAAAACGTCATAAAATACTCAAAAGACAACACTTTTCCGGACATTGAATATCTGCATTCAAATTTCCTTATTATATCTTTATTCAAAGTCGTGGGTAGCTAGGCTTAGTGTATGGTGTTGCGTCAGGCTTACAAGAGGTACATCTCGCGCATTTCCTTGTTATGTGCGCACGATCACAGATGTATTTTACGCACGGCGTTCGACATTAAAATATATGGTATTTATAAAAATTGTTTTCTTGTTGATTTTGTTAATCATAACTTTATTACTGGCCTTGTTTATTACTGGCCTTGTTAAAAAGTGAGAGGGCCCAAACATATTCTGGCCCCCCACGCCCCTGGACGCGGAGGCCATGCATGAGCAGTACCACCTGTGGCAGTACCGAGCACGTATCATTGCCCAGGCAAAAGCTGACAGGAAAACATTTGTCAAGAAAAAACTTAGTCGTATCACCGTATCTACGTGGTTGAATAGTGAAGGCGTATCAAAGACGCTCCTGGCAGCCGCTATACGGTACATGTCAGAATTTCAGATCACGGAGCACAGCTACCGTAGAATCCCGAAAGTAGCGGCCCCCAAGTCATCGCTTGATTAACTCGAAAAGTGTTAAGTTTCAACTATCAACGTACCAAAGTGTATAACAGTCAGAGTTGAAATGGCATAAGGAAAAACTAAAGCATATTAAATGCGGTAAATAGGAAGGAACAAAGAAGAATATTCCCACAGTATGTTAAAGTATTTTACCACCCGAAAGTAGCGGCCCCCAACAGCGGATAAAACTGAAAGTAAGGGGGGCCGCTACTTTTGGGATTCTACGGTATTTTAAGATCTAACCGGAGAACCTAGGAAAGCTAGAAACTTTATATCCACATGAGTCTCAAGCTCGAAGATCGGACGGGATCATTCCCCGTCCAACTAGGCTTAACTTTTGACTGCAGGAGTGAGAGGCAGTGCGTTAATAGTACACATATGTTTCCCTACATCCGTAGTTTTGTTTAAAATTCGCCTAACCGAAAAAAATTGCCCAAAAGACTACATACCTTACTGTAGTGCATGTGCAACCCTACCCCTCGTCTCCCTTCTCTTCTCTTCTGCTCTCCACGCCTGTCACTCAGGTTTACATTAATCAGAGTACACCAATACTAAGTACTTATTAAGCGAGCGCGAGGTCCGTACGGGAAAATATTTTGCTTGAGATCTTTTGAGTACAGACAAAAGATCTCAAGCAAAATATTTTCCCGTACGGACCGAGCTTGTGAGGTTAATAAGGAATTTATTATATGTCTCAACAACAACGAGAAATAATTTAGAGAAAACATTATCGTCTACAGTACGTCTTGCGAGGTTGCGAGGTTTGCCCGGCGTTTTAAAATGGCTTGCTTTTTTTCTCTAATGTACTCTGTCTCCGTAGCATTTAATATATCATCTTCGTTGGTTAGTTCCTCCGGATAATAGAATTGGCCGTCCATTTTTCGCTATTTCGTTTAATTTTGCTCACAAATTGTTTCGCTGTAGTTTGTTGTTTTTGTGCGGGTCCGTACACCGAGTCCGTACGGTAAAGTACGGACTCGCACATTAGCCAATCAGCGTTCAATACGCCAGTTCGGACTCGCAAGACATATAATAAAGGTAGTTATATGATTAGAAGTTCTGTTTACACCCAATGTAGAAAAAAATTAACAAAATTCTTTTTAGGGGTTTCGCAAGACAAGGTTATCAGTGCAAAGGTATGTTTTGACTGACTTTCTTTCTTTCTTTCTTTCTTTAAATAAAAACCAACGGCCCTGTTCAAGCTTGCATGCTCTCTGCCTCCGGATTTGGATCAAACTGACAGCCTTTCGTTTCGAGACTGGCGAATCGTTCCAGTCTATAAAACATATAACATGACCGCATTATATGACGAATACCTTCAAATTTTTTTATTAATATTGGCCACAAGGATATATGAATAATTTTCGATAAATCGACAATTTTTCCACGCCCCCCATATGCGAATGTCGCTATTTTTGTTTCTAATCCGATTCTTGTCGGCTAATCCTGATACAAAGCGCTAAAAAAATGTGTCGAAGAATTCGATAATACTTACACGCTGACAGCTATTCTAAATAAATGTGGTTTTTATCTCGTTTAACTTAAAAAAATGTGTTCTTGTAATTAAAAGACTTTTTTTGTAGATTTTACCACGTCTTTACTAAAAGTGATGTGAACTTATCTGTTGCTCCGAGTCAACACTCGACACTGACACTCAATGCGAAATATGCGTAGGAAGGTGGACAGCCACATGCAATGGGGAGAATCAACGCTTCTTGCATGGCTCGCGGCAGTCAATTACTTTCCCTGGCCTAAAAATCCGAGAGTCCATATAGAAATTTCTAAAGCAAAGACCGTCAAACGAGATGGACAATTATATTTATTATTATTAGTTTTATTTCTTTTCTGTCAGTTAGAAAGTCTGAACCTTTAAAATTGTTGTCTTATAATAGAACCAATGTCTTTGAAATACGAGAGTGTAAATATGTAGAGTACTGCGTAGGCAGTGTTTCAGATAGAGCAAAGTGAAAAGGTGGTAAACACTCCGTTCGAAACGTCAGTACAGTCAACTCTCGCCTTGCAGACACTCCGCTATCACGGACACCCCGTTATTAAGGACAGTTGGTAAATCCCCGGCCGAAACTACTATGAAATGTATTGAAATAATTCTCTCTATTACTCGGACTCTCGCAATTAACATTTTTATTGTTCTACTCTCGTTACAACGGACACCTTGGACGTATTTCTAGCCTCTCGACACATGAAAGTGAATGCCTTTTTAATTTATCGAGTTACCTATTTATGTTACTGATTCATGTTACCGTTGTATTTTTGGTTTTGGAATAAAACAAATATTTGAATACAAATTTTTGACTTGTATTTTGACTTGTACTGTGTACTTGTGTATCACAGTAAACGTCACCTTTTCGCTTTGCCGTCTTTGAAACACATGTGCATTCCAGATTGCAAAAACGAGCGAACTTTCGGAACCGGTTATTAAGATCTCTCACAATGTTGCCGGTATAATGCTGTACTGGGATCGAAGAGAGAAAACCCCCGACAGTTTTTTAGCGTTTACTGTCTTTACTCAATGGAAATAAATAAAAAGTTGGAAATAAATAAAAGTAAAAATCACTTTGAGTTAATAAAGCTCGTGAAAGACGATGTGTCGCAGACAGTGAGTCATTAGTCTTCATTAGACTTCCACAATTAATTAGTATACGTGTATTCTTACGGCAAAGCTTCTAAGCTTTAATTCAGGAAATAATTTGCGCAGACATGCAAATGTTCCAATCTTTGATTAGAAGCTTTAATCTGATACCGGAGTTACTGTCTACTCTCAGTAATTCAGTGGGCTGCTAATTCCTGTGACAGAAATATCCTATAGTTTATCCGTTTATCAGTCCAGAGGGCATCGCTGTACTACTTTCAGTCAGCTGTCTGTCTAGGTTTTATCTCAGGTTATCTGTCTGCTGCTCATGTGAATGAGCAGTGGCGTAACTAGACATCTGGGGGCCCGTGGGATTGATTACTTCGGGGGCCCTTTCTGATTTAGTGACGCATTTATAAGGGTGTTCAGGGGCATGTTCCCCCAGAAAATGTTTGAATCTAGGGTCTCTGAAATGACATTTCCTGCACTTTGAGGGCACTTTTGAGCAAATCTAACCACTCACACTCCGATTCAAAATCTGTTAAAGTGGGCAGATTATTTGAATAGATTCATAACTGCATTCATTCCATTCCGCATAGCCTCAGTGCGCGCTACCCATATATCTCCGCGGATTGGGTAAAAAGTCAGTGCAAACTGCACATGCTGAAACGCTATTTCCTGCATTTTGAGGGCAGTTACAACCGTCAGAAAGGGGGTTCTATGGAACCTACGGATCTCGTCACAAAATGCTCGGGGGCCCTAATTAATTCCTTTTGCTCGCCCTCCTCAGACATTTTCTAGTACCAAATGAATTTTTATGTTACAAGAAGCTAACGTCTGAGTTTTATTATGAATAATTAACACTTTGAAGCCTGACAACGAACAACGAGTCTTAGGTTTATTCTGGCTAACGCCAGACGACTTTATTCAGCACAGGGAGAGGTCCGGGCCTCAAGTATTTAAAAACCTATCTCTTTAACACTTTGAAGCCTGACAACGAACAACGAGTCTTAGGTTTATTCTAGCTAACGCCAGACGATTTTATTCAGCAAGGGAGAGGTCCAGGCCTCAAAGTGTTAAAAAAATATATATAATCCAAATCAATCATACACTAGTACCTTTTGAGAAGACGTTTGGAAGACGTGAAAACACTTACGCCATTAAAAAACATGTTTTTAAAACTGGAAATGGGGACAGAGAACTCAGGTGGAGAATAATGATATTAGAGAAAAACTCTAGTCGACCACGGGTTCGAATCCCAGGCGCAGTCGAGGAGAGTTTTTCTCTATATACCCGATGTGGTTTGTCACCACTGATCTCTATATACAACTGCATGGGCCATTGGGCCGGATTTTGCGTGCCAGTTGTATGACGACGTGACCACTACCCAAGGTGGCTGCCACTAGGCGTACGAGGCGGGGGGGGGGGGGGGGGCAGACGAATGAAAATGTTGCTAAGTTAGGCAAATTTTCAAGTTAAGTCGGGGGAAAATATAGGGAAAAAATAGGATGAAAATAAGAAAAAGTAATCAAAACAATTTAATATCTGTGTATTCGGTAGGAGAAAAACTGAAAAAGTATATTGAACAACAGGCATTCGGGCAATTTCCGTTTCTCTCTCTCTCTCTCTCTCTCTCTCTCTCTCTCTCTCTCTCTCTCTCTCTCTCTCTCTCTCTCTCTCTCTCTCTCTCTCTCTCTCTCTCTCTCTCTCTCTCTCTCTCTCTCTCTCTCTCTCTCAATTATACTATTGTAACGTTTTGCCGATGTTCAGGCGGGTTGTTAACCTGAGTGGGTCGATTGTCGCCCAAGCCGCGGGATAGAAAGGACACAACGGCTGGTTGTAAAATTACTTTACTGGACGACAACTCAACAACAACTGCCATCTCACGACAGTGCTTACGCTATTTATACAATCACACACGTCAACTATACAATCACGACTACAGTACATACGACTACAAACTAAGTACAAGTCCCCATAGCGCTGGACGCTACATTGTTTATGTCCAGTTTTCAACAAAACTGTATTTCTGCGGCTACAGAAATACAGTAATATACGCAACGACGGAACTACAGAAGAAGTGGGTATTTCCATTTTGATTGTAAAAACTTTTAAAAATTTGTTCAAGAGTGTGTTTCAGAAGCCCAAACTTCAAACATTCTGGATAGAGGTGAGCCGATCATCGGCAAAACATCGGCAGAACCGATTAACGGCTAGTTTTTCTCACAATCGGCCATCAGCCGATTGTCTTTCACCATCAGATCGGCTGTCTCGTGACTCTCGTCTTCGTATTTCTGCTCTCTCGTCCTCGTTTATCATAGCCTGTGTACAGCCGCAACCCTCCCGTCAAAATTGGGGAGCGAGCGTCTGTGGTAATCGCGTCAATAAACTGTTTTGTTGCGCTCAAAATACGAGAATTGGCTTGATGACTTCCTCTCATTGCGAAACTTGAGATGAATAAAACGACAAAACGGGAGCACTGAGCATCAGGTTTGCAAACATCGTTTTTGCCGATTAATCGGCCGATGGTGGGGAAATATCGGCTCTTAACAATCGGTATCGGCAATCGGCTTTTTTTAAACATCGGCTCACCTCTAATTCCGGAAAGACTCCCTGTATGACTTCCCCTATAGAAATGCTGACTTACATATCTAACCTTATCAGCCACTGCACCTAATAGAAAATCTCTGCGCCTATGGTCTCAAGTCCTAAAAAGGAATCGTTTTTATTTCCTTAGGATGTAATCTTGTCATTCATAAAAGATGTTTTGGAAAAAGTTTGCCCGTATGTAGAAAGGCAGAGGACGTGGTAAGTTGATCTAACAGTCATTACGCTACAAGGGGGTGCTACAAACCGCAATACCGCGAAAAAAATCGTAAGCTACCGAAACTATCGAAAACTAAATGAATACCGAAACATGCTTGGATTGATGAAACAAAATACCGTACCGAAGCGGAAAAATTACCGAAATACCGCACGAGAAACACTGTAATACTACAATACCGAAAATCCCAATGCCCTCCTCCTACAATAAATGCCCAATATTAAGAACCATAAAACCTTGAAGAACCTCTGGCTGATATTTGGAGTATAGTTCCCGACTATAAAAGAATCCCTTTGTGCCTGATATTTTAGAAAAACTTTTTAAATTCAACTCAAATGATATTTTAACCCATTCCTGCATGCCCGCGAGCTGGCCAAAAACGGCTCCTTTATTATTGGCAGCAATGGATTAACTGACATCAAACCAGTGTTATACTATATCAGAGTTGGAAAAAAGCTGCGGGTATGTGGGCACCACCTGGAGGAAGGTTTACTTTGGTGAGGAAGGTTTAAAGTGAAAACACGTGAAACAACACGTTCGGTAATCTGAGAAAGTTACAACTGACCAAGTAAGGTGTCGAGAAGAAAAGCGATTTGCAGCAAAGCATTGGCTAACCAACAATTATGCAGCACTGGCAGTGGCAGCATGCAGTTACATGTGTGAGACATGTACGCTGATGTCTGCTGTGATGTCTGTATCTTCGCAGCAGTCGAGGGTAGTTATTTGGCTGTCTGTCAGCAGCGGTCAGTTATTAGTAGCTATTGTAGTATGCCAAAGTCTACCTATATAGGAAAACCTAGAAAACCAAGGTACTGTAAAAGTCACGCAGTATTTATGAACGTTGCAAAACACAAAATTTTCGCTGTATATTTTGAGGAAGGTCATCTAAACTTAAAAACCCATCCGGATGAAGGTTGAATACTTTCTCCAACTCTGTACTATATATAAATAACAAGTAAAATTGTTTGACAATTTTGGTGTTCCACATATTGGTATTTCAAAATAATTTAGAATTTCTTTCACAAGAACCCAACACCATGATTTTTAGTTAGACAACATACTTGCACAGTTCAAATCATTTGAGTTCTGGTATAGATCAATGGTTAGAGCGTCTCATTGGCGATTGGAAGGTTGTAGGTTGGAGTTCCGCTTGGAAACTTGGAAATTTTTCTGAGTGAAATGGCACGAATTGAGTGCATACACACTCAATTCAAGCTGGTTTACTGAAACGATAGGTTTATAATAGCGGGTGTGTGTGTTTTTTTTACTGCGATAACATTTGGCGCCTTTAAATTGTTGTATAATGTACATTAGCAGAATTCACAGGACCGTCTCGTCTGCCTCACGCTAGCTACAGCCCCTAAGGCAGATCACACTCCAACCTGTCATTCATTGTGTGGGAGGGGCTTTCAACTCTTTTCTCTGGAAGTCGTGGGACGTTTTTCCTGTTTCCTCAATCCCACAAATAACTTGACAAAGGCGCTTTTAGAAAACGATTGACCAAAGACAAAAGGCTTAGCGTTGCCAGTTATGGTTTTTGAAAATAGGCCAGAATGCAGTATGATATAAGGCCATATAATGATAACCTTCAAATAACATTGAGGATATCATATTTATTACAGCCAAACCGGGTGTTCGTTTCCCGAAAGATTCCAATATTGCAATTTACAGGTTGCTCAAAAGACCCATTTCAAACATCGAACTTCACATAATGTGATGATCTAGTCAAAGTTAAAATAATCAAGTTAAACTTGAACATCACATTACGTGAAATTCAACATTTTAAGTAGAACTTTTGAACCTGCGAATTGTAATATTCCAGGGAAACGAACATCCGGTTTTTGGCTGTAAATCGCTGATCACCGACGCGGTTTCCATAAAATTATATCAATTGTTCGAATCTTTGCAGAAAGTGTTCTCAAGTGAGTTATGTATGAGTCATTCAAAATAATAAAATTCTCGGAAAGGCGCAACCGACTTAATTAAACACCAGGCAGGGTTTTCCGTAGTCATCGGAAACAGTCTTTACGCATGGTTGTCCCATTCTAATTATCACGAGTCAGGAGAGATAATATAGAAGAAAACTTGTTTTCAAGTGTTTGTCAAGAAACTGCTCGGCCAGCATTCGTGAGTGGGCCGACCGAACGGATGTTTTGACAAGGCGGAAAATAACGCCTTTTTCCTTCCAATCTCATCTTGAAAAATAGATTTGTTTTTCTTGTACTTTAAAAGTTTATTGCTCCACATGTGGTCAGTTTGTATATAATCACACGGATGTCGTAGTCAACGTTGGTTTGTAATGTGTCAATTTGGTTAGATCTCGCGCTAGTAAAAAGATCTCTTTTCTAATTTTCTTGGAATTCATTCATTTGTTATGGAGACCTACATATGCATGGTTATCATGCCACTATACTATAGTACTATTTCTAATTTAAAAAATATATAATTGAAAAGCACTTAACTAATATTTCAACAAGACGGAAAATGCCAATATCACATATCTTCCTGCTTTCTATTCAATTTTTGAAAGACGGTATCTGCTTTTGTCGTGATATTGAAGTTAATTATGAGTAATCTTTGCCGTACAGTTTGTGCAATCCACGTGGTTAATTTGGCAAAACAATGTATTACTCACAAGTCACAACTCACAACATCTTTAAATAAAATTCTACTTTCAAATGTTCCTGGAAATCATTCAGTTATTATAGAAAACCACCGTTAGCCATCAGGCTTTTCAATATTTACAGGCTTGTTCAATATTAAGTTCAACAAAATATTATTTATGAATTGTAGAGAGTTAATTGAAGGAATATATAGTACGTGTTCCAATTGAACTTAAGTTGGCAATATTTTGACAATGCGGAAAATGACACCTTCCTTATTATATTCTGATCTTAAAGATCAGATAGGTTTGTTTTTGCTTTATTTAAAACCTATAGTTTTACTTGACTATCGTCTGACGTTAGACAGTGTGAAAATAATAAAGGGGTTGGATTTGGCCAGCTTGCAGGCAGGAATGGGTTAACTCCTTCACCATTAAGGACTCTCCTCTTGACAAGTAAAATCATCTTATGTTAGACAATAGTTAACACTTTGAGGCCTGGACCTTTCCTTGTGCTGAATAAAATCGTCTGGCGTTAGCCAGAATAAAATACTAAAGACTCATCTTCAGGCTTCAAAGTGTTAAAGAGATAGGTTTTAACACTTTGAGGCCTGGACCTCTCCCTGTGCTGAATAAAATCGTCTGGCGTTAGCCAGAATAAAATACTAAAGACTCATCTTCAGGCTTCAAAGTGTTAAAGAAATAGGTTTTAACACTTCGAGGCCTGGACCTCTCCCTGTGCTGAATAAAATCGTCTGGCGTTAGCCAGAATAAAATACTAAAGACTCGTCTTCAGGCTTCAAAGTGTTAATAGAAAATAACCATGGTTGTTTCGAAGCTCAACAAAAGTCATTGTTTTATGTTTTTGTTCAGGTTTATGGAAATTTTTGCACTTTCACGGTTACTGAACATATTGTGTTTTCTGTATAATGAAGCAATCATCCAACAGCAACGTTTGGGTTCAATCACTCTACCATACCGTTTAAATATTAGTAAACCTAAAACATAAGATTTTGGCACCTTCATGTACCTTTCAACATGAATCGTAGCTTGATTGTTAACTACTTTGAAGTTTGCCGGGTTTCCAAACCATGTATATTTTCTATTAACTATGATAATTAGACGGAGTAAAATACTAAAATCTGCTTTGTTCAAAAACGAACAATACGGTAGCCAAAAGAGTTGAACAAAGTCTTTTGCTTGCCAAAGTGATATAATCGATCAAAATAGATAACTCATTGTCACACCTAACTCGGAATATTGCTTTCCTGGTACATGTCAAATTATTAATACTTATTATTTTTCGCAACTAATTTTCAGACTTTGCCAACATTGACATGGGATCAACTTGTTTACATCTTGAACTACACCAACCTATTTGAGAAGAAAATGTTTGGAAAGTTAAATGTACAAACTGTACCACTTACCATTTAACTGGTCAGTCCCTCACGGGTGAATTTCATTGAAGACCATTGTGAATCCACTTGAAACAGATATACCACCAATATCAGAAAGCTGCTATCATGATAAAGAAAACTGTCTTATAGAATTTAGCCTAAACAATTGTCAAATAGATGTGCGGCTAACTAAGTCCTATTTACATGAAGTGGATTGAGTGTTCAAGTCAAATCTCGTATGTTGTTTCTCCTTGTTGTGTTTACATGAAGAAGATTGAAAGTTTTCGATCTGATCGAAATGGATGACTGAAGTCAATCCACGCAGTGGAGTGGATTGATTGGTTTCCAATCTGATTCATCTAAACACGGTTTGACTTGAACATGACTTGATACGCAAAAGTGAAGTTGATGCGTGTTGTTAAACATGGCGGACATTGAGGAAAGTTCAGAAACTAGTGTTTAAAAAAATTACTAAAAGCAAAAACAGATCGAATTCTCCATGTAAACGTATGCCCGGATTGACTTCATTCACGGTTTTTTTATTCAATTGGACTGTCAATCCGCTTCATGTGAACAGGACATAAACCAAAGCCCAGAAGTAATGTCAACACCACAGAAAAAAGTGTAGAATACATGTATATTGTTAAAATAGCTTGTAAAATTTCTTTTACGCTAACGAGGGTGACTTTGAACCAAAAAAATCTCGCTAGTTTATACTACTACTAATATATTAGGTTTTCACAAAAAAAGAATATTTTTCACTTTTTTCAATATTTCTATAAATACAATAGTTTAGTAAATGGCTGGACCATTTGATATTGAATTACTCTTTATCATTTATATAATTAAAACAAGGTGTGACATTAGTATAAAATTGCATAATTATATTATTATTAATCATATCGCTATACTATAACTGTGTTTTGTGTATTTATATAAATAAATATTAAAATATTCGTGTAATAAAGTTAATATTATGTTGTTAAGTAATAGTAACACTGCTATATGTAACACTTGATAATATATATATATATATATATATATATATATATTTTGCTGTGACAATATTTAAATATAATTGTCTTATATTAAAGCAGGTTGTAAATTATTATATAAGATTTTCAACACCTATATGACGGTATCTAGATATACCTATACTGTACAAGGACATATACATACTATTTGTGAAATAAAAAATCAATTTTGCTATTTCATTTCAGCTACTGAATCGTTTGTGCCTTATAGTCCGTTTCAGCTTGCTTTTGAAATCCGATACGTATAATTGAAATGAACATTCCGAACTACGTTGCAATGTTCCGAACTACGTTGCGAGGTATAGATACAAATTTAAGTCGGCAATAATTTGTTTCTGCTTAACCAAGTATCTATTATTATATTCTATACAACAAATAATCTTCTTCTCCGTGATTTTACCAAAGGAATTCAATTCAAAGCTTATTAAATTCGAACTTCACGACAAACTTCACAACGAACTTCACGGACTTCCGTACCAAGTTCCCAACCTTCCAATGAATGTTGACAAACGAATTTCAAAAGCAAGCTGAAAACTGACTATAACAGACATTTGCAACTCACTTTTCACCATGCAAAATGTTCGGAAGTTCGTGTTCCGAAGTTCGCAAGTTCGTTCAGTGGGAAGTTCAAAAAAACTACACATTTGATTGTCTGCTTCCCCGGAACCGAGCAACCAATCAAATGCGTAGTTTAAAACGAACTTCCCAACTGCGAACTTCGGAACAAACTTCCGAACATTTTGCATGGTGAAAAGTGGAGTTGCATGCATATGACTGTAATTACCTCTTAACTAGAAATTACTATCGCAAGTGAAGTGCTGCCTCAAATGGGAGAAAAACCTTTAGCCTACTCCACAGGAAAATCTTTCCAGTCTGTGGCCAATGTGACACCCCCCTTGCACACTCCACCCAAGATTGCCCACTCCACTCAAGTTTGCCCACTCCACCCAAAAAGAGCCCACAGGATTGCCTGCGAAGGAGGCTGGAATGTCCAAAAATTTAATATTATAAATTACAATGGGCAGAGTATTTACACGTTTCTTCTATATTATTCTAATTATAAAATTGAAAACTTAATAAGTTACTATAATTTATCGCTTGACATGATATGGCAAGGGTTTTGACAGGATATACACACAATAATATACAAATATTAAATAATCATGCCTCTTGCTCTAATGCTGTGGCCTGCGAGTAGGCTTCTACAGATTGTGCTGGGCAACTTTTTGGCAACTTATTGTGTTTGGAGCAACTTTATACGAGAACAGCAACTTCAAGCAATTTCCCCCCGAAAAAGCATAATTTTCGAGAATTTCCAGTGAAAACCAAGAAAGGGGTGAAGAATATGCTTTGTAGTTGTTCTTTCTGAATACTTCAGGCCGACAATACAGTAGATTAGATCATTAGAGTCATTAGACAATAATTGAATTAATTTGGCCTGACTGTAAACAACTGAGCCTGCCTTCCACCATTCCAGCGGACATTCAATTTAGTTTGGTTACCTTGGCAACAATTCTTGACAGCCATTTTGGCCATCTGAACTGAGGAGTCATTCACGACAACCCATGAACCCGATGGAACAAGCAACTGTTATAGGACTTAAATTTATATAGAAACTAACGAGTGTTGAAAATATAGCTTATATTTTACTTTGTGCTCTTTCTTTTTCGAGCAACTTTTTACATTACAGCAGCAACTTTTTCAATTTTTGAGGAATTTTTGGGCAACTTTCGACCATTTCTAGAGCAACATTTCAGTATTTTTGCAGCACAATCTGTAGAAGCCTACCTGCGAGCAGTGCTCCCGCCTCACCAACTCCACTTTTTCGCAGAGAGCCATACCTATTGATGTATGAGCTGTCTGAAAAGGTTCACCCACAGATCTCAATAGAATGTATTTATATAGAGATCAGTTGTGACACCGGCAAAAATGACAGCAGGGGCGTACCATGTGTGTGTTGGGGGGGGGGGGGGGGGGGTTGGATGCAACACCCCTACTCTTCAGAAAACTAGTCAGTGAAACGGAGCTTCTGTAGGGAAAACAAATTTATCCCAATATATAAGTCGGAGAATCAAGAACCTGGTTACAACCCTGGATATCTCGATAGTATTTAACAATTATTCACACAAGTGGAGGTGAATAGTGCTGGATATTCACCGAGCCGCTTCGGCGAGGTGAATATCCACACTATTCACCGACACTGAGGTGAATAATTGTTTTAGCATATACCTCATAAATGAAATAACAAGTTTAACATTCTAGATCTTATATTTTCGGTACTTTATACAAGACACGGCCGCTAGCAACTTGGGCACTATATATAACGGCACTTGGCGTACTCGATATTTGTCGACAAAACAGTTTTCACAACTTTTGAATATATTAATGGCTAGAAAATTGTAAAGAAACATACCTGTGGACACTCTTCTACTTAATTTTGTTGAGTTTTCTCGTTATTCTACAACATGAGCCTTGTTTATCAATAAAATCTTCTGCTTCGGTAAACAAAGCAAAACTGGCCGCCATCTTGTTTTGCCCGCAGGTGAATAGTGCAGGATATCCCGAGCTAGAGGAACCAATCAGATTGCGTAAAAAGCACTATTCACCTGCGAGGTATATGCTAAATAACTCTATCAGTACCCTATCTCATGTAATATAGAATTCTAAGAAAACTACTAGTTTTCTGTATAGTAGTTTTCTGTATCAAATAATACAACCAGTGGAGCGAGGCTGTATGTATAATAGATACAGCATAAGCAGCCGAGCTGTATCTGATTTACAAGGCAAGCTGCAAGCGAGCCGTAGTAAATCAGATACAGCTCGGTTACGAATGCTGTATCTTTCTTAAAATACAAATGCATCTAAGTAACAAGTTCACCAACTATTTGGGGGATACGGTCTGTTTTAGCCGAGAAAATCGAAGCTAAAGTTTATGTAAATCAGGACGATGGTGTATCCGATTTACAACCACTGCTACGGTATTGATTTCTTTTGTATTTTCGATTAATGAGTATTTTAACACCTTTTAATCATGCACTTGAACATCCATTTCTTTTGAATTTCTGAAAATGTAAACGATATATTGACTTCCTTGAAATCAATATTCAGCTATCTTTTTCTTAGAAGTATTTATTTGGCAGCTCTTTGAAAATTGCATCGAAGGACAAGAGTCAAAATGGAAATACCTTCCCATTTCTACTTCTGTAGTTTGTGTGTATTACTGTATTTCTGTAGTCGCTGCTGAAGCGTGAGGAAAATCTTTTGTCGAAAAATGTGAATAAAAAGTATAATTTAGCTTTCATGGAATTTAATCATAATATAACGAATGTTTCTTCCAAATCGATATCAACAAACAAATATAAATCAAGAATAAGCGACTTTTATCACTAGATTTTTACACAACAAACTACAAAAGCAGAAATAGGAAGGTATTTCCATTTTGAGCGTAATATAGACCAAAAACTCCTCTTTAACGACTCCTTCTTCGCGTGTTTCTAAAACTTTACAATATGAAGTGTAATTTAAATCAACTGATAATTTGATCCCATCTCTCAAATGGACAAACGAATTTCCGAGAAACTAATTTCAGATCATGACGTCAGCGGTGCACGTGAGAGTCATGAGGTGCTTCTCCAAGAAATCAACTTCCGTTTCCCAAGATGGCGTCAAATACAAGTCATATAACGCAGGCGAAGTATTATGGAGGGATCGAAGGGTAAGTGGATTTATAACAGGGCAGTGTTCCTTGCTTGTTTTGTATGGCGAGTTCAACAATAACGGACTTTTCATTTTGTAGTGGAGGATCTTGTTCGAATATGGTTATAATTGATTGCAATGGCGAAATTGTTGGGAGAAGCGAGGGCTTGGGGACAAACCAGTGGGTATGTTTACTGTACATATGCCTTGTCTACGGCCTTGCGAACAATTCTGAAATATACAAAAGCGCACATAGGTAACAATTAGATTATGAGCTCGAAATTTCTACCAGCTTTTGTACCTCAGTTCTTTTCATGTACTGTATATTCAAAAGTGAAAGTTGAAAGATCGACCGAACACTGCAGGCTGTTCGTGCATGGTACATATTAAGAATCTCAATGAAATATACAAGTCAAATATAAACGAACGGTGCAACAAATTAAAGAGAACTACCTTCACCAAAAGAGGCCGTAAATACGAAGAAATTCCGACGTGGCTCTATTGCCAAGCTCTGAAGCGAACTGGTATTAAAATTGTAATGTCTTCTGTCCCGCCGAGTAAACACGGATGAGCCAGGCTTGACAAATACCTTCTTCGAACGGAATGTACCACAATTACAACTGTTCTAAAGTCAAACGAGTTAATACAAGGCAGCCAAATTGCCAGAATCGAAAACGAAAGGAAAATTTATATTCCAAACAACTGTCAATGATCTCGTGTCCAAGTCCCAAACCGCGAATTTAAACGCATGCGCTTTTGAAAGAACACCAAAGAATCTTGGTGTTCCGGTTTGGATTCTCCCAGAGCCTCTCCTGTGATAAAAATCCAGTAATCTGTGATGGCAGACTGCTCCTCAACCACTCACCCCTGGAAGTGCCAGGGGGAGTGGTCGAGGAGCAGTCTGTCTACTTTGCAGATTAAGTATTTGCAACATACCAGTATTTGCAACATACCAGTATTTGCAATATACTAGTATTTGCAACATACCAGTATTTGTAACATACCAGTATTTGCAATATACCAGTATTTGCAACATACCAGTATTTGCAATATACCAGTATTTGTAACATACCAGTATTTGCAACATACCAGTATTTGCAACATACTAGTATTTGCAATATACCAGTATTTGCAACATACTTGGCTCAGTGTACCATATTTTCCGTGCTCACTTGGTTTGGGACCATAAAATTTAAATAAAGTACAGTACCAGTAGTTGAAAGATGAAAGTAGAATCCTTGGTCTCCGGTCTTTGATCGTGATGGCATCGTCTTAAGAATTCAACGGATTACGCGCACCACCCTATTACCCGCATTAATTATGTTTCCTAGCAAGATTAAGAGAGAACCCGCGGGTTATTACCCAGAAAATATGGTAGTACATTTCTAGTAACTACATGTACATATACAATAACATGTATGTTGATTACTAAACTGGTGATCACATGACTGGTTTGTTTTTAATAACTTTATTGGAGACTTGAAGGCCCATGTGAGGTGCTCTCCTGTTAAAAGGGGGTGGAGTGGATTTCCCCCAGCCCCCCCCCCCCCCCCCCAATTACCCTGATGAGTTTCGAGAAAAGTCTAAAGGCACTTATAGGAAATGTTCCAATTGCCTATATATAGGAACTATCAATTAGCCTGTAGGGATTTATAGGTGGATTGCCTATAGGGTTGTATTCTTATAGGTCACCTATGAGAAATGTTCCAATATAGAAATATATACAATCCTATAGGTTGGCCTATAGACTACGCAGCACTTTATTCTACCTTTGAGTTTGTTCGTTGATGCAGAATCAACATAGCAAGCAATGTTTTTTATGCCAAACAGGGTGCTACACTTAGCACTGACACTGCGTGCCATGATTCATCATCATTATAAGCCATTTTTTTATGTAACAGCTAATAGGTCTAGAAACATGTGCTAAAAGAGTCAATGAAATGGTGGTTAAAGCTAAGAAAGCAGCAGGTCTTGGTGTAAACCTGGCTCTTGTTTCACTGGTATGTTGGATTCTTACTGGACTTCTTTTTTCTTTTTTAAATGACTAAGTGTTTACATTATTGCATATATATTATTACCAATCTGCAAATTATAAGTCTATAACTTTGGATCAAGAAGATGTCATCATCTTTACAAATGCAGCTGCATGTTGGCTGAATTGTGAGGAACGTAGGTCAATGTGCCCAAGTTCGATCAAGACATATTGAAGCTGCTCCTGGTTGACCATGAAGAACACCTAAGGTCTATAAGGTGTTGGTTTTATGAAGTTCAAGATTTGATTTGATTCAAGTTGAGTTAGTGATTCAGAAAAGATGTATTTTTATTGTACTAGGGATTAAGTCTCAGTGGTGGAGAATCTGAAGATTTTAAGAAAAACATGGCAGAAACCATGAAAAAGAAGTATCCTGATTGCAGTCAAAATTACTTTATTTGTACAGACACATTTGGCTCTATAGCTGTTGCTTCAGAATCAGGTAGTGTTGTATTGGTGTTGTATTGTAAGTTTTATCAACTTTATTTTCATATATTCATCCAATGACCTACAGTTGCCATTTTTCCACCTTCTCACCCATTCAACATACCATCTATTTTTTTGCAGGTGGTATTGTATTAATTTCTGGTACTGGCTCCAACTGTCAGTTAGTCAATCCAAATAATGATGTTTATGGTTGTGGTGGCTGGGGGCATATGCTAGGTGATGAGGGTTCAGGTAGACTATAAATATACATACAAATGTATACACGGTACAATTTTAGTATAAATACGCAGGTGAAATCGTGTGCGCGCTGATATTTGGTAAAGCTACTTTGGGCTAATTAACAATTATTCGCCGAAGGCGAGGTGAATATATCGGTGAATGATAACCGAGATGAAGTTGAGGTTATTATTCACCAATATTCACTGAGCCTAAGGAGAATAATTGTTTTAGTATAAATACACATTTTCGTACTTTTAGGAACAACATTTTCTTTAAAATTGTTAATTTCCTCATCTGTCGCATTGACAACTTGGCTGGCAGCCATTTTGGATAAACGCTGTTGGTGATTATCGAGAATTAATCTGAAGTAGCTTGACCAATCAGCGCATGCGATTTTTTATAATCACCTGGGTATTTATACTAATTCTCAATAATCACCTACAGCGTAACTATTCAAAATGGCCACCAGCCAATTTGTGAATGTAACAGATGAGGAAATCAACAATTTTAAATAAAGTGTTGTTCCTAAAAGTACGAAAATGTATATAATTATGTATACTAAAACAATTATTTGCTCAATTTACCTCAATTTTGTATCAGTTATTATTCACTGATATTCACCTCACTTTTGGTGAGTAATTGTTAAATAATGCCTGTTCCAATTGTAATTTGAAAAACTAGTTTCAATTAGGTTACATGTACATGTAATTTGACCAATAAGGTTTATCTCTGGCTTGATACGTCTGGAAAGACAAAAAAAAATATGAAAGGTACAGAGTTTGTTTGCTTATTGGGATAACTTTCTGCTGACACAGGTATTCTTCAAACATGTTTATAACACATTTTTAACTTTTTCTGTATTATTAGGGTATTGGATTGCTCATAAAGCAATTAAAATAGTATTTGATGATGTTGATGGATTAGCACAATCTTCTTATGACATTACCTTTGTTAAAAAAGCCATGTACAAGTATTTTGAGGTAAATATCTTTATATGTCATTCCTTTGATAGTCATAGTCTCCTCACAGCCATTGTTAGGGTTGTTCCAAATTCCTTTGATGGTTTGAGAAATAATAGACTACAACCTCAAAAATCTAAAGGATTGCATTTTATTTATTTGTACATGTAGATGGAAAGGCCTTTTGATATCCTCCATCACTTTTACAACAAAGATTTTAGCAAAAGCAAAATTGCTTATTTTACATCAGATTTGGCAGAAGGTTAGTGATGAAGGAGGGAAGAAAAGTAGAGGAAAGGAAGGAAGGAAGGAAGGAGGGAAGGAAGGAAGAAAGGAAGGAAGGAAGGAAGGAGGGAGGGAAGGAAGGAAGGAAGGAAGGAAGGAAGGAAAGGAAGGAAGGAAGGAAGGAAGGAAGGAAGGAAGGAAGGAAGGAAGGAAGGAAGGAAGGAAGGAAGGAAGGAAGGAAGGAAGGAAGGAAGGAAGGAAGGAAGGAAGGAAGGAAGGAAGGAAGGAAGGAAGGAAGGAAGGAAGGAAGGAAGGAAGGAAGGAAGGAAGGAAGAAGGAAGGAAGGAAGGAAGGAAGGAAGGAAGGAAGGAAGGAAGGAAGGAAGGAAGGAAGGAAGGAAGGAAGGAAGGAAGGAAGGAAGGAAGGAAGGAAGGAAGGAAGGAAAGGAAAGAAAGAAAGAAAGAAAGAAAGAAAGAAAGAAAGAAAGAAAGAAAGAAAGAAAGAAAGAAAGAAAGAAAGAAAGAAAGAAAGAATGAATGAATGAATGAATGAATAAATGAATGAAGGGAATACATCATGTTTTTAGTCATTGCAAATAGACTAAATTAGTTTAGTGGTAAACATTTAATACCGTCAGACTTTTTTCTTTCTCCAAGGAGCCTCACAGCATGGAGACCCTCTATGTAAACACATTTTTGAGGAGGCAGGAAGGGTACTAGCACATCATATAAATGCCGTTGAGCCAAAAATTGATGAGGTATGAATAAAAAAAATATTTGTGAATATAACGATAACTGTTCAGTTGTGGGAACACTTTTCAGTTCCGAAAAATTGTCCAGTTCCAGAAAACTGTTCGACATAACCCTGTTTCGTTTGAGAAAACTCTGTTCAATTCGAGAAAATTCTGTTCAATTCAAGAAAACTCTGTTCAACTCGAGAAAACTCTGTTCACTTTGAGAAAACTCTGTTCACTTCGAGAAAACTCTGTTCACTTTGAGAAAACTCTGTTCAATTCGAGAGAACCGTTTTCAATTCGAGAAAACTCTGTTCAATTCGAGAAAACTCTGTTCAATTCGAGAAAACTCTGTTCAATTCGAGAAAACTCTGTTCAATTCGAGAAAACTCTGTTCAATTCGAGAAAACTCTGTTCAATTCGAGAAAACTCTGTTTACTTCGAGAAAACTCTGTTCACTTTGAGAAAACTCTGTTCAGTTCGAGAGAACCGTTTTCAATTCGAGTAAACTCTGTTCAATTCGAGGAAACTCTGTTCAGTTCGAGAAAACCGTTTTCAATTCGAGAAAACTCTATTCGGTTTGAGAAAACTCTGTTCAGTTCGAGAAAACTCTATTCAGTTTGAGAAAACTATCCAGTTCCATGAAACTGTAATTTTTGGTTTATAACGTTTCTGAAAATGATTTGAAACGTCAGAACAAATTTATAAATACATATTAATACAACTTTTCAAAGATTACGCTGGCGACACTTTGGTCTATGAAAAGTGTGTATTGTTTACAATAAAAATGTCCCTTACCATTTCATATTTACTATTGTTATTCCCAAAGAAACTGTTTTCGTTATGTATTCTAGTATCTTGTTCTTTATTAAAGCTTCTGCAGGCAGTAAAACGCTTAAAAAATAAAAGTTTAAACGAATAAATGAAACGATATAAATCAACGTCGCTTGAAAATATTTTTCCAAAGACAACATTGTGGCGGGAAAGGCGTTAGCCAATTAAAACGCTGATAGGCGGTACGGTAATGGACACTGGTGAAAAAACTCGTATCGGCCATTTATAGAAAGCTGTGCGTAGGAAGTGTTAAGATAGAGCAAAGTGAAAAGGTGGTTTCGTTATAAAAACTATTCTGTAGTGGCGCACGCAGTACCATGGATAGAAAGGACTATTACATGCTACTACTAATGCAATTACGAGACTTTAACGAAATGTTTTCCTTGTGGTTTGTCCTAGTAGGCCGCAACTATAATTCCACTATCTCGCAAGAGAATAAAAGAAAAGTTTAGATAAAACAGATTTAACCTTTTTTTACAGCAAATGGCAAAATCTGATGAAGGGCTGAAAGTGATTTGTGTGGGTTCAGTTTTCAAAAGCTGGCCTTTACTAAATGAAGGTAAAACATAAAGCATAAGTACAACAATATATATTTTCTCTTCGTTTCTGTTTCACATCATCCCTTTTCCCTCATTTCTTCCCTTCATCCTACTTCTCCTCTACTTTCCCTTCCTGTTCCCTTTCTCCTCCTCCTCCTTTTCCTGCCTTCTTACTTCCGTTCTCACCTCTTTCCTTACCTATTTCTCTTCTTTCTTCCCCTGCTCCTTCACTGCCTTTCTCCGTCGTCCTTCCATTCCTCTCCTCCTTCACTGTCTTCCTTCTTTCTCCTTCCTTGCTTCCCCCTCCTGTTCCCTTTCTCCTCCCTTCTTACTTCCGTTCTCATCCTCTTTCCTTACCCATTTCTATCTTCTTCCATCCCCGGCCCCTTCACTGCCTTTCTCCGTCGTCCTTCCATTCCTCTCCCCCTTCCCTGTCTTCTTTCTTTCTCCTTCCTTGCTTTCCCCTCCTGTTCCCTTTCTCCTCCTCCTTTTCCTGCCTTCTTACTTCCGTTCTCATCCTCCTTCCTTCCCATTTCTATCTTCCTTCCCCTGCTCCTTCACTGCCTTTCTCCGTCGTCCTTCCATTCCTTTCTCTCTTCATTCCTTGCTTTCCACTCCACTTTCTCTCCTTTACTCTACCGATCATCCATCCTTTGCTCTTCTTCGCATTCCTATCGACTGCCCTATCTTTTCCAACCTACCATCCTCCCTTCCTTTCTAGCTCACTGCTTTCCTTTTTCTTTCTTTCTTTCTTTCTTTCTTTCTTTCTTTCTTTCTTTCTTTCTTTCTTTCTTTCTTTCTTTCTTTCTTTCTTTCTTTCTGTCTTTCTTTCTTTCTTTCATTGATTGATTGATTGATTGATTCATTCATTCATTCATTCATTCATTCATTCATTCATTCATTATTCATTCATTCATTCATTCATTCATTCATTCATTCATTCATTCATTCATTCAATTTTACAGGATTTGTATCAGGATTAAAAGAAAGAAATCCAACACACGCATTAAGATACAAATCACTTGTCTTGCTCAAACCAAAAGAAACAAGCAGTGTTGGTGCTGCCATTCTTGGAGCTAAATCCATTAAAGAGACGTTTCCCGTTAATTATAAAAAGAACACGGAGGTCTTTTTTACTTATTCTACCGCTTGATTTTAACGTTATATCCACGCTGAATTGGAGGAAAATTGATCGTATAATAATATAATGTTAATAAAGTGTCCATATCATGATTGGGGATTTTACATATTTAGGATATTTGGAACCTTTTGAGAGAAGATTTGTAATATATCTTCTCACACATCATTAGATATTCATAGCATTTCGGTCAATCCGGTTGCTTGATTTACGTCACATGATGTACTTACCTAGAAACCCAGTCTAAACCAGAGACCAATTAATTCAAGTGCGAGAACAATACATATGTTAATTTAAAATTTCAATACTGTATTTAGAAAACATTTCTAAATACAGTACGCTGTATTTAGAAATCATTTCCCAATACAATTTTCTGTCGCTATAGAAACCAGTTCCAAATACAACAGATTTTTTTACCTAACAGTGCTTCACAATATAAGCGACTACATGCGATACATATATTACAAGTAAAATAGACTAACAAGAAACCAAACTTACGTTGGTGCAATTGAAGTTATTCGACGACAGACAGAAACCTACGAAAAGCACTAAAACAGTGATGTTGCTTGCAGACTGATTGAAGTAATGAAGTTTAAACATCCATCTACCTTTCATAATATTATGAAGTACATATAAAAGTATACAAGACAGTCACCTCACGCTTTGTTTTCTCCGGTATCGACCATTAACGTCTTCTGTCTTCTTTAGTTTGTAAAGTTCTACATTATTCCAATTGTCATCTATATTTTCTCTGCTCAATATCAGTCCTGGCTAAATTGATCCTGCTATTCAACATAATCTAATGTATGTTATCCAATAAATCCAACGTCTTGCGAACCAAAACTCCTGGCTGTTTTAAGACAAAATTTCCCCTTGTCTCTGCAAGCGCTTGACGACTGGTCTGTTGTGATTGCCCTCATTGCAATGAATATCTAATGATGTGTGAGAAGCTATTTCAAATCCTCGTTAGTGTTCTAGACTTGGTTGCCAAATCCCATGCACCGTTAACAATAGCTCGGCTGCGCCTCGCTATTCTTAACGGCACATAGGATTTAGAAACCACGTCCAGAACACTAACTCGGATTTGAAATATTACTTCCTTTTCTAAAATTTCATCTTCATGAACGTTTTCGCTGTTAAAGTTGACGGAAGTGACGTCTACGAATAGGAATAGGAATTTGTCTATATAAAAACCACTTTACAGATTCCTGGGTAAACGTCACTTCCGTCAACTTTAACAGCGAAAATGTCCATGAAGATAACATTTTAGAAAAGGAAGATATTACAAATTTTCTCAGAATGTTTCAAATATCCTAAATATGTAAAATCCCCAACCATGATATTAAAGTTTCACTAACTACCAATTAAATTGTAATTTCAAATAGCTATATCATTAATACATTTTATGCTTGTGATCTTTGTAAAACCTAGTTCTGCAAAGCCTATTCCCTTGCTTGGGAAGGTATATGTCTGTCTGTTTTATGCTTGTTCAGTACGACTCGATTCGTCAGTTACTTTATACACCTGGGCTAACATGAATAAAGAATTTAGTAAACAGTTTTTGTGGGCAACCAGGCGAATGGTAAGACATACAGTGTGCTACTCTGGTTTAAAGTAAATAATAACTATAAGTAATAACATGGCTTGAGGGAAATTAGCGATTAAATTTCCCCGCCGTCGAGGGAAGGTTTATGCGGCCCGAGGACTTTTACAAATCTTCCCGAGGCAAAGGGGAAATTTAATCGCTAATTTCCCGTATCATCGATGAGGAAAACTTTGAAAATCTTACCGACAGGAAATTTAGAGAAGTTGCATCTAATTTTCCCGTGCATGTTGATGAGGGAAAATATATGCAAGCGGGAAATTTAGAAGACATCAACATGCACGGGGAAATTAGAAGGATTTCTTTGTCTTCTAATTTTCCCTCATCGACATGCACGGGAAACTTAGAAGACAAATAATAACAGTATAATAATGATAATGATAATAATAATAATAATAATAATAATAATAATAATAATAATAATAATAATAGCTAAGAACACTTTATTTTACCAGGGTAACTAGAATTACAAGCGTAATTTCCATCTAGGCCCTAAATACCAGTCAAGGTTTCTATTATAAACGGAGGTTACAACAACACTTGTGGATATCTCTTAAAAGTAAGGTTAAAAATTTTTTGTTAAGATCCTTTCTTTGTTTTATAAACTAAAACTAAACTAACTTATATTTATACTGATAGCTCTATCAGTTATATCTAAAGTGTTATCCCTAGAGGTCCAGTAAGGGCCATCTCATTGCTCTATAGTGTTACTACAGGAGGAAACTGGAGTAAACTAAGCTTTTTATTTATATGCTTGGTATAGCGCGCAAGCACAATGCAACTGTCCTTCCAGTTCCAAACGATCCCAGGAACACCAGCACTCAATATTCTAACTCTTTACTAGTCTTCAACTCTTTTGTGAAATAGCCAATAGGAAACTGAACTTTTACTTTAAATAAGGTATTATATAGATTTTTCTTAATTTTCTTTAACTTTTGAACATTGTTTGCCGTTACATTACATCCCTCCTCAAGTTTACTGCTCTTTACAAAAACAAAATTTCCTCAAGTAAGGTCTTTCCTCGGCTAGACACTTTGGCTGATCGCCGTACCTATTGATTCGGCTGATATCATTTTCAAAATGCAATTTCCCGTCCAGCAACTGAACACTCGCTTCAAATAACGCGTCGCCTGGGCTAGTTCTAACCACCAAATGATAATTACATTCGTAATCTTGTCGGTGAACGTCGAACACTGGTACACGTCCATCTTTAGCGCGAGCAAATGACACCAGCTTCGGATGTTGCAGATTTTGGTAAGCCGACTTAATCTCAGCTAGCTTTAATTTAGCGCATTTTCCAACAGAAACTTTATCACTATTTAAGATTCTATTGATATGATCCACTAGACCCTCCGCTGCCTTTTCGATATGAGGATGCGAAACTGATGCTTCTTTAAACTGTACGCATGGGCAGTAATGTTCGGGAATCCCACAAGCGTTGCATCCTCTGTTCTTGGGTATTTTCCGAAATAGACTCATTCCAGTTTTCGTGGAATCGGTTTGGGCCGCAGAGTAGTTCAAAATGTGATGTAGGGTTGCGTGGATGTCAAAAGGCGACGTCAGTTTCTGGGAATTCTCCTTCAAGAAGTCACCGAGCTCTCGGTGTTTCTCCCGAAGACTTTTTGGTAAAGTGATGGATAAAAACGGCAGCCGCTCTTCCAGTTTACACTGCATGGTAGATCGAGCTTCGCCAAACCTCATACCATGGTCACCGAACATCATCAGTATGGTATTATCCAGCAATCCCTTTTCTTTGAGTGATTTTAGGAAGGTTAAAACGTATTCTTCAGCTGGTCTCAAGGAGTTCAAATTGTTGTGAGAAATTCTGGACAGGAAAGCGAAGCCAAATTTGGGTGTGTCTTTGTACGCTCCCATGAAACTCTCAACGTAAGACAAATGTAGTTTTGGATGGATACTTGCTTTGATGCAGTAGCCTTCCGCAGGTGTCGCTTGCCAGAACGTGCGGCTATAGTGGTCGGCAGGGGGCTCTTTAAATCCGTGAAGTCGATAGTTGAAGGCATTGAAGTAAGGATCGTCTTCGCTGAACATTGTGGCGTAACCATGGTTACGATATTCTTTGAAAATCCAAGGCCAGGAATCAACGGTAGTTGAATTTGTGTAACCGCGCCTGGCCTCGGGCAGTTCGGCTTCCGTGTGACCTGTAAAGAATGGTGAAATGCAAGCATTTAGCAGTCAAAGTCATGATTGGCTTCAAACATAGTTTTTGTTTGTAATTTAAAACTAGAGTTCTGTGTTGGCAATGATGTATTGTCATCTATATATGTTACAGACATCAAAAATATTGTCAGGGGTGTTTTCACTATCGTCTAGTTTAATACGATGAAGAACAAATAAAAATGCATTTTTAACGTGGCATTTCTCTTTAAATGACTCGACTCGACTAGTTACTCGACTCGAATAGTCACTCGACTCGTAAACTCGCGACTCGTAAACTCGCGACCAGTAAACTCGCAACTACTCGTAAACTCGCGACTACTCGTAAACTCGCGACTACTCGTAAACTCGCGACTACTCGTAAACTCGCGACTACTCGTAAACTCGCGACTACTCGTAAACTCACGACTACTCGTAAACTCGCGACTACTCGTAAACTCGCGACTACTCGTAAACTCGCGACTACTCGTAAACTTGCGACTACTCGTAAACTCGTGACTCGTAAACTAGTGACTCGTAACACAAACTCGTTATAAAAGAGACTCGTTACAAAAACTGGAACTTCATTGCATCTCACCTGCCAACATGGCGGTCAGTTGCGGCGTTGTTGCATCTCCTACAATTGAGTAACCGCGAAAAATGTAAGAACTGAGATCATCTTTAAGATAACGATAAACTTTCGGCAATGCACGTTGCATTTGTGCTGACGATGTCGAATCAAATCCTACCATCAACACATTCACATTTAATCCACTTTTATTTTTCACTTTGCGTTTAAGAACCTCGTCCTTTGCCACCACTTGGGCGTGAAACTCCTCAACCTTTTCCCCCGCAGACGTTTCGATGTCAATCCGTAGAAATTCTTCGTTGATTTTTGAAGAATTTGTCCGCGGGAAGTTGAAGGATTTGCTGGTTAAAATAAATCCCCAGTCGCTGTGCTGTTTTCTGGTTATTGACCGCACTTGGATATTTCTGACTGAATTACCTACATCAGGGGTACAGAAAGAAAGATTAACCACCTCATAAGCAACAACCATACGGAAAGTAAAAGAGAAAAACTAAAGTATAAAATTCCGAACTCCTATTTTTCAGCAAATGGAAAGTTTATCTCTAAACCATTTTCAAAAAAATGAAATAAATCCAGTCATTACATTCAGATCTATATATATTTATATATTTAACATTATGAAATGGTTAATCCGACCTACGCAGGCTTTGGGCGAAAGTGGGCTCCGCCAACAAACTCGATTTTCGCCCCAAGTTTGGGGCGATCAAACAACAGATACAATACATGTGTCAAATATTTAATAAGATTCATGACTTCAAATGTTTTATAAGAAACTGATATCCATACTGAGGGATACCCGCGTCCTCGGGTCTTTATGTAGCATAAATCCCTCGTTCTCGGGATTTATCTATTACATAGATTATAAAGAACTTATAAAACCCTGTAAACCATAATGTACAGTTGCATCATTCTCTCCTTTTTTTAATCTTTCTTTGTATTTATACTTTTCATTTGTTTTTAAAATTTCTATAATATGTATTTATATTTAGTGTGACGCCCTTCATTGAAATCAGCTTTTCTTGTTGTTGAGGCCAGCGTGTTTAAATAAAGTTTTACGTAATGTTTACAACACGAGCGGCCGTGTTGTATTGAATTATACAATCACGAGCCGAAGGCGAGTGATTGTATATTCAATACAACAAGGACGCGAGTGTTGTAAACAACTTGTGAAATGAATAAATAGTAAAAATCCCTTTGGGATAATCATATTGAGACGCTAATTAGTTACAAGCACTAGTGGTTTGTATGGGGTTTACAGGGGTAGACATGTGACGTAATTTCTGAAATTGGATTGGCTGCAAAACTCATGAATTATTAATGAATTTCACAAATACATTTACATGGAAAGTATATATATACGTGTACATAATTGCGTACTGTGGACGAACGTACCTTTGTCAGTAAGCGATAGCACTCCATTCTCATACGTAGTATACCGTTTGCCAGGACATTGAATTTTCACTTTGTTTTTCTCTATAAATTTCATGATATCCTTATTGAATGGGTCAAGAACTGGAAGAACGCATTCCGAACTGGAATTTCGAAAACTCTCGACAGGAACGGCACATTGCTTTTCCAAAATGAGTTTCGTGTTTGTAAGAAAGGGTTTCTTCACGTGAAACTCAAAGTCGGACACGTAATCGGTTTTGGCTCCGCTCACGTTCCTTTTGAGAAACAGACGTCCTGTATTTGGCGCGAAAACAAATCCTTGGCATGCATTCCCGTACGCCTCGCACAACATGGCGCCATGTAAATTACTTCTTACTCGAAATTCTTCACAATTTCCGCCCTTTGCACAATCCATATCGTGGCCTTTTAGATCAAAATAACCAACCTAACAAATATAAGCGAGTTAGTCTAGGACTTTAAGCTTGGAGTTCAAGAGGCACATGCAGTTAGCGCGCTGCATCTCACCGCTGAAGTTAAGCCCGGTTGAATGGGGTTAGCACTTGGATGGGTGACTGACTATACATTAGCTTGATGCGAGTAGAGTTTTAGGTTCTCTCCTGTGCTTCGAGGGTTTGTCTGTCTGTCTGTCTGTCTGTCTGTCTGTCTGTCTGTCTGTCTGTCTGTCTGTCTGTCTGTCTGTCTGTCTGTCTGTCTGTCTGTCTGTCTGTCTGTCTGTCTGTCTGTCTGTCTGTCTGTCTGTCTGTCTGTCTGTCTGTCTGTCTGTCTGTCTGTCTGTCTGTCTGTCTGTCTGTCTGTCTGTCTGTCTGTCTGTCTGTCTGTCTGTCTGTCTGTCTGTCTGTCTGTCTGTCTGTCTGTCTGTCTGTCTGTCTGTCTGTCTGTCTGTCTGTCTGTCTGTCTGTCTGTCTGTCTGTCTGTCTGTCTGTTTGTTTGTTTGTTTGTTTGTTTGTTTGTTTGTTTGTTTGTTTGTTTGTTTGTTTGTTTGTTTGTTTGTTTGTTTGTTTGTTTGTTTGTTTGTTTGTTTGTTTGTTTGTTTGTTTGTTTGTTTGTTTGTTTGTTTGTTTGTTTGTTTGTTTGTTTGTTTGTTTGTTTGTTTGTTTGTTTGTTTGTTTGTTTGTTTGTTTGTTTGTTTGTAAATTTTATTTAAATTAAGTATCAAATGTATTTAGCTCACATAATTCAACTAATTGAGGACATTGTTGGTTTCACTGAGGAGGGAAACTGGAAAAAAATTCTGTAGATCCAATTTTTCTTGAATACTATTATCGCCATGCAAACTTCCAAAGAATGAATCAAGGTAAAGTATATACTTTAACAAATACTCACATTAACGTATTTGTCTCCAATTGCTTCAGAATATAATGGAGTAGATTTGGGCTGAGGATTTTCTGTAGATTTGGGATGAAGATTTGTTGTGGTTGCTGTTGTTGTAAGGTTCTGTACTTCAAGCGATTGTGTAAGTTGATGTGAAGCCGGTAACAAGGGCATTGGTACATCCTGCAGGAAACATAAACAGACTTGTTCATTTGTTTAATGGATGTGTGTATTTAACTATATACTAGACGTTACTATCGCAAGTGAAGTTCTGCCTCGAGTGGGAGGAAAACCTTTAGCATACTCTGCAGGAAACTTTGTGCAGTTTGTGGCCAACGTAACATCCTCCCATTGCCCACTACAGCTGAGTTCACCCACCACCCGAGTTTACCCACTCCACCCGAGTTTGCCCACACCACCCAAGTTTACCCACTCCACCCAAGTTTGCCCACTCCACCCAAGTTTGCCCACACCACCCGAGTTTACCCACCCCACCCGAGTTTACCCACTCCACCCAAGTTTACCCACACCACCCGAGTTTACCCACACCACCCGAGTTTGCCCACTCCACCCAAGTTTACCCACAACACCCAAGTTTACCCACTCCACCCAAGTTTGCCCACACCACCCAAGTTTACCCACTCCGCCCGAGTTTGCCCACTCCACCCAAATTTACCAGACTCCACCCAAGTTTGCCCACTCCACCCAAGTTTGCCCACTCCACCTGAGTTTGCCCACTCCACCTGAGTTTACCAGACTCCACCCGAGTTTGCCCACGTCACCCAAGTTTGCCCACTCCACCTGAGTTTACCAGACTCCACCCGAGTTTGCCCACTCCACCCAAGTTTGCCCACTCCACCCGAGTTTGCCCACTCCACCCAAGTTTACCAGACTCCACCCAAGTTTGCCCACCCCACCCAAGTTTACCAGACTCCACCCAAGTTTGCCCACTCCACCCAAGTTTACCAGACTCCACCCAAGTTTGCCCACTCCACCCAAGTTTTCCCACTCCACCTGAGTTTACCAGACTCCACTCGAGTTTGCCCACGTCACCCAAGTTTGCCCACTCCACCCAAGTTTGCCCACTCCACCCGAGTTTACCAGACTCCACCCGAGTTTGCCCACGTCACCCAAGTTTGCCCACTCCACCTGAGTTTACCAGACTCCACCCGAGTTTGCCCACCCCACCCAAGTTTGCCCACTCCACCTGAGTTTGCCCACCCCACCCAAGTTTACCAGACTCCACCCAAGTTTGCCCACCCCACCCAAGTTTACCAGACTCCACCCAAGTTTTCCCACTCCACCCAAATTTACCCACTCCACCCAAGTTTGCCCACTCCACTCAAGTTTTCCCACTGCACGCAAGTAAACATAAAGATCACGTACGTCACGATGATGCACAAATTCGATCAAGACTCTCGTTGAATTAATTAATTATTTTACGAAATAGATGACATTTCGAATTATCACCATCGGTTGAAGAGCAAGTAGCCTGCGTACAGACTCATATTACATGTTGAAGTTAGTAGGAAATATCATATAAATAGGAAAAACAAGCACATTCAGCCAACAATTTGAAAAAAAATACTAGACAAAGCATAAACCGAAATTCAAAAACTCATTAATAATTCATGAGGAAAACACAAAGGAAAATCATGACCGTGACGTGTCTCGCTATTTTCGATGAACTTTTTCTTCGATTTTGCGGCTCAGATAACTTCAATTTTCAAAATTGATTTGAAGCCATTTAAAACATTTGCAGTACGTGTTTTAAATCTGATAAAACACTGCTGCTTATGTTTCAAATCAGTAGTACATAAACATCTTGAAACTCAAAATATGACCTAAAACAAGACAACAAATAAAACGGTGATATTCCGACATGACCAAGTGACTAGAATAAAATATTTACTTTCTATACAAGAATGGTGAAATAGGATTAAAATACTACTAGTGTTATATTAAAACGGTCAACGGTGAGGTTAGAAAACTCAAAATTTTAAGACTTACAGGAAGTACGACCGATTAGATAATAATTCATCTCTTGAGTCTTAAATCATCTCACAATATTAAACCTCTTGCATTTAACAACTCTAGAATTCTCTTTTCCCGATTTTCATTATCAAATTTTGTTTGTAATTTTTGAATTTTTGGTAACTTAAAATTTTTGAATTTCCTTAGTCTTGTTGCTCATGTTTCAAGATGTTTACTTCGGTTTATGCATATAGTTTATGCTTAAGGTGAAGTAATACGAGCAACAAATTGCTGCAACATTGCAACCTCGTCCCCAGGGCATTTTGCCTCCACGTTGGGAGGTCGGCGAAAATGGCCCTGGCATTGACTGGTCGATTCTATAATCGGATTGGCCGGTTTAAAAACTTGATTAATTCAGATACTGTGTAATTCATTCATCAAAATATGAATTGCAATAAATCCACTCTGCGAAGTTCATCCAAAGAATTGTAACGATAGCTTTGGTTAAAGTCAAGAACAACATTAGATATGTGTTTCTTCCCGACACTTAAATGTATCCTGGATAATCGTGGGGAGTATCATGATGAATAATGCTAGCCAGTTGTATTTATGATAAAGGTTCACATGAGTGATTCGGCAGAGCGTTAAATATTTCTTATTTATTATTCATGTATACGTATTATACAAAAACGAAACACAAAGACCGCATAAATTTTCTTGCCAAAACACCCCAAAATTCTGGGTGTCACGTGACCAGCCGATGCCAGGGCCATTTTCGCCGACCTCCCAACGTGGAGGCAAAATGCCCTGGGGACGAGGTTGGCAACATTGTTGCGTTGCAAGTTGAAAAGAGTTGTTGCACGTATTACCACCCACCTCAAACATTGTCACAGAGGCGTAGGAAGTGGGGGGGCTGGGGGGGGGGGGGGGGGCTTGAGCAAATTTTAAATGGGGGCTGACCCCCACCAAAAAAAAAGTCAGGACAAGCCTTGCTGAATTTAATGATTGTATTAGTACGACTATACAGAGGCTAGGAGAGCAGCTACTTACGGTAATCTACCTACGGGGTTCATCTACACGACAACACGAGATTTCACAAACGGGTGTAGCGTGATTGCGTGAATAGCCTGAAGTGTTAGCCATCCTGCCACGCGACATGCGGGCTAATACTTTCTTCGTTTTTATGTTAAAATTTGAACTATGCTTGCTGTAGAATTAGATGAAAAAGTTTCCTCAAATTGCTGCAAATTGTGTTTCCGAGGATCTAGATTTCAAAATTTTCCGGAGAGCACCCCAAACCCCTGCTAAAAATGCGGTCACTGTTTATCTGCATGTCGACTTCAGCGCCCCCAACTTTGAATCCGTTCCTACGCCTCTGCATTGTCACGCAATAATGATTTTGTTGCAAGTTGAAACCACTGGTTGAAACAGCATGTTGGAGCAACTAGTACTGGCGTCTACTTTTTTTAACTTGCAACAAAATCATTGTTGCGTGACAATGTTTAAGGTGGGTGGTGATACGTGCAACAATGCTTTTGAACTTGCAATGTTGCGTTGAAAGTTGAAGAAAAATGTTTCCCTTCCCTTAAAAGTTTTGCTGATATTTCGAAAGCCGCCAATTAAGCAGTGTACGTGTGGAAATTCATTTGGATTTGCATCAACAATTAAATCTAGGAATCATGCTTACCAACGCTTCTTTGTAATCGAAAATAACGGCCTCCTGAAAGTAACGGCTACCCAAAAGTAACGGCTACCCGAAAGTATAAAACAGCCCCGATGGGCGCTAAATGCTGAAAGTAACGCGCCTACGGGAAACTCTACGGTAATTAAGATTATGGCCTAATAACTCACCTTTCCGTATATACGGCAAGAGCAAATTTCTTTCAAAGCGCTGTAAAAAATATAGAAAACACCACAGGTGAAGCAAGTCAAGAAAGCCTGCACACATTTTCTTCTAAACCTGGCCATTGCAATGAAGATATATCCGACTTCCTTGTGATGACAAACCAACCCTAAACAACGCCTCAGAAACAAACGACATAGATCCTCCCAAATCAAACGTTTTTTGAGAGAACATTTGGTTACTATGATATTGACAACCGTTAATGGACTTTTTCTAAACAAAATGAAAAAAATAGATAAAATCTGCTCGAGAGTGTTAACTTCGCATATTTAATATAACATAAAACCGACATTTTAAAGATTTTCAATAATAGAACTGAAATTCAACTCACATATAGGTTAACGTGGCTCCATATACAGTTTCTAGAAAACTGGAAAATACAAGTTTGGGAGTCCAAAACACGTGCATAAACAATTCTGAAAAAGAACAATGACGTTTCAAAATGGCCGCCAATTACCCTTCAAACTAATTTAATTCGAAAAAAACTTTGGTGACTCCCCATAATTTTTTTATTAAAACTTTTCTTGAAGTATGAGTAATCAATAGGCCGATTTTAAAAAAATTCTGTAGATCCAAATTTCTTAAAAAGTAACAAACATGATTTTTTCGAAAAAATAAATATTCTAAATAGGAACTCATCCATTTCATAAATTATGAGGAAGACTTTTATTAGTTAACTATAACATCTCATCAAAGAATGATGAGAGAACTAAAATGTGAATACATGTAAAGTCGTTCCCAGGTCCCTGTCTCTGGGATTCGTTCCCAGATCTCTGTCTATGTTTATCTATTACGCTCTATCTCCCCCTAAGTCTTTAGTGTTCCTCGTGGATATGAACAATCCGGCCATTGCAATGAGGATGTAACCAACTTCTTTGTGACGACAAACCAACCCTGAACAATGCCTCAAAAACAAACGGCATAGATCCTCCCAAATCAAACATTTTTTGAGAGAACATTTGGTTACTATGATATTGACAACCGTTAATGGACTTTTTCTAAACAAAATGAAAAAAATACATAAAATCTGCTCGAGAGTGTTAACCTCGCATATGTAATTAAAATAAAACCGACATTTTAAAGATTTTCAATAATAGAACTAAAATTCAACTCACCTATAGGTTAAGGTGGCTCCATATACAGTTTCTAGAAAAATGGAAAATACAAGTTTGGGAGTCC
>OZ036007.1:9381792-9431792 GCA_964035015.1 Corallium rubrum
ATGATAAGTACTTCTACTAAAGCTAAACACAGTATGATTTACTTTACCTTGTACTGGGTTTGATTCATGCTTGAATATTTAAAATACAAACGTTTCTTTTCGAGCTTTTGTAAAAATTGTTTCTCTGTTTACAACATTAATTTTGCAGTTGCCACCATCACATGGAGCCTGCAAATCTGCAATTATATCAGCGGAATGGGGATCAATTTTGGTGAGTACTTCATCTTATATAGATAATGTGGTTACCTTCTTTTATTTTATTTTATTTTTATTTTTATTTACAAGCTTTGTCATAAATGACCGGTGATCCCTACAGAGCTTATTGCTCCATTCACAGGGTCCCTAAATATAAATATACATTATTTACAACACATTTTATCTACAAGACTGGGCAACGGACGACACGAGTGACATTTAATACAGACAGTTTTAAACGTTTGCGGGACATCAATGTCATATATTTGTTCAGTCATGGTACGATAATAATTCAGTAAGTAGGATTTAAATTGACCAATGGAAACATCAGCTTCACGGGTATGTGATGGTAAACTATTGAAAATTCTTGGAGTTCTGTTGTAAAAGCTATTTTGGTAAGTTAAAGTATTTACTCTCGGTACGTTTATTGCAATACTGTTATTTGAGTCACGCCTGGTGACACGATTACTTGATTTTATAGTTATATATTGGTCGTTTCTTTTCATTGCCTTGAAAAAGTACACTAAGTCCAGGTATTCATGCCAGTAGCACAAGGGAAGTAACCCTGTCATTAACAGTCGTTCTTTGTAACAGGTGTCTGATCGAAACGGCAGCGACAGGATGAATCTTGTTGCACGTCGTTGAACCTTTTCGATGTCAAGGATTGATGAAACAGATTGAGGCGACCAGACTTGCGAGCTGTACGCGAAGTGACTTCGTACCAACGTCTTGTACAGTGTGCAACGGACTCGAGGATCATGCATGTCGATGGAGGATCTTCTTACAAACCCCAGCATCCTGTTGGCTTTCGCACATACAGCTGAAACTTGGTGGTTCCATTTGAGATCCGGGGTGATCAAAACTCCGAGGTCTTTTTGCACAGCTCGCTTACAAATGACTGAGGTGTTGGTAAGATCATCATTGGTCAGGTGGTAACATGACTGCACAGGGTTTAGATTTCGTGTCACCGTAAGAACACCACATTTGGATTGGTTTAGGTTCATACGCCACATTCGACACCACTGGTTGATTCCATCAAGATCGCATTGAAGATGTTTAGCGTCCTCCGTTGTTCCTATGGTACGATAACACTTGGTGTCATCAGCAAACAGTGCTACGGACGATGCAGTGGTCTTTTCAGGTAGGTCGTTCACGTACATAAGAAACAATAAAGGACCAAGAATTGAACCCTGAGGAACACCTGATAGTACTGGTATTGGTCGCGATGTCTTTCCCAGAACGGTGACTTTCTGAAAGCGGTCAGTTAGGTAATTTTGAAGCCAGTTAAACAAGTTTCCACAAACTCCAAAGTTACGTAGTTTTTTTAGTAGAAGCTGATGATCAACCCTGTCGAAGGCTTTAGCAAAATCAAGATAGAGGATGTCAGTTTGGACTCTTTTGTCTAGCGACTCGCCGATCTCATGTAGAACTTGTAGCAATTGTGATGTTGTTGACTTTCCCCTGAGGAATCCAAATTGGAGGTTATACAATTGACATGATACATGGTTGATCAGTTGGTCGTAAATACAACGCTCGAAGACTTTTGATACAATGGGGAGTAAAGATATGGGTCGATAATTTGAGACTTCGTTCTTTTGACCACCTTTAGGAATAGGTATTATATTAGAGACCTTCCATTCCGCTGGGACTCTCCCGGTACTTAAGCTTTTGTTGAAGACATCACTAAGCGATGAGGAAATATAGGGTGCACAGCATCTGAGCAACTTTGCTGGAATTCTGTCTGGACCAGTAGCTTTGTTGTCATCGAGCGAGAGAAGAATGCGTCTAACGTCATCAGGAGAAATGTAGATATCACTAATGCAATCACACGATGCGGTGGTCGAAACTGGATGATCATTATAATCTTCTTGGGAAAGGGGTGGATTAAACATAGAATAGAAGAAGTTATTTAAAAGGTTTGCAACGTCCTGGGGATTTTCAGCTGTGATAGTTCCTTCATCACGCTTCCAGGTCATTTTGCTCGGTACGCTGGATGTATTTGACACGGATTTAAACAACGACCAAAATCTCTTTGTGTTAGATTTCATTAAACTAGGCAAACTCTGGAAGAATTCTTTTCGCTTTCGCGACAGAAGAGATTTACAGGAACGACGAAGGTCTCGAAAGTTTTCCCAGAGGTTGATGCGAGAGCTCTTTTTCGCTTTTCTTCTGGCGGTTTCTTTTTTGTTCAACAGGTGGCGGATTTCATTGTCAAGCCAAGGCGGAGATTTGCGTTTTTTCATAACTTTAGTCGGGATATGACGATGCACAGCATCCATAAAACGATCGCACCAACGTATTTATCCCATTTGTCCCTTATTGTACTCACCCAGCTTCATTTGTTACTTAGTAAAAGTGGCCAATGAAACAAAAATTAAGTTTGTCATAGTTGAAAGAACACTTAAAATGACAAAGTAACATCTTTTGCAGTTTTTCGTTTCCTTACTTCGTTCTTGAGATATTTCAGTTTGTTTGATATGCAAATGAAACATTTGACGTCACACATGCATAATGAAGTTATCAGAGAAAGTTATATATCTTTGCTATTATCAAACGAAATCACTTGAAAATCTGCATGTTTGATGTTGTGAAAACTTGGGCTTTAAGCCCCCCCCCCCTCCAATTTTTCTAAGTAAATTAATATTGTATCCAAAAAGTATTTTATTGCAATAGACAGAAAAATTGTTCAATCAGTCCCTCTAGTACACGCAGCGGTCTGCACTTGAACAGTATATCAACAATACAAAGCAAGGGAGCATACCAGAAATGAGCACTGTTACTGTTGACAATATGTTGTGTTGGGCGTTTGTTCTGGTTTGCTCTTATATATAAATCTTAATCTATTAATGAAAACAAACAAACAAAGTGTTGTCTTTTGAGAGTTTTCTGACCTTCAGAACTCTGTAAATTCTTCCCCCAAAATGCAGGAAATGGCATAACCTTTAGTTTTGATTTTCTCGACTTAGACAACCAGTGCCCCAGGCCCCAGATTCTGACCGGCCCATAAAAATGAGTGAATAAAAAAATTATGCAGTTTCTCTTTGAAAGTCCGAACTAGCCTGAGAAAATCACACACTATCTCAGCCACGGGACCCCTTCTGTTTGAAAGCGGGAGGGGAGTGGCGCCTGAGGCAGCCTCGCTTTCAGTTCACCATACTCCAGGGATGGCTCAACACCGTTGTCAAACGTTTTGCGCATGTGCGACGTCCGAGCTCGTCTTCGGAAAAAGAGCGGGAAAACAATGAAATATTTGACGTGTCCAAGAGTCCGACACAAAAGTTAAAATTATAAGCATACTACCAAAAAGATAACGTAGGTAATTTGTGCATGGCTTCTTTGTTAGTTTTGTAACATATTCTCAATTTACCCCCTTCGTAATTTTCTTTACCCTTTTTTAAAAACACAAATGAATAGTCGAGTGTTACTTAGTCTTCACTGTCTGGTCGTTGTTGTCGCCACGGCTAGTTCCCACTTCTCTTGCAGTGTTATATTCTAGCGAATTCACGCATGCGCAAACGCCTGGCAGCGGTGCTGGATGGCTCCATCATTGGATGGCTCTCATTTTGTGACCGGGAAGGTTAATCCGGCACTGTAGACAACGTTTCTTTAGAAAAATTACTACGCCAATGAACTTACCAAATCAAATCGTTTTAGATGTCATTTACAGAATTCGTGTCCATTCTGTATCCGGGTACGGGTACTCGGCTTCACGTCCATTCTGTAAATAGTACATATATATATTGTCTATATTCATCTATCATGTAACTCATTTCTTGAGACGTTTTGCGAGTAAACAATGAAACGTTAAATTTTATTTAATATTATGGTATTTTTATCCTGTGTTGGATAGCTTTTATTCGTGTTTTGTGCTGGGCATTGATATTTTTAATTAGACATACTTAATTTTCGTATCGTAGGCACATTAATTTTTAGATTAAATAATTCTGAGACAAATTTGTTGAATAAAATTTATACTTATTATGACAGAGTTGCCTTAAATTTCAGAACAAGAATTTTACAAGGATATTATTAACATTTATATCTAAATTTGAAAGTTTCTCAAATAGTACATGTTTCCTTAATTTTGAAATATTGTTCACAGCAAAGCAAAAAGGCGAGCTTTTTACGAAGGACAGTAACACTATGCTTTTTCACACTCGTAATCTCAATTAATAATTTAAAAATATTGTTTATAAACTTGTACATAGACATTTCTATGTACTGTTTTAGAAATATTATATATTAACATTTAACGTATTTGCATACAGAAATATTTACATTACAATATACGTTATTGGGGGATGAGGTGAATTAATTTTTTTTGGTCAAACCTGCCAATCCGCAGTTATTTTGTTTTTTGAAATCCAATCCGCAGTTATGATTTGCATGAGTCTGGCAAATTTTATTTCAACACGCTGACAACTATTTGAATTAAGGTGATGTAATACGAGCAACAAATTGCTGCGACATTGTTGCGTTGCAAGTTGAAAAGTGTTGTTGCACGTATTACCACCCACCTTAAACATTGTCACGTAACGATGGTTTTGTTGCATGTTGAATCAGCATGTTGTAGCAAGTAGAACTGTAGAACGTTTTTTCAAGAAATTTTTTCAACTTGCGACAAAATCATTGTTGCGTGGCAATGTTTAAAGTGGGTGGTAATACGTGCAACGACGCTTTTCAACTCGCAGCGCAACAAAGTTCCATTGAAATTTGAAGAAAAATGTTACCTCACCTTTGGTGTTGACTCACCTAACTCACCTATGATCATTTCCCTCACGACGATGACAATGAAAGATCGTCGTTAATAATGATATAAATAACAGGGGAATCCACAATCCGAGGCAGGAATAAGACTTCCAGGTAGAAAATTACTGAAAAAATCTATAATGAGAGGTCAATTATAGGGAAAATCCGCAATCCGTAACTTTTACAGGATTCATAAATCCGACAGAAATTTTTATTGGAACCAAAATCTGCGTTGATTTGTAGAAGAAAATCTCGCCGAATCGTACACCTATTCACCCCCTCCCCCCTCCACACACACATGCTTTTATATGGGTCTTAGTTTTACACGCTTATAGGACTATTGTCTTATAGTAATTGAGATAATTGAAATACACGATTCCTGTTCTGTTGATAGCTGTGTCTCTAGGTCTTTTGGGTTTTTGTCCTTATTGTTCTCTGGACCTCTTTGTTTTCTTCAAATATGCAGAGCGCTTGTCTTGGCACTCCGGAAGGTGGACGGTCGTTGTTGTTGTTGTTGTTGTTGTCGTTGTTGTTGTTGTTGTTGTTGTTGTTGTTGTTGTTGTTGTTGTTGTTGTTGTTGTTGTTGTTGTTGTTATTGTTGTTGTTGTTGTTGTTGTTGTTGCTTCTGCTTTTGTTGTTGCTGTTGCTTCTGCTGTTGTTGTTGTTATTGTTGATGCTGTTGCTACTGCTGTTGTTGTTGCTGCTGCTGCTGCTGTTGTTGTTGCTGCGGTTGTTGTCGCTGTTCTTGTTATTGACTCATATTGATACTTTTGTTGTTGTTGTTGTTGTTGTTGTTGTTGTTGTTATTGTTGTTGTTGCTCTGATTGCTGCAGTTGTTTTTGTTTTTACTGTTGGTGTCGCTGTTGTTGTTGCTGCAGAGCTGCTGCCCCTGTTGCTGTTGTTGATGATATTAACGACGTTCCTGCTGCTGTTGGCATTGGTGATGCTGCTGTTTCTGTTACTGTTGTCGTCGTTGTTGTTATTGTTGTCGTTGTTTTTGTTTTTGTTGCTGTTGACGACATTGACGTTGTTGTTCATGCTACCTTCGCCATTGTTGTTGTTGTTGTTGTTGTTGTTGTTGTTGTTGTTGTTGTTGTTGTTGTTGTTGTTGTTATTGTTGTTGTTGCTGCTGCTGTTTCTGTTACTGTTGTTGCTGCTATTGTTGTTGATGTTGTTGTTGTTGACGGCAATGACAATGTTGTTTCTGTTGTCGTTGTTGCTGTTGATGACATTGACAATGTTGTTTCTGTTGTCGTTGTTGCTGTTGACGACATTGACAATGTTGTTGTTGTTGTTGTTGTCGTCGCGATGTAAACGTGCAGGTGGGGTTTTTCTTATGGTTATACCACTTCGCCAGCCGTAGACGAAGGCGTTTACAGTATAAGATAGATAATGGAGGGTTGAAAACCATGGTCGCAGGTAACGCTGTACAAAATCATATTTTGTGTCTAGATTGAACACTCGAACTGTGAGTATAGGCAGGTAGCAAATCAAATATGTAGCAACAACAAGGAACTGTGTTGCCAAAATCTTTTTGTGCTTTTCAACAGCGGCGGATTTCTTTTTCTCTCGGCAATCCAGCATCAGTTTTAGCTTGAAATAGATTCTAATATTAGCGTAGACGGCGAAAATGTAAGCTACGATTGTCTGAAAAGCTACAAATAATGTAGAGATGTACGTGTACCATTCGAAGCTGGCGCACAGGATTGTGTTCAGAGGTTGGACTGCCAGGAACAGCGCTGTGACTTTCAGGACAGTGGACTTTTTCATTTTGTAATACATGGGGTAAACCACTGCGATATACCTCTGACAAGTGATCCCGAGAATGGTTATGATCGAAAAGGCCGCCGACAGTTGTCCTCCATATTCAACGATACTGATGAAGAAACAGTACGAAGTGGGTGTCCCAGGGAGACGTGGACCAAACAGCATCAGCAACTTGGTTACGACAAAAGACGACTGCACGACCACGGCGCTGAAGAGACCTTCTATAGCCAGAGTGACTGTGAGAATTCGCATGCTTTTCCCTAGATGTCTGTTTCTGAAGACGCCAACGAGCACAAGGGTGTTCGAGACGATAGAAGAGAAAATACCTAGGCAGTTTAAAATTAATAGGATGCAAAGATTTACGGAAAACGTTTTATCTGGACTAGATACCTCCTGACCAATGGTCGAACATTGCCATGTTACAAGGTCAGAGCTTGCGTTTGATGCGGAATGATTAGATAGATGTGTTTCGTTGTCCATTTAAGACGTTCCGGCTTCGACTCGTCTCCGTTCTACTCTTCTCTGCTTTACTCTCCTCCTTTGCCTGTATTACACTAAACGAGCTGTTTGACTGAGTGTTTTTTTAAACTATATCTTTTCCGCTACGATAATCATTTCAAATTACAGACAACGGAACTGAGTTAATAATGTGCCGAAAGAAAAGAGTTTTTCATTACTTGATTTCATGTGAGAATTCAAGTTTAGGAATCAGCTGTTTCAACAATATGCCTACGCGCTTTGAACTGTAAGCCGTTTCAAATTTAAACTATGACTGTGTTTCATTTTAATCACATAAAGAAGTGTATATATAAACACAGTTTTATTTGAATGTTTGTGAAAGCTTCGAAAATGAAGACAGTTCTGTCAATGAAAGTCTTGAGTTCCTTTACAGCCTATGTACGTAATCTCTATAACAAGAATTTCCAAGATAGGAAGTTCCTAGCTTTTTGAATAATTGCTAATAAAAAAATATTGTTTAAATTAATTCTTAAAAGAACTTTCTGATATTGACATATAGGCAAGATTTTCGTTCACAGTAACTTAAAATTTCACTTGTTTTGTTTTTTTAAAAAGGTTTAGTTTTTTTGTAGGTAAATAGTAAAAAAATAGTCGATTTGTTTTAATTCCCCAGTGCATTGGGTTGATTGAGATTTGTAATTGCTGTGTTATTTCCTTCAGGCACTTAAAAAGCCTGAATTATTTCGTTTCCAATTTGTTTGATGTCGAACCGTAACTAGACTATTGCAGACCTGCCAAGTCTCGCGGTCTCACAATTCCGTACTCGATTCTCACGATAAACAAAAATCCTAAAACTAAATTGTAGATTCTTCATTGGTATGATTTCAGTATTTTAATTTACCAAAATTTAGCGACAAAATAAATATGGACATAGATTGTATAAGAAGAGAAAATACCTATAGGAAGTGTATATATAAACACAGTTTTGTTTGAATGTTTGTGAAAGCTTCGAAAATGAAGACAGTTCTGTCAGTGAAAGCTAATTGAGTTCCTTTACAGTTTACAGCCTATGTAATCTCTATAACAAGAATTCCCAAGATAAGAAGTTCCTAGCTTTTTGAATAATTGCTAATAAAAAAATATTGTTTAAATTAATTCTTAAAAGAACTTTCGGATATAGGCAAAATTTTCGTTCACAGTAACTTAAAATTTCACTTGTTTTTTTTTTTAAAAAAGGTTTAGTTTTTTTGTAGGTAAATAGTAAAAAATAGTCGATTTGTTTTAATTTCCCAATGCACTGGGTTGATTGAGATTTTTAATTGGTATGTTATTTCCTTCAGGCACTTAAAAAGCCAGAATTATTTCGTTTCCAATTTGTTTGATGTCAAACCGTAGATTGGCTAGACTATTGTTAAATAGAAACATGCAAATGGCACTCTGAATTTGAAAAGAACATGCACCTGGAACTTTAAAGACAACGGATGAAAACATGCAAGGTTGTTTTTCACTCTTTTTAAAATTTAGGCCTTAAAGGAAGGGTCAGAATATATGGTTATAATATGACTCAAGGCTTTCAATCACAGAAGTGTCTTCATTTTCGAAGCTTTCGGCACAGACATTCAAACAAAACTGTGTTTATATACACTTCTTTATGTGATTAATATACTAATTGAAACACAGCGCTCTGAAAAGAACACCTTGAACAACTTCAAAGACAACAGATGGCTATATCTTCCATTCATTTCATCTTTCATTCAACAAATAAGGCGGAGTATACAAAGGAACACAACGATTTGTTGAAGATAAGATTGTTTTTCATCCTTTTTTAAAGTGCCTATGAAGCGAAAATTATTATTGACTTAAATGAAAGAACTCTTAAAACTACAACGTAACATCTTTTGCAGATCTTCGTTTCCGTGCTTCGTTGTTGAGATATTTCAGTTTCTTTGATATGCAAATTAAACACTTTGACATCACACATGTATAATGAGTTATCGGAGAAAGTTCTATATTTTTGCTATTATCAAACGAAATCACTTCGATGCCGATCCTGTGCGTCTATTTCGCATACAGCATTAGACATACAGGTTTTTAGTCTATTTCGTATGATATAACAGCAAAGATACCGAACCTTCTCTGATAACTCATTATACACGTGTGACGTCAAAGTGTTTAATTTGCATATCAAAAAAATTGAAGTATCTCAACAACGAGGCACGGAAACGAAGATCTGCAAAAGATGTTACTTTGTCGTTTTGAGAGTTCTTTCATTTAAGACAATAATAATTTTGGCTTCATAGGACTTTAAGATTAATAGGAGGAGAATATTGGACAGTAAGAGATTGCCAAAAGCAATTTGGACCAAGAGAAACGCTTAGAGTTAACGATAAAGTTTTGAACACCGGCTATAAACGCCAAAACTAAAGCCACTGTAAACGAAACGCCAAACGATTTTATTCAGCACAGGGAGAGGTCCAGGTCTCAAAGTGTTAAAACCTATCTCTTTAACACTTTGAAGCCTGACGACGAGTCTTTAAGGTTCATTCTGGCTAATGCCAGGTGATTTTATTCAGCCGGTCCAAGAGCTCAAAGTGTTAATACAATTATCATGCAAGCATATCACTTGACTATGCGATGTTAATAGGGGTGGACCGTTAGAAAAGTGATGGGGGGAGGAGGAAACTAAAAAGATTCGTGGAAGGCCATTTGAACGGGGGAAATAATTCGTACACAAAGAAAATTTTTAATTGCAAACTGAAAATCCTGAGAGAAAAACATCCTGCACGAGCAACTGAACATGGCAAAAGTGTGCACGCTGAAAAAGTCCCTCTTATCACTTTTCTAATGATCCGCCCCTTCCCATTATTCATTTTCTGACAATATTCATTTATAACATCGATACGCTTTCAAACGAACTACAAGAACTTAAATCGAAATAGATTAGATATACTGCCGAAACAGAGAACGTAGGAGTCTAACGTTTCGAGCGAAGGCCCTTCGTCAGAGAGAAACGTAAAGAGTGTAAACAAACAACGAGCTTATATAAGAAAGGTAATCATGTAACCAAAAATAACAATCAGATAAAAATGACAATAACGTTCTTTCGTATGTTTCTTCTGTACAAGCTGTCGTAAGTTAACGGGACTTGAACCCCTTGGGGTCCCCGAGGGGCCCCCAGCCCGCCGCAGCCCCACCCCCGCCAAAACTAGAATACGGTATTATAACGACTAAACATAAAAATACATTTAACAGCAAGATTAAATTTAATTCTTTGAACGTTTTCATGGCGATAAAGTAATATAAATAAGTTTTGTGGAAAACTTATTTATATTAAGATTAAATTTATTGAGAGCTAAAAAATTTGGCTTCATGACTCCATCGAGGATGGCAGCTGAGTTCTTTAGCTCAGCAAAAACAAAACTGCGAGCCTGTTGGCTTCTTATTACATGAAGTTCTTTACCTTTCGATTGATGAATGCAAAATGAAATAGTTTAATTTGGTTTCTTGATATATATATATATATATATATATATATATATATATATATATATATATATATATATATATATATATATATATATATATATATATATATATATATATATATATATATATATATTACATAAAGTAAAAAGACTATCTAAGTAATAAATCTTCTCTTCATCTAAAAACACATGTATCAAATAATACATACAGCTTTCAAACCATGTCAATCAAATCATGATAATAGGGGGCCCCACACCAAATATGCCTAAGGGCCCCGTCTTCCTCCGTTACGTACGCCACTGCTCAGGTGCATGCGAAAACAACCTCGGTCTGAGAACAATTCAAACCGTACGTATGTCACAAGTAGCTTAGCTTGTACTGACAGTAAAAACAAACGAAAAAAACTTTGCAAACTCAAGCTGAAAACACAAATAACGTACAAAAACCATTATTAACTGAAAACAAACTGACACAATAATGCGACTTGTAGCCCAACAAGTATTTGTGACACACGTACGGTTTGACTAGTTCCCAGGGATATCAATATCGAAAACAACTTCGGTCTACCATCTGAGTTTTACTATTTGTAATTACTCTGTAATCTCCATTTAATAACAAACTAATCAGCATCATCAAGTGGGAATTTTCCATGAACATTTTAAGAAAAGTTAGAAAACTACAGAAATCTTAAGGCTCGTTTTGTTTAAGCTTGTAACTTTACAAATAGGTGCAGGTTTTAATTTAGATCGTTTTTAATCGTTTTAGGTCGTTTTTAGATCGTTTCTAGATCGTTTTTAGATCGTTTTTAGATCGTTTTAGGTCGCAGTTTTAGATCGTTTCTAGGTCGTTTTAGGTCGTTTTTGACCATTTCTAGGTCGTCTTAGGACGTCGTTTTTAGATCGTTTCTAGATCGTTTTGAGTCGTTTTAGGTCGTTTTTAGATCGTTTTAGATCGTTTTTAGACCGTTTTAGATCGTTGTAGATCGTTTTTAGATCGTTTTAGGTCGGTTTTAGATCGTTTTTAGATCGTTGTAGGTTGTTTTTAGGTCGTTTTTAGTTCGTTTTTAATTAGGTCGTTTTTAGATTGTATAATTTTAGGTCGTGTTTAGATCGTTTTAGGTCGTTGTAGATCGTTTTTAGATCGTTTTAGGTCGGTTTTAGATCGTTTTTAGATCGTTGTAGGTTGTTTTTAGGTCGGTTTAGTTCGTTTTTAATTAGGTCGTTTTTAGATTGTATAATTTTAGGTCGTGTTTAGATCGTTTTAGGTCGTTCCTTGTTTCAGCATAACGATGTGTTTTCGTTTGGGCTTGTTAATTTTGGCTACTAGTGTAGACTCGGAATAAAGATTATTTTTTATTCTGTGGTGACCCTGGCCCAATTTCAAAAAGTTTTTGGCCAGGTAACCACTAATCTCATTCTAGGTTTTCTAGGTCGTTTTTAGATCGTTTTAGGTCGCAGTTTTACATCGTTTCTAGGTCGTTCTAGGTCGTTTTTAGACCGTTTCTAGATCGTTTTGAGTCGTTTTTAAATCATTTTAGGTCGTTTTTAGATCGTTTTAGGTCGTTTTAGATCGTTTCTAGATCGTTTTTAGTCGTTTTAGGTCGTTTTTAGACCGTTTTAGTTCGTTTTAGATCGTTTTAGGTCGGTTTTAGATCACTTTTAAGTCGCTTTTAAGTCGTTTTTAGATCGTTTTAGTTTTTAGTCGTTTTTAGATCGTTGTAGGTTGTTTTTAGGTCGGGTTAGGTCGTTTTTAGTTCGTTTTTAATTAGGTCGTTTTTAGATAGTTTTAGGTCGTTCTTAGATCGTTTTTAGATCGTCTTAGGCTGTTTTTAGATCGTTTCTAGATCGTTTTGAGTCGTTTTTAGATCGTTTTAGGTCGTTTTAGATCGATTTAGGTCGTTTTAGATCGTTTTTAGACCGTTTTACGTCGTTTTAGATCGTTTTTAGATCGTTTTAGGTCGTTTCTTGATCGCTTTAGGTCGTTCCTTGTTTCAGCATAACGACGTGTTTTCGTTTGGGCTTGTTAATTTTGGCTACTAGTGTAGACACTAGACACAGAATAAAGATTGTGTGGATATAGACTCACATTAAATTGACCATATACTGACGTCATATGTACAACGTCATGTGTGCTGTTCGCGCGACGTTGGGAGGTCGGCGAAAATGGCCCTGGCATCGGCTGGTCGATTCTATAATCGGATTGGCCGGTTTAAAAACTTGATTAATTCAGATACAGTGTAATTTATTCATCAAAATATGAATTGCAATAAATCCACTCTGCGAAATTCATCCAAAGAATTGTAACGATAGCTTTGGTTAAAGTCAAGAACAACATTAGATATATGTTTCTTCCCGACATTTAAATGTATCCTGGACAATCGTGGGGAGTATCATGATGAATAATGCCAGCCAGTTGCATTTATGATAAAGGTTCACATGAGTGATTCGGCAGAGCGTTAAATATTTCTTATTTATTATTCATGTATACGTATTATACAAAAACGAAACACAAAGACCGCATAAATTTTCTTGCCAAAACACCCCAAAATTTTGGGTGTCACGTGACCAGCCGATGCCAGGGCCATTTTCGCCGACCTCCCAACGTGGAGGCAAAATGCCCTGGGGACGAGGTTGGTTCGCGCGTGCCTCGCCATGGTGCCTCGCGGGAAAGTTTCGTGTTCTCTTCGTGGTCGTCACGTTCTTTTCCACGCGTGGAGTTGATTCGACGCCATCTTGTTTTTTGTGACCGGCTGAGAGTCGAAGCACATGGAGTGATGGAAGAAAGAATTCAACAATAAATCCATATTTTAGACTTTATCCTGTCCGAGTTCAGCCATGGCTGAAATGGAAATAGTGAGACAATTTAATAGCGAGGTAAATGTTGTTAGTTGTTCATTTATTTGGAGCGGGAAACTCAATCATTTATGAGTGGATACTAGTGGCTTTCTTTTCGATTCATATCTTTCAGTTATCAACGATTTATGCTTCGAAACCTCCAGTATCGAAAGCCAAGGTTGCTTCAATAACGAAGCTAGCTTTGAAAGCTGTCAAGGTAAAGTTTAAGGCATTTGTCGCGTACTGTTCTTGGAGCCTGTCTTTCGAGTATTAAACATTTCCTGCATTCTGAACCGTCTGTTGAAAAATATTTTAATTTCTATTTAGTATTACAAACATGTGATTCAGAGCTTGGAGAAGTTTGTTCAAAAGGTGAGTACTTAGGAAAAGCTTGGGGAGAGTGAGGTGAATCAGAAAGTGTGTGAAAGTTCTTCTGTAAATCGAAATTTGTTGAATGTATTTTGGACTTAATAATATGTATAATTTGGCTGTTATAGGCTAGCAACCCCTGAATCTATAAACATGAGAGCATTTTTCTGATTTCTTACACTGCTAAATTCAACTGAAAAATTTCGGGTGACTCGAGCAGGATTTGAACTCGCACCTTTGGAATTCCGGTCCGCTGCTCTACCTGTTGAGCTACTGAGCTGCACAGGGATTGCTGATTGGAAGTGAGTTATATCCAACTTAAGTGCATGAGATCCAGACTGGAAAGTTTGCAAATTTCGCGGCGGAGATCAAATTTTGGCCGCCATTTTCGCGGGCAGATCGTGGAATTTTCGCGGGCAGATCGCCCAATTGAGCGGTCGCGTGGATTTTTTCTCGCAATTTCACGGTCGCGACCGATTTTCTTCATGATTTTCGCGGCCGCGGCCAATTTTCTTCATGATTTTCCCGGCCGCAGCCAATTTTCTTCACGATTTCACGGCCGCATAAATTAGGTCCGAAAATCTCACGACGGATATATCCGTCGCGAAGTACAAACTTTCCAGTCTGGCATGAGATATACTCACAACAACTTAATACTCACCTCCAATTCCAGTGGCTAAATCACTAAGAGTTGTTGCAATTTAATGCATAACAACACAAACTTGCAAAGTCGAGAATGTTTGAAAAACTGAGAATTACTGACATTACACCTTAGTGCACCACACAGACGCTTATATGAAGTTACTTCCTTATTAATACCACTGTACTAAAGTTTGTGAGATTGTCGTCTCATGGTGGCCTTTGGACTTTGGAGGAATTATTACGCACCACGGAAATTGGATGCCCTCTCTCAAAATCCTGGCTATAAGCCTGCCTATCACCAGGGTCTGAAATTTGTGGTATCCCGATATCCACGGGATACTAAAATTTCATTTTGGATACTAACTTCTGTTTTACTTGTATCCCGACGGGATACCACGAAATTTCAAAAATCAGGATAGCGGAAAAGGCCTCCATTGGTCTCCCGATAGCTTTGTTAGCACCACTGATCTATATAAGTCGCCATCTTGGAAATCGAGTGATAGTGTCGTTGACATTTGTCAATCTCATCCCCAGGACCTTTGCGGGGATGGTAGCCAGCTTGCTACTCGAAGGCCTTCACGGGGATGTTTAAATATTAATTTATAAGTAGTGTTGGTTTTTTTTATTAAAATAATTTTGGTGAATATGCTAAAATATCTAATTAAAAAAACAAAAACTCCTGCGGAATCAGTTCCTGTAGAAGACGTTGTAGTGAATGTAGTCGATGAAGACGTCGTAGTCGTCAGAGATGAAGAGGTACGTGAACAGCAAACTGATCAGCGATTTACAGAAAATGTTCATAGATGTAAAGAAAAGCGCCAAGCTGGTCATAGATGTAAATACGAACTTCAAAAGTGTTTATTTAATTCAGAGTCTGACTCTGAAAGTGACTTTCATGGGTTTTAGTGCAAAATAAAACTGTTTTGATTAATTAATGTTTTCTTAATATATTTCTTGTGATGTACAGTCACCTGACAAATAGGTGGGATACTAAAAATTATGGTAACTAGTATCCAGAAGTGGGATACTGGATTCTTACAAGGGGGGATACTAAAACTTCGAACCCTGGTATCCCTCGGGATACTGAAAAAAAATTTAAATTTCAGACCCTGATATTCACACAAAGGGAGATCTTGGCTAGGTGGACTGGCTTGGCTCTCTTATAAACACAAGATGAAAATTAACAAGATGCCTGGTCAGGCGTTCACTCGGGCTACTGCAAAATCACAGTGCTATGCAGTGCTAAGGTCTAAAGTCTATTAAACACATTGGTCACAGACAAAAGTCAAAACGCAATCCAATTATCCAATAGAAAACACAATTTGCAATAAGAAAACATGATTGCCTGTATTTATTAACGTATTTCCACACATGTACACAGCGTTCATATGTCGAGTCTCTTCCGGTATTAAATATCAACACAATTATCAACAGCATGTGCGATTGCAAGTGTATATAATATCAAGATACTTGCCAGTGACATTACTGCCCAATAACTATGTCTGTGAACAAACAAAACACATCTGAGATGAGAAAACTCACTCACTCAGTCGAAAAAGAAACTAAGAAAGAAGGCACTGGTCACATGCATATGGTCAGTTAGTCACATGTTAGTTTTGCAAAGCTTATTGGTCAATATCGCCAGCGGCTGCGCAGAGGACTAATAACACATCGCAAAAAAATAAAAATAATCACGAAACCTAGACTCGGCTACCACAGGTAGCCCGAGTAACAAGAAATAATAGTACAGGCACGATCTCTGTAAATTGGGCTAGCTAAACACTTTTTTATTTCCAGTGTCGACCAGAGTACAAGGTGCCAGCATTGTATGTCATTGATTCAATTATCCGACAATCCAGGCATCAGGTAAAATATTAAGAATTTCTATTCTTGCACTTCAGTGGCATGTTGAAAAATATTTTTTTACTTTTTTGTGCCTCGGCCAGTAGAAAATAACATGTATTTTCTAGATTATTATTCACCATGGTTTGTGTTTTTGTAGTTTGGTGCGGATAAGGATGTCTTTGGTCCCAGATTTGAAAGAAACATCACAACATCTTTCCAAAACTTTTTTAAATGTCTCCCAGAAGAACAGGTAAATAGGCTCGATTGACATGTAAAATCACCTGGTTTTAGACAGAGTAAAATAACAAAGGGCCAATTTTGTCGATTCGAGGAGTGAAAGGGTTAGGGAGGAGAGATGGACAGATAGATGCAGTTAACCTTTTGAGTACTGTATTTTCTGGGCGATAACTGGCACAGCAACAAAAATGTCACTTTTGGAAAAATAAATCAGCGTACAGTGGAGCCTCGCTATAGCACGGTAGTTGGGGTCCATAGTGGAGACCGCGTTATAGATGAAGCACGTTATTGCGAGTTATTGGGTAAATCTCGTTCCCAGTACTCTTCCTACTCGGTCCTGGTGCAATATTGTGGAAAGAGTACTGGGAACAAGCTTAGATACTGCCAGAAGCACTTTTTGTTGGATCCTTATAACGTCTAATAAAATCAACACACATTTTCTGTTATGTTATTCATCTTGTTATATATACAAACCAATAGTTAAATATGCAACTTATTCATGTTTTGACTTTAGCCTGATGTAACAAATTTCTAAGATGAAAAATAGTTACAGCAGAAGAGTTCTCCTGCGATTTGGCCCACTTCAGCGTTGTCTCTATGCTCTGCACCACAGACTTCATTGACGGGATCGGCTCTGCCTCCTCTTCATCTTCACTGTCACTTTCTGGTACTGGTTCTTCTACTACACTACTGATGATGTCATCCTCTGTCATTTGAGAAGAAATCGCTTAATTCTCGTCAACGTTGAGCCATGCGTTCACCTCTTCTGCGGAAAACGATTCACCAAATACTTGTGCTAAGTTAGACATGTCATCTGCGTTGAATCGACCAGAGTTGTGATCATTCAAGACGCTCAGCAATTGTTAAGAAATTCAAATTCTCTCTAGTGATCATAATAACCAGGCAAAGAGAAATTTTGGGGTCCAAGGATAAACCATGTTATACCGAGTCACGCGTTATAATGATGCGCGCTATAGCGAGGCTCCACTGTATTACCTGCACCATTGGATAACCCACAGCTGCTAATAATAGGTTTAGGCAAGGGAGCATGCCAGACTGAGTGACTGACTTGTATTTCTTCTTTGTTCAGTGTTCCTTCATTTATATTCAGTCATTTTGAATAATGCAGTATATATCATTAGTGTATCGCAGGCGCAGGCTACGGAAACCAGGTCAGCATTTTGCTAGCAAAAAACTAGGTAGGGTCAGGAAACTGGAAACCCAGGTTTTTTTGGCTTTTTTGGCCTTGGTCTAACCTATTTCATATTTTTTTGCAGAGCAAGCTGATCAAAGTGTTAAATTTATGGCAGAAAAACAAAGTGTATTCTCCAGATGTTATCCAACCTTTACTGAATATGGTCCACACAGGAGGAGTACCTGAACAACAATTACAAGGTTACAAGATTTACAAATCTAAATTTCTCCAGAAATGAACTGGCCATGGCAAAATTTGAGAGTTTATAGCTCAAAGACTAAAGCCGTGTTTACACGGTCAAAATTTAAGCGGGATCTGAGCCACATCTGACTTTAAGCGGGCTTAAAATGTCCGTGTAAACAGATCGGCGTAAATTAATTACGATTAGTTTGCACCACCTCAAGGAGGTGGATTAAACTGAGCACGATCAGTTAATCGTGCTTAGCTTGGCCGTGTAAACGCAGCAGGATTGAAAAACGCTTGCTATTAATACGGTGTTATTAATACGATAACATGCATTTTTTTGCCCTGCTGTAGAAGCTTCCATCTCGCTATTCTTTGTTCCTTTGTTTATTTCTTTCTTTTAGCTATTACCCTTTCTCGTGTACCGATGTCTTCCGTTGTTCTTTAACGCACGCTACCCATACGAAGCTTCCAAAACTAAAAATATACCTCGTCCGCCATGTTGAATAATGGTGTACGTGTTTTAGTAAGGGATTATTAAATGACCGTGTAAACGCACCAAGGTGGCGCATTTTAAGCACGCTTAACTTAAGCGTGCTTAAATTTTGGCCGTGTAAACACGGCTTATATGTTGGATTCTTTTGAAATTTTCAGACATTTTAACAAATAGAAGATTTTTTATATGTCTGTACTTAGACTTTCTCAAAATCCTTTTCAAACAAGGACTTTTCCCACCTGCAGCGCGCCAAAATTCACCGGTGAATTTTTCGAGCGGTGATGTAATTCGGGAAGTAATTATATTCAGGCTAAATTGCTATGCAACTGCTATCTTGTGCTATCTTAGGGGTAGAACCACTTTCCATTGCATGTACGACAACCCGAAACACGTCAAAACAGGGCGATGTACATTTCAGCGATTTCCCGCCAGAATATTTAATTGGATTCAGAAACCTGCAAGTGAAACAAGGCCACCTCTTTCCTCCCGTTTTTCTGCTCGCTCGCCTTTCCACTCGCCCGCAAAAACTAGCGCTAAGAGGCGGACTTGGAGCATACAACCACAGAATAGAAAGACAACCAGAAGTCCGACTCGCGTCGGAACCTTTGAAGTTTATGTCCTCGCGCATGTCGCCTCGCGCATCTTGATTCACTGCCATCCTACGCCATTTGTTTGTTCATCTCTTTTCTTCTTCAAAGAAAAGTGTTCCTTGTTTGATTCATCAATGTTTTTCTTTTTTCCATCAAGATCTTCTTTCCTCTCCTGCATAAAGAAAAACACAAGTAAGAAAAATCATTTGAAAGAAACTATGTCTAAGGATTACAAGTGGCTAAAGATCTACCTAAAGGTGGATTTCCAATCCTCGCGAAGCAACTGTATTTCCACTACGCAGCTCGTTGCGAAGCGCTAGTCGAGTTTTTTTTAACAAACTTCGAGGTGTTTGGACATCCTGATGAAGCACTCTTCTGAGTGTTCGATATAGCATCTCAAACAAATCGGTATTTTAAGAGAAAATGGAGGAGAAAGTTCGATTAATTTTATTTATGTAATTTCTTCCTTGCAAATAATATCCATGCAAATTAACCATCGACAGGGTAATGATTTCCTTTGTGCAGTTTTCCTCATGAAATCTCAAATCATTTATAATTCATGAAGAAAACACAAAGGAAATCAGTACCGTGTCCGTGGTTCGGATATCGGACACTGATCTCAAATAAAAGACTCATTATACTGGATAGAGCATCTATTGTTTCGCGCGTGGCAAAAATTGAAGTCGGAAGTGATGCTAAAAATCTCGCGGCGGCCATATCCGGTGGGTCCCACAATATTGCTGAATCATAGTTTTCGCCTCTGGTTTTCGCTTTAAATGATCGGATTTTTAACGAAAACCAGCTAAATTTTTGTGACATGTATCTGTCGCTATGGGAGAACTTAAAAGTGGCTGTATGAAAACCAAGTGGGTCCCACTTGAAGTGGCCGCCACTAATTTATTCCGACTTCACAGCGAGCACCGGATGCTCTATCCAGTATAATGAGTCTATTATTTGAGATCAGTGATATCGGAGGAAGAAATTACATAAATTAAGCAAACTTTCATCTTGATTTTCTCTTAAAATACTGATTTGTTTGAGATGCTATATCATACACTCGGAGGAGTGTCTCATCAGGATATCCAAACACCTCGTCAACTCAAGTTTGTTCAAAAACCTCGGCTTCGCCTCGGTTTTCAACAAACGCCACGGTGTTTGGATATCCTGATGAAACACTCCTCCTCGTGTATGATATATTACTTCCCAACGAGTTTGAAATGTTGACATAATTTGTTTTGATTGGTTTATTTACCACGAGTACTTGCCGCGAGTAAAAAAATAGTTCAAAATTTCCAACATAGTCAATCGAGATATGGTCTGGAAACTCGGCAAACTTCAAAGCGCCTATAATGAGCTGGGATTTTATGTTGAACTGTACCTTACACCGTGCACATCCTTTGTTTTAGGTTTATTAATATTTAGATAGCACGGTTGAGTGATTGAACTGAAACGTTGCTATTGGACAATTCGTTCATTATACTAAAATACAATGTGTTCAGTGACCGTGCATCGTGCACAAAAATGCATAAAGGCGAACAAAAAGATAGACCAAAGACTTCAGCTGAGTTTCCAGACCATATCTCGATTGACTATGTCTCCAACTATCTGCCACGAGCGCTACAATACTCGTAGCGAGCTTGCGGGTGCTCGCTACTGGAAATCCGCCTTTATATAAAGGCATATGACACTTTATTATATGATACGGGTTACTTGCAGTAAGATCACGCTCTGTAACTGACCATACCGAAAAAGATGGCGACTTATACATTTAACCACAATCCTTTGCTCACAGTATATATTGTTTCTTGCAGAATTATCGAAAAATATGTCTTTAAAACGATCAACTTTGGTAGGAATGAAGTTCTTGCTTACTTAATCCATGTTAACATGATAAAAGTAGCGTGCTGCGTAGGTAGTGTAGAAACAACAATCGAAATATAGTAAGGTTAGATATACTGCCGAAACAGAGAACGTAGGAGTCTAACGTTTCGAGCGAAGGCCCTTCGTCAGAGACAAGGGCCTTCGCTCGAAACGTTAGACTCCTACGTTCTGCTTCGGCAGTATATCTAACCTATTTCGATTGTTGTTAACATGATAAACAATGTTTAGTTGTTATTTGAGCAGATTTGAGGTCGCAAAGCATTGTGGTTAAATGTACCGCCGCCATCTTTTTCGGTACCGTCAACTGGTTGCTGATGTGGCAAGATTTCTCCGTAATGCCCGCGGGTATTATGAAAATTGTTAATGCTCTACGATCGGGAAAAAAAAAATCCTAAAAAGCAGTTTTAAGAAACATTTACTGCCGCAAAACGACAAAAATAAATGAAATAAATGACGATGAGCAGTGTGAAAGTAAATTTCAGTATCCAGTATTCTCGTTTATATATTGGCTATAGCTTACCCTGATATCATTATCAAGGTTCGTCTTTGCTGTTGTTAATTTCTGCACAGTTTCACGCAAGCCAAGAATTTGAGATTCTTTGGTAGAAATAGATGCTGATAATGATCTTAATTCATTGTTGATCCACTCATCTCGCGCTTCTTTTGATCTAAACTGATTCGTTCGACCTTGTTTAGAGAATAGTTCTTCTCTTCTCTGCTCACATGTCCTCATGCTAAAGAATACATACAAAACAAACAAACAGGATGAAATAAAGAAAACCTGCCTTAACCTCCACCATTAACAAGCAACTTAACCTGAATGATCCACTTAATGAGTAAAATAGTCTGGTGTTAGACAGAGCCGTATAAACAGTCTGGTGTTAGACACAGTAAAAGAGTCTGATGTTAGACAAAGCAAAATAGTCTGGTGTTAGACAGAGTAAAATAGTCTGGTGTTAGACAGAGTAAAGTCTGGTGTTAAAAAAGTAAAATAGTCTGGTGTTAGACAGAGTAAAATAGTCTGGTGTTAGACAGAGTAAAATAGTCTGGTGTTAGACAGAGTAAAATAGTCTGGTGTTAGACAGAGTAAAATAGTCTGGTGTTAGACAGAGTAAAGTCTGGTGTTAAAAAAGTAAAATAGTCTGGTGTTAGCCAGAGTAAAACAGTCTGGTGTTAAACAGAGTAAAATAGTCTGGTGTTAGACAGAGTAAAATCGTCTGGTGTTAGACAGAGTAAAATAGTCTGGTGTTAGACAGAGTAAAATAGTCTGGTGTTAGACAGAGTAAAATAGTCTGGTGTTAGACAGAGTAAAGTCTGGTGTTAAACAAGTAAAATAGTCTGGTGTTAAACAGAGTAAAATCGTCTGGTGTTAGACAGAGTAAACTGATAGTCTGGCGTTAGACAGAGTAAAATAGTCTGGCGTTAGACAGAGTAAAATAGTCTGGCGTTAGACAGAGTAAAATAGTCTGGTGTTAGACAGAGTAAACTGATAGTCTGGTGTTGGACAGAGTAAAATAGTCTGGTGTTAGCCAGAGTAAAACAGTGTGGTGTTAGACAGAGTAAAATAGTCTGGTGTTAGACAGAGTAAAACAGTGTGGTGTTAGACAGAGTAAAATAGTCTGGTGTTAGACAGAGTAAACTGATAGTGTAATAAAAGTAGCGTGCTGCGTAGGCAGTGTAGAAACAACAATCGAAATATAGTAAGGTTAAATATTCTGCCGAAACAGAGAACGTAGAAGTCTAACGTTTCGAGCGAAGGCCCTTCGTCAGAGAGAAGGGCCTTCGCTCGAAACGTTAGACTCCTACGTTCTCTGTTTCGGCAGTATATCTAACCTTACTATATTTCAAGAGTAAACTGATAGTCTGGCGTTAGACAGAGTAAAATAGTGTGGGGTTAGACGTACAGAGTAAAATAGTGTGGTGTTAGACAGAGTAAAATAGTCCGGTGTTAGATACAGAACTCACCGTCTTGTACATTCTTCTTCTGTTGTTTTAAGTCTGTTGTATTCAGGTAGTAAAGTATCAAGTCTGGACTGCCTCTCTTGGATTTTGTTCTCAACATTTCGAAGTTCAACTTCATGAGTGCTCTGAACAAGACACAATCACAAGTTACACCTGGAAACTAACACTGAATCACGTTTGAGGTACGTTGTCAACATATGTGTGCATTAAGAATAAATTAAAGAAAGAAGATAGAATCAAATAAGATGGGGAAAAAGAAATCAAAATAAAGAAGCAATAAAAAATGAAAAAAAGAAAGAAAGGAAAGGTAAAGTAAGAAAAGAAAGAAAGAAAAGAAAAAAAGAAAACGAAATTAAAAGAAAGAGAAGAAAGGAATATAATTTAAAAAAAAAGTAAATGAAGAAAAGGGAAAAATAAAATTAAAATAAGAAAGAAAAAGAAATTAAAAGAAAGAGAAAAAAGGAATATAATTAAAAGGAAAAGTAAAGAAATAAAAGGAAAAAAGAGAGGAAGAAAAAAATGAAAAATAAAGAATAAAAGGGGGGAAAAGGAAATAAAAAAAAGGGGAAAAAGAAAATGAAAAAAGGGGGAAAATGAAAAAAGGGGAAAAAAGAAATGAAAGAAAGGGGAAAAGAGAAAATGAAGAAGGGGGGGGAAAGGAGATGAAAAAAGGGAAAGAAGGAAATGAAAAAAGAAGCGAAAAAAATAGGAAAGAAGAAAAAAAAAGAAAGAAAGGAAAGGTAATGTAAATAAAGAAAAAAAGGTAAAGAAAGGAAACAAAAAGAATGAAAAATAAATTAAAAGGAAAGGAAACAAAAAGAAAGAAAAATAAATTAAAAAGAAAAATAAAGAAAAACAGAAAAAGGAAAAGAAAGAAAGACATAGAATTGAAAGAAATTGAAAAGAAAAGAAAAAAGAGAAAGGTTAAACTTTTTTTTTTAACTTTAAAAACAAATTTTTTGTCATCTTGCTACTAATGCCACGATAACTAGGTACTGTATTTAAGTCGAACAGACTATGAGAGCAAGATGTAAGCTTTGTCTGTCTGTCTGTCTGTCTGTCTGTCTGTCTGTCTGTCTGTCTGTCTGTCTGACACACCAATTATTGTACATTACAATTTACAAATAAAGCAGAGTACATTTCAAACTGAAAAATAGAAGTGAAGTCTTAAAACAATTAGTAAAAAAGACTTCATTTATTTCATTTTTTAGAGAAATATTTCTCTAGGGTCAAATATTTCTTAATTAATTCTTGTTTTTGAAATGTGTTCTAATTAATTGAAAGGGAAAGAAAAGAGAGTTAAGAAAAGGACTGGCAAGGCTAACATCTCTAAAACTTGCTTGGAAAAACATATTTAGGAAAAGATGCAGTAGAACTAGGAGGGTCATTTTGGGTCAGTCAATTTCATTTTGTAGCAACAACCTCTAAGACACAGCACACAACGATATAATTATTTTACCAACCTTGGATGAATGAAATTCTGTCACAGCATCTTCGGAATCTTTGATGTCCAACTCCAACTTTGTTTTCCTCTTAATCAGTTCTCTCTTTTCTTCATCAAACTGTTGTTTTTCTTTGGTCAGACCAACAACTTTCTCTTTCAACTTCCTGATGATATCTGTTATTTCCTGGAAAAAAACCCCCAACAATTTCCACTCAGATTTTAACAAAATATATAGTACTACATGTATACCAATTTATTTTGTAAAAAAAGGTATTGTACCTCAACTTTGTCAACAGCTTCAGATACTCCTTTACGTAGCTTCCTGGACTTGTCAGAATCCTTTGATCGATGCTCTTCAAGCTGAAATAGAAAAGTACAACATTATATCTATATGTATGTATGTATGTATGTATGTATGTATGTATGTATGTATGTATGTATGTATGTATGTATGTATGTATGTATGTATGTATGTATGTATGTATGTATGTATGTATGTATGTATGTATGTATGTATGTATGTATGTATCTATCTATATATATATATATATATATATATATATATATATATATATATATATATATATATATACATATATATATATACATATATACATATACATATACATATATATATATATATATATATATATATTATATATATATATATATATGTATGTATATATATATATATATATATATATATATATATATATATATATATATATATATATATATATATATATATATATATATATATATATATATATATATATATTTTCGCTTACCTCAAAAGTCTGCTACAGGCTGTTTCATCTAAAAAGAATCTTCAGGTTCTGCCTGAAGATTCTTTTTAGATGAAACAGCCTGTAGCAGACTTTTGAGGTAAGCGAAAATCTATATTTGCTCTAACTATATGTTATCGAGCACTCTTTGCATTTCGTAGACCAAAACCCACACGTATATACATATATATATATATATATATATATATATATATACATGTGTAATGTTTACAACACGAGCGGCCATGTTGTATTGAATATATAATCACGAGCCGAAGGTGAGTGATTGTATATTCAATACAACAAGGACGCGAGTGTTGTAAACAACTTGTGAAATGAATGAATAGTAAAAATCCCTTTGGGATATTGAGATGCTAATTAGTTACAAGCACTAGTGGTTGTATCAGAAGAGTATACATCCACTAGTAGTTGTAACTAATTAGCATCATTGGTTTTAGTTTGTATGGGGTTTACAGGGGTATACATGTGACATAATTTCTGAAATTGGATTGGCTGCAAAACTCATGAATTAGTAATGAATTTCACAAATATATATAGTCAATGATTCAGATTGGTATACATACTTCATCTAACTTAGCTCGTGCAGCTCGCAGTTCCTTCTCGTGAATTGTATATTCTATACATCTTCTGTCTTTATCCACTCTTTGGTATTCTTTTAATTCCTCCATTTCAGACTGCAGTGTTTCCAGACGTTCTTCGATATAAGTTAATAGTTCTTCAATCTTCTCTCGCTTGCTCTCTGCACAATAAAAATGTACAATACAGTACATTACATTAAAGCAAGACTCACAAAATTTAAAAGAAAGATCGACCTTTGGGTAAAATCATTCAAAGAAATGGTTGCTCATTAGAATGTAATCCAGAAAACTACTGCAGCTTCTGACAGAAATTTCTCGTTGCCCAGGAACATTGGGCACAGGCAATTTTGCAAGCCTTCCTTAGCTTCAAAGCTACAGTATAGTACAGGTACATGAAGCCGGCCATCTATTCTCTATACATGTATCAGGGCTTGAAATTTGCAGTATCCCGATATCCACGGGATACTAGATTTTCGTTTTGGATACTAGAAGTCTTAACTTCAGTATCCAATGGGATACAATAAAATTTTCAATAGCGCACACAGCATCTGAAATAATGTCTTACAATGTAACGTAACATCTTATAATGTAACATAACGTCTTATAATGTAACAGTAATGTCTTACAATGTAGTGTAATGTCTTATAATGTAGCGTAACGTCTTATAATGTAGCGTAATGTCTTACAATGTAGTGTAACATCTTATAATGTAGTGTAAGTAATGTTTACAACACGAGCAGCTGTGTTGTATTGAATATACAATCACGAGCCGAAGGTGAGTGATTGTATATTCAATACAACAAGGACGCGAGTGTTGTAAACAACTTGTGAAATGAATGAATAGTAAAAATCCCTTTGGGATATTGAGATGCTAATTAGTTACAAGCACTAGTGGTTGTATCAGAAGAGTATACATCCACTAGTGCTTGTAACTAATTAGCAGACATTGCTTTTAGTTTGTATGGGGTTTACAGGGGTATACATGTGACGTAATTTCTGAAATTGGATTGGCTGCAAAACTCATGAATTAGTAATGAATTTCACAATACAATGTCTTATAATGTAGTGTAACGTCTTATAATGTAGCATAACATCTTAAAATGTAGCGTAACTGCAGGCACTGTCACAAACTGTTATAGTTAATTTTAGATATTGCAAGTTGAGATGTTTAGTATTCAAAAGTGCCAGTGGGATACTAGATTTTATCTTATTCACATGAAAAAAGTGTTTGCTGCAATATGTTTTTTGTCACCATTTTGCCTTATTGGGCACCAGTTTGGTCCTCATGATTATGCAGGTCCTGTAGCTTATATAGAAAGATTCTGATAAAAGCAATTTTAGGACTGACTGTGACCTTTTCAAGTACCTACCAGTTTCATTTAATATATTTTTGCTCTCTTCCTTTCGTTCATCATAAACTCTAGTTCCAGCAACTTCTCGTAAAAGTTTTAATCTCTCAAAATCCTTAGCAGTTGCCAACTGATTAATCTAAATAACCAACAAGTGATAAAGTAATACAAGCCTCAGCATATATTGTATCAAAAATCACAATATCAACACAAAATAAAAATTTTGGTAGTCATTTAGCTTTTTTGTACCAGTATCTCACAGTGAGAAAAGAGTTTTCTCACCAATTTTTCATTCTTACTGGCCTTGCCCGAAGATGTGCTCGATTGAGCATGCATGCATAGCAAGCACATCAAAATATATATGGGGTGCCTTTGATCACACGTGTGTGTTCAATAAATACTGTATTCTAATTTGGCATTTCTTACAAAAGAGTTTACACTTTAAGCGTAGTTAACGTACAGCAAGCATTAAATAAACAATGAAAGATAAAAGTACATCACTACTTAGTCTCTGAAGCAATAAAGCACACAGTGGCACTGTAGTTAGACGATAGTGATACCTGCTCAGATTTAGTAGGCACACAAAAACAAGTGCCTTGAGTCTCCGAGGAGCACTTTTTATAAAGCACATCTGTTTAACTCCAGGCAAGGCCTGTTCTTAAAATATTTGTTTACAGATACAGCCATGTGTAGAAAAGTCTCTATATATTTTAATTTGTTGGCTTCTTGCCCTAGATAACTTAGTAGAGGATTTCAGGAGTTCTTCAGAGCAAGGCAAACTAAAGAATAAGTGTAAATAAACACAAACTTACTAACCTTGCCTTGTTTGACAATGTAGTAAGGATTACTTCTTGAAAAGCCTGCACTCTCTAGCAAGTTCATCACATCTGTTTTAGTAACATTTTTCTTGTCCAAAAAATACTGGTCTTTCTTGGAACCAATAACTCTTCTCAATGACACATCCTCCTTATCAATCTGGTTGCAACAGAACACACAATTATATCACTCAAAATTATCAAAAACAAAGTATTGTTGAAAATGTCAGAGAAGCAGAGTTTCCAAATGATGGAGTGAAACAGTCCCTTAGTTTTTCCAGAGATACATCCCCTCCCCCATACTGTAGTACTGGAGGTATATTTCTATAAATATACTTACAGGCAGTCTGTTGTCTGTATTGTCAAATATTATTTCAACATAGGCAGATATAACACGTGGACCTGTTCCTTCCTGCATTAAAAAAAAATTATAGTTGCATGTGTTATTCCAGAAAATCATAATACAGTACTATTGCAATAATGGCAATAGTGTCGATAATCACCCCTAAATGGTAACTTACATGCAATAACGCCTGCCTTTCTTCTTGACGCATGTGGCTAAACTCATCACTGAGTACAAACTGAATTGCTAAAACAAACAAATTCAAAACACTTTATTAAACATAATAAATTTTAATAAATTAAAATAATTGAAAAAATAAAAATCTTAAAAACTTAATGCTTTACCATAGAAAAAGTTGCTTTTCCCAGAGCCATTGCGGCCAACTAAAATAATTAAAAGTAAAAAAATATATAAATAAATCTGTAAATATAACAACAATAGCCCAAATTAATATTGATATTGGGTCATTCCAGAAAACATCCACACCTCCCCCCACAGAGGAAATGTGAAATTGACCCCCCTTCCCCCTTCGGATGTCCTAGTACATTTTACTATCAGAAGTAGATTTACCCTTCTCCCCTCCCCTCCCCAGATGGCACAAATTTCCTCTGTGGGGGGAGGTGTGGATGAATCTTTTCTGGAATGACCCATTAAAAATATTATTCAGAACAGATAGCTTACCTATTACATTGTGCTTTGGGCTAAATGGTTCAATAACTGTCTGATCTCTGTAGCTTCGAAATCCTTGAATAATAACCTATATAAAACATTTTTGTATTACAGTATGTACTGTATATGTATACATAATTAAGAAAAAAAAAATACCTGGATTTCTGGTTTCCCAACCCTACCTAGTTTTTTGCTAGCAAAATGCCGACCCTAATCTTTTTATTGAATTTTTAAGGAGCATGGGCCCTAGTTGCAGCATGATTTGCATCTTGGGATAGCAAGTGTAGCATCAGAACCTAGTAATGTGCTCAAAATTAGCTTTAATAGATGTGCTAGCGTAATTATTGACATGTGGTGTTGGAAAGAATATTATTGTTATTCCTAGGCACTAAATTAAAAAAAAAGTAAAAAAAAAGGAAATCCAACCTACCCTACCTAAGTTTTTATGAAGAGAAATAGGAAACCCAAGTATTTTTTTTCCCCTAATTATGACCATTCCCCATTGCTGCCTAGGACGTCTGATGATTCCCCTTTGACAAGGAAAATTGTCTGGTATTAGACAGTAAAACAACAAAGGGGCCATTTTTAGCCAGTTCAGGCTGGCATAGGAAGCAATGATTAGAGCACTGTTCTATTTTTTGAAAAGAGTTTTGGAAACTTTTTTGAAAATGTGTTTCAGAAACTTATTTCGGCTTAACTGCTGATTCACTTCACTCCTACGATCAATTGCATCTAAGGATGGACACCATTAATAAAAAACCCATTACCTACCAGCATCAAAATTTTAATGTTTCCCAGGGGAATTTGACAGGTTTCTTTTAGCTCAACCAATCACCCGTAAGACTAGATAAACCTGCCGAGTGCTCCTGAGGAATGTTAAAGTTGGTGGAGGTAATGTTTTTTTATCAATGGTGTCCATCCTTAGATGCAATTGAGTATCGACAGTATTGTATGAATTATAGATCTTATTCCAAAATGGCCACTGAATTAGAATTCTTTTATGTTAAAGTAAAAATTCTTTTGAATTTCCCACATGAAAATGAGTTCATAAGGGCTAATTTATATGTATATAAAAGAATTTTAATTCAGTGGCCATTTTGGAATAAGGTCCATTCTCTTCCAAACTGTAAGTTTAAAGACTTGTACACAATAATATAAGTGGGCAAACTGTATGGGATTTTAAAAGCAAGCCATTATAAATCCCATTCAGTTTGGCTGTGAATATTGTATTTAAAAAGTAGCTTGCATTCTGCAGAACGTTTAGCCGCAGGGGGGAGTGTTAATAATGCAGAAATATGCAGAAACATGACCTCTGTATTTGCCTCTAGTACTATTTACCTAAACAAGCCAAACAACCATAAATAAATGAATTTTGAGATACCTAAATTTATTATATAAGAAGAACAGCAGTTATTTAAAGCAAAACGTTTAACCTAGCCAAAATACAACATTGAAATATCCAAAATTAACAGCCAAAATACCCAACACTTCACACTGTCATTGCTCTTGTGTCAGGCCTCTTGCTAAAGAATACGGCCTTTAACCACGGTAGTTTTATAACAAAATGAATACGAATAAGACCAGAAAGCATCTTACCTGTTTAATATACATTATATACAACTTCTGATAGAGAGAAAGCCTCACAAACTTGTTTTAAAGTGCTTCTCGTCCACACTCCACAGACCACAAGATTTACATCTTTTCCAAACGAGAATTTGGCGGGAGACACCACGTGACTTTGTTCTAGGATTTTACTTCCCTAGGCCTTTATTCCGTGAGGAATAAATGTCGTAGAGTAAAAAAACCCATGGTCACAGAATAAGAACTGAGCCCGTCGTTTTATGTAGCCCGCTTGCAGGTTACCGTCACCAATGCGTCACACACAGGGGGGGGGGAGCACGTTCATATGCACTCTAATATGCAGGAATTGTTATTTGCGAGTAATTTGTATTCTTTCCAAAATCCCATCATGGTAATTCACGAGGAAAACACAAATCAATCAGTACCATGTCCGTGGTTCTCGGCTTTATGGCTATAGGCAAAGTTGTTTTTCAAAATCAGTACTACGCATTGAATTCATCAAATATAGACCTTACCATTCAAAAATGGCCTCCAAATTAAAATTCTTTTATGTACATATAAATTAGCCCTTATGAACTCGTTTTCATGTGTGAAATTCAAAATAATTTTTACTTTAAAACGAGGTCATAAGGGCTAATTTATATGAATAAGGTCTACATAGGTCGTTTTTTAAGCTATTCGAAAAATTCGCAGACTCGCAGTACGAGTTCTCGTGTATTAAATCTGACAACTGAACAACTGCTGCTCACGTTTTAAATATTGCTGCTCACGTTTTAAATATTTAAAACCAGTCACTCAAAATTAACCCCAAAATGCCGGAAATGGCATTTCAGAGATCTAAAAATAGAATCTTCGCCCTATTGGCTCAGATTTCCTGGATATGAAATTATTACCCAAGCAAACTTCATTCCCAGGAGATTCACAAATTTACAAGTTCACAAATATACATGCACTATTTCTAGCGCCATCTTTACCACTTATCTATAGAGTGCATCGTTTCGCACCCACGAGCGTCTGTGACGTAGGCTATTTTTACCTTTTGGAGTCTTCGGTAAGTCGGAAGTGAACTGTGTTGGCTGTTTCGGAGCTGAAGCACAATAAAGGTGTCGTTTCACAAATTAAGATGGACTATAAAATGATTCAAATAAAATCTGGTCTGAGCCTCGACTGAAAGCAAGACATGGCATTTAGCGTACGCCGTATTGGGACTTTCCTTTTAATGTGTTTCTCTGGGATATTTCTAGTTGCAGTTTATGTCATTTCAACTAACAGGAAGTCAGGAACTCACAACGCTTCAACTGACTCCTCGTCCAGTAATTCGTCTTGCTGGGACAAAAATACAATTAAAACCCACTGTATTACGACTTGGATTCTTATTACAGCTACTCTCTTAGACGCCATATTCGCTATCGTCTGGCTTCTCTTTTATATTATACAATGTTTCAGACAAGAAGGCTGGCTGAAACGCGTTCTGCTCTGTGGTTACTTGTCGCGCGTCTTACCCTCCATTACAACCGCGTTGAGCTTTCTTACAATTCTGACGTTCATTGTTTGTTATGGAACACGGAAGGAGAACAAGGCAGTGGTTGGTCGAGATGGCTACGCGTTGTCTATAATATCGGCGTTGTGTTCATCGTTTGCTTTCATCCTGAGCGTATTGGAAGCACGTGATCAAGTACGAGATCACCATGACACTGAACATACCATGTTATTGGATAGTCAAAACATTGAAAGGTACCGAAGAAGTTCTTACAGTAGAAGTACGCAATGGAGATTTTGACTAAGATGAACCAGATGTACCAGTCTGAAACTTCTGCACGTAAAACGCTTATCAACCCGTGTATACGACTTTCGGCTTTGAAACAAATATATATTGTCATATTGACAATGATGGACGGATTACAGAGGATCAGGAATCGCAGTATCGTGTACAGCGAAAGGGAGTAAGGAAGGTAGCGGTGTACACCAGTGAAGTACGAATTGTCCAGGAGTTTTCAAACTCATTAATAATTCATGGTAAAATTAAAATGAAATGATTATTTAAAGAGTATGTAGAATTTGGAGGGAAACTACGGTCAAATTTATCAAAAGGTCGATTTTCTGTAAAATATATAGATTCGTTTGAAAAGCTATACCAACACTCATCAGTGTTCGTCTTCTGTAGATGCCCAAATACATTCTCAAACTCATTAATAATTCATGAACCAAAAACAAAAGAAATTAATGTTTAATTAGTGTTTTGAAACCGGTGATGGATGGACTAGGACTTTGAAAATATGTAAATTACTATGTTTGAGAAGTCAGTTAAAACACTCGACATCGGACTTTACCGGGGATTTCAAAGCCCTCGTGCATTAAAAATGCTCGCCTTTGGCTCTCCTTTTCAAAAAGCACTCGGACTTTGAAATCCCGGTAAAGTCCGACGTCGAGTATTTGAACTATTACGTCAATTAAGTTTAAAATTTAAGACAGGAATCGCAGGACGAGAAATCGCAAAGGAATTGTATACTAATACTTATCATTGTTTAATGTATTATTTGAAAATGGGTGTCCAGGCAGAAAGCTAATAGACACTTCCCGAATTTGCTTCAATGAACGACTTGAAATCGAGGTTGGATATGAAGTATAACAGTAAATGCATTACGAACTCATTGCCAACCTCGACTTGGAGCCATTGTTTCGTGGCCATTGAAGCGAATTCGGGAAGTGTCTATATATAGGCGTCTGTTTTTCAAGGGACTGCATGTTTAAACTGCGTATCTCTCCTACTAAAACATTGCCCATTGCTAAATACAACACAAAAATCATTAAAACATGTCATTTAAGAACATGCTATTGGAAGAAATGTCCGTCATTATAAAAGAAAATTGATGGCAAACAGTTCAGTCTTGCCTCACTACAATACTTCTACTTGACTGAAAATGTTAGGAGATCAGAAAGAAATGCTTATCAAGGATGTCTAATAATGATTCGAATAAAGGCCTTTCGTGAGAGAAAAATCTGACCATAGTTAATAGAAAATATACATGGTTTGGAAGCTCACAAAAGTCATTGTTTTATGTTTTTGTTCAGGTTTATGGAAATTTTTGCACTTTCACGGTTACTGAACATATTGTGTTTTCTGTATAATGAAGCAATCATCCAATAGCAACGTTTGGGTTCAATCACTCAACTGTACTGTTTAAATATTAATAAACCTAAAACAAAGGATTTGGCACCTTCATGTACCTTTCAACATGAATCGTAGCTTGATTGTTAACCGCTTTGAAGTTTGCCGGGTTTCTAAACCATGTATATTTTCTATTAACTATGCTCGAAACGACTGACTTCCTTTACGAATACTTGGCAGTACATCAATCTTTTCGACTTCCTGCAGCACACTACATTCTATTTTCTGTACTGACGTACCCTAACCTAATACGTTTAACGTCCCAATTAGCACGATTGGTCGTAAGGAACAATTTCAATATCGTTAAAACCAAGCTCTTTCTTCGAGTCTTGCTCCACATCCAGATCATCAAACGATGGTAGATCACCTGCTTCTTTCTCATTCGATAATTCCTCTCCCTGCTCATACTTGCCAAAGAATCGCGCTTGATCAAATGGAACGATATGGACGTCTTCCTTTGGGGCCATTGATAGACCATTATTCTCTTCGTGAAACGAGTGACGAACCGTTGAATTAGTATTACGCCCGCTTCTTCCCTCTTCGTTTAAAAACATGACCGTATTCGTTTGATTTACAACGCCATCGTGTTTGGGTTTTCCATCGTAACCTGAGCTCCCTTGTGGGGTATCTTCGTCGCGGTCATGCTTTTTGCCCACAAGATTTCTCAACTCTTTACCGATAATTTTAAAGGCCAAACGGAAATCCAAACTTCCGTTGTAGTAGATCAGGGAGGAGAAGGTCAGGCTGAACAACTGGAAATACAACACGAAAAGCAGGAGCGCACTGCTGGAGGTGTCACATGATGCACAGTGTTCGCGAAGGAGACTAGTGACGACAAAAGGGAACCAGAGTAAACTACATACCAATGTCATAATGGCGAACCAGTTAGCCAGACGAAGTTCCTGAAAAAGAATAAAAAGGATTTATTTCCCTAATCTGAGAGGCTACATCAACTGCAGTTGTGCCGTTGAACTTTTCTGGTGCTGTAAATCAGGAGGATTTGTTATCAAATATAAAACCACGGACATGATGCTGATTTTCTTTGTTTTCTCGTGAATTATCGTTCAAAATATGGTCTGGAAACTCAGCTATGTCTTTGTTTTATCTTTTTGTTCGCCTTTATGCATTTTTGTGCACGGTGCACGGTCACTGAACCCATTGTATTTTAGTATAATGAACGAATTATCCAAAGCAACGTTTCAGTTCAATCACTCAACGGTACTAACTAAATATTAATAAACCTAAAACAAAGGATGTGCACGGTGTAAGGTACGGTTCAACATAAAATCACAGCTCATTATAGGCGCTTTGAAGTTTGCCGAGTTTCCAGACCATATCTCGATTGACTATATGCTGAAATATTCGCAGTACTTTAATCTGTAAAACACTGCTGCTCATGGTTTCAATTAGACTTTCTCAAAGTCCTTTTCAAACATTTTTGACCTTTCGACATTTTTGACCTTTCGACATTTTTGACCTTTCGACATTTTTGACCTTTCGACATTTTTGACCTTTCGACATTTTTGACCTTTCGGTTCCTCGTTGAAAAAGACTTTTCCCACCTGCAGCGCGCCAAAATTCACCGGTGAATTTTTCGACCGGTGACGTAATTCGGATCACAGTATCTAATATATCCGTGATTTAACATTCTTTGGAAATTGGAGTTAAACAGACTCTTGAAAACGTTTTAGTAGGAGTAGAACCACTTTCCATTGCATGTACGACAACCCGAAACACGTCAAAACAGGGCGATGTACATTTCAGCGATTTCCCGCCAGAATATTTAGATTCAAAAACCTGCAAGCGAAACAAGTCCGCCTCTTTCCTCCCGCCTTTCCACCCGCCCGCAAAAACTAGCGCCAAGAGGCGGACTTGGAGCAAGTCTAGGTTTAAATATTACTTCAAAAATTGGAAAGAAATATGACAAAGAAAATATGGGAAGCTGTTATACCTTTCTCAACAATGTCGTTTGGCTTTCTCCTTCCAAGCTGCGATAAGTAAGAGTGTAACCAATCACATCAAAGAGCCAAGGAAGTAGAAAAAACGTTATTACGAGAAACAAGGAATAATTCTTGAAATCCAAAAGCGACAAGACCGAGGCAAAAATAGAGAGAAACCACGTGATAACGACTGCTATGGCAACGAATCCTGAAAACGAATAACGAGATGTAAGGGAATAATAGAATATCTACAACCCAGCATAACTTAATTTTAATATTTAATTTTCAGGCATGGACGTATTTTAGGAGTTCTGATTGGCCAATTTGCACCACGTGAAATTACCATGTCATGGCAACGCTTAGTCATGCTTTAATAAACGTGTTTTAAATTCATAAAAGATAAATAATAAAATTTAAGCATAATACATGATTTTTTGAAATTCTGAAGAAACGTCGAGTAATACAGAAGATTGAACAGCTTGGAGTATTACCATTTCTTCAGGTAAACTAGTAGTTTAGATTTTTTTTGGATGTTTTGCTTTAGATGTTTTTGCTTTTTCATTTTTTTTTTATTTTTTTTTTTGGGGGGGGGGGGGGTAGGGGGGGGCGCCAAAGCTAATCTGGCCACCCCGGCCTAAAACTTGCCACCACGCCACTGTTAGAGACTCTAGATTTCAAAATTTTCTGGGGATTGAAAATACAAACCTCAATATAACAACAAATAAAAGTTCACACCAAAAAATATTTTGGCATTCAACTATACACATTAAATGGAATCATATGCAGTAATATCATATTTGGGTTCATACGCACACAAAAAAGAATATAAATTAATGGACATCTTTATTAATATGGTGTATTGAAATTCACGAGCTACTGAAAACTGTTGCATTCTGACATTCTCCTGTAGTGGTCCTTGAGAAAGGATTTACTGTGACAATCGCTTACCTCGTTTTAAGTTACCATACGTTACAGAGTCACACAAAGCAAGGTATCTATCACCGCAAAGAACGGTCAGGTGTAACTGAGACGCCACTCCACAAAACCTTATCGCAACACGAGCGAAGTCCAACCTATTATCATCCTGGTAGTCTTGTACGAGGGCCATGTTGAATGGTATGGCCAATAAACCGCCAAGAAGTTGAGCGACAGCCATGGATCCAATCACAATAATATTAATCTGGGACTGAAGACGTCTCTGACTTAACACGGTGGTTAAAATCAGAACGTTGTTTAGTATGATCAGAAGGACTAAAATTGTGAGGAATATGTAGTTCCAAATAATCTGGCCTTGACTGAACGAGATTTCATCCTTTTCTGTAGATTGGTTCATGATGCGGAAGTGAATATAGTTTGCAATGTCTTGTCTGTAGATTGGATTACGATGGAGCGATGAATTGGTTTCCAAGGCCTCGTTAAATCTGAAAACCAACAAGATTAATGGATTTGCATAAAAAACCCTTCAATGTTTAGATTTTCGTATATTTTGAATCGTTTCCAAAACCTCATTAAATCTGAAAACCAACAAGAATTTGCATAAAAAAGAATTCTTCAATCTTTATACGAATTGATGTTTAAAAAACCAACACGGCAGGAAATTTAAAAAAAAAAAAAGCCTAGTTCTTGGAAACCGATTTGATTTCTTTTTGGAATTTTAACGTGGACTTTTGGGTGACTGATCAAAAAATATCATTCTCCACCGAAGTTCGCTGTCCCATGCACAATTATTATTCCAACAACATAAGATGAAGAGAGTTAAGTCTCTCGATATTGAATAAACTGGATTTCAATTTTGAAATATCAATTATAAGTACCATCATTCCACGATCTGCTCTCAACTTGATCATTTAGCTCAGTCGTAGAGCGTCGGATTAGTAAACCGAAGGTCGCGGGTTCGAAACCCAGAGCCGCGGTCGATTAGAGATTCCAAGTAGCATCTAATATCATAATTATTCTTCACATGAGTTTGGTGTCCTTCAATAAAGGTGAGTTATTATACAGGGTGTATCAAAAAAAAGGCTACCCTTAGAAAATATAATTAACATTCTTTTCAAATAACCTATTGTATATTGACAGCCCTGTGGTCAGTTGAACCATTTTTAATCGAACTGATATGAATATAATTAACATTTTTATTTCAGTTATGCTCCTTCATACGTTTAGAAGTTATCGTAATTTCCCAGGTGTATACGACCATTTGTTTTTTACGCATCCGTGACTTCAGAGGTGTCCAGGGCTGTCAATATACAATAGGTTATTTGAAAAGAATGTTAATTATATTTTCTAAGGGTAGCCTTTTTTTTGATACACCCTGTATAACACGGATTACTTCCGGTAAAATCACGCGCTGTGATTGGTTGCTGACGTGGCGAGATTTCTCCGTAATGCCCACGGGCATTATGAAAATTGTTAATGCCCTACGATTGGAAACAAACAAAAAAATCCTAATAAGAAACTTTTATTGCCAAAAAACGGCGAAAATAGATGAAATAGACGACGATGAACATTATAAAAGTAAATTCTAGTATCCAGACGAAAAAGAAACAGAAGAAAATAACGCTAGTTCGGTGTCTTGACGAAGTTAAAGGAAGCGAAGACCAAGAAATACAAGATTGATTTTGAAATAAAAAGTGCCATATAATAAACTACTTAATAACCTCGACCGTTCGGTCTTTACGGTAAAATATTAAACCTCGGTCTTGAGCGTATTAACCTCGCTATCGCTTGGTCAATACAGCAAGACCTCGGTTTAATATTTTACCGTAAAGACCTGATTCTCGGTTATTAAGTAGTTAGTAATACGGGCGACATTTTTCTTCAACTTGCGTGACAATGTTCGAGGTGGGTGGTAATACGTGCAACAACGCTTTTCAACTTGCAACGCAACAATGTTGCAGCAATTTGTTGTTCGTAATACTTCACCTTAAGTTACAAAAGATTACAGCTACAGCATACTTTATGCAGGTAATAAAGCGAACGATGGGATTAAGAAAACGCGTTTATTTACTTTTGGCTTAGGGCTTAATTGACAAGAAAGATTTTTAGTTTAAGGGATTAAGCACGCGGCGATACAGGAACGCATTACCCTGCAGTCTGTATATGACAATAGTCAGTATTGAGTAACTCTTGAAGTTTAGAATTGTCGAAACAGTCGAATTAGTTCTAAATCACTTCGAGTTGTCTTAATGTACGCATGGGCATAGTCGAAAAAATCCATTTAATACCCAAAAAGAATAGTTCTATTTAAGTCCTATAAACTCTTCCTTGTACGCTTGGCTATCATAAATGCACATTAGTGTCAACGCCAGAAAAGAATTCCTGTTGCTTGTTAACAAAGAAGTTTGTTAAACAAAAAAATATAATACCCAACACAACTGCCAAACCTTGGAAAACTTCAGGAATTTGTCCTACACAAAACTTGTGGTATATCAGCTTTGAGATTTAGGTCTCGATGCGGCCTCGATGAGAGCTAAAATGAAATATAAATCGAAAGTTAAGCTCTGAACTTTGTCTCAAAGTAAGAAGTTACAAAGTCAGAAATGGGCTTACCTGAAGAGAATATCTGCGACCAGAACGGTACGATGTTTGTCCGAAGCGTACGTTGTAACGAAAGAATGTAGTGTAAGTCAGCCTGACGTCATGTGAAAGGAATTGAACATGCGCAGGTGTGACGATGTGTAGGAAATGTTGAGGAGGAATACAATGACACCATTTTGCGCCGGCGCCAGCTCTCGAGCAAAAAAGAGCGGGAAACTTTTATTCTGCAATTCGCCGAAACTGCCACACGTTTCTTGCTAATTTTAAGGAAATTACTGAACTTTTAAGGCTCGTACTGGAGTATAGATGCATGCATTATTATTATTATTATTATTATTATGATTATTAACTTTCATGGCCCCCATAAAACAATCAGCAATGTGAATAGTCAATAGAGAGCTTAAGCAAATACAACGCGAACGTCAAGGACAACGTCCTTAATACAATAGATTTTTCCTCACACAACAAAGAAAATGAATAATTTTTAGCCCCAAGAGTAATCCTTACGCCGTCCCCGTTCTACATACAACGTTATTCAGATCATTTTCACGTCTTCAGGACGACGGTAACTCTTGAAACGGCGAAACCGGTTAGTTGAGTTTGACTTCAAACTGTGCCACAAAAATCCTTTTAGAACTCCGAAGCTTTTGAATGTCGGAAAACATAGTTTATGTATTCAATACTACGCAAATGATTCGTGGTTTCTGCTAGATACTGAACTTTAGATTGCCGTCCTAGCTTGCTTAAGTTCCCTATTATAAGTAATAACATGACTTTTGGGGAAATTAGCGATTCAATTTCCCGCAACTGAGGGAAGGTTTGTGGACTTTTACAAATCTTCCCGAGGCAAAGGGGAAATTTAATCGCTAATTTCCCGAAAAGTCATTAGTTTGTAATATTATGATCGCCGAGGAAAACTTTGAAAATCTTACCGAAAGTAAATTTACACTCAGGAATCAGTGTTACGGTACGATTACGGTACGGTACCCTAATAACAGTATGGTTACGGTACCGTAATAACAGTACGGTTACGGTACCCTAATAACAGTACGGTTACGGTACCCTAATAACAGTACGGTTACGGTACCGTAATAACAGTACGGTACGGTACCCTAATTACAGTACGGTTACGGTACCGTAATAACAGTACGGTTACGGTACCGTAATTACGGTACGGTTACGTAATTTCGGTACGGTTACGGTACGGTTGTATCTTTCTTCGTTTTCAAGATATCCCAGTTTGTTTGATGTGTAAATTAGATGGTCTCTGACGTCGTGAGAGCGGGGTACAGTGTTTTCGAAATAACTTGGAACGGTGCACATAAAAACGCCTTGTGACACTAAACACATTTTATGTTCAACAATCATAGAGGTATAAGTGATTTTGTAATGTATGAAAATACTGTCCCCTGCTCCTGACGTCAGAAATAATCTAATTTACATATCAAACAAACTGAAATATTTTAAAAACGAAGAAAGATACAAAAAAGTTGTAAAAGATCTTCTATTACAATTTTAGGAGTTCTTTCAAATTTGACAAACTTCATTTTTATTGCCAACGTCCTAGAAGAATATCTTTACTGAAATTTCTACACTACGTCTAAAAACTTCTTTATTCAAAAACTGGTGCAGGAAATTATGTGGATAAAATCTACATGGAACCCGTTCAATTTTACATGCTGCGGAAATAAAATATGGAAATAACAACAAAACTAAACAAATATTCAAGATGCCACATCATACAAGTTAAGATCGTCCTTCAAGGCGGTTGCGTGTTAAGATATATTACGGTTTACTTGTGATAAGTCAGATGAGATTGTTCAAGCTTGGCAGTGCTCTCATCTGTCCTCGCTGTAGTAGTGTTTTAGCAATGGTATTTTATAATGCAATACGATTATTTTTTGTTTTGCTGTAACCAACCCCAGAGTTCTTTGACGACCTGAAAGAGAGCACAAAAAGATTGAAAGTGGAAGGTTTGTCTTCACATACCACACACCACCACCACCACACAATACCACCACACAACACCATCACCACACCACCACCACACAACACCATCACCATCACCATCACCACACAACACCACCACCACACAAGACCATCACCACACACCACCACACCACCACACACCACCACACACAATACCACCAGCAAACACAATACCACCACCACATAACATCACCACCACATAACATCACCACCACCACCACACAACACTACCATCACACAACAACACCACCACCATACACCACCACCACCACCACCACACAACACCATCACCACACAACCACCACCACACAACACCACCACCACCACCACACAACAACACCTTCACACCCACACAACACCACCTTCACACCCACACACCACCACCACCACACAACACCACCACCACCCCACAACTACAACACAACCATCACCACCCCACCACACCACTACCACCCCACCACACCACTACCACCCCACAACACCACTACCACCCCACAACACCACTACCACCCCACAACACCACTACCACCCCACAATACCACAACACCACCACTACAACAACCTCCACAACCCCTTACATACCTTTTCATCAGTAACTCTCATATTTGTCTTCATAAAATTCCTAAACTTGTCCATTTTCTTGGGCAAGTTAGGTGACTGAATAAAAAGTAAATTTTAAAAAATGTATTATGTTGTTCCTAAACCTAATGACAATTCAGACAGTACTGACATAAGTGGCTACAAACCTTCAACAGCTTTTGTTTTACAGTTGTAATATCAGGTGTTTTCTCAAGATTCACAGAGGCCTCCACAGACGTCTGTTAGAAAATAAAACAATTAAAAGTCATAAAAAGACCCCTGTTCACCATATTTTTTATATCGAAAACACTGCCTACACAGCACTCTCCTTTCAGACAACAGTAGCTGGTTGAAAAGCATTTTGCAAACAAAACAAATGACAAACCTTTTTTGGTGTTCTAGTATCTGGTGTTTTCTTTTGAGGAGTTCTCCTGTCAGGCCTTTTCTTGTCTGGTGTCTTCTTTCCATTTACATGACCTCTTAATTTATTCTGAATAACAGATTGAAGATGGCTCCAAAATTACCAAACACTCAAATAGGAATGCCCAAATAGGAAGCAGTTACAGTATAAGACAAAGTACGTTCTAGGGATTTTTGGTGAAGGAAAATTTGAGTGTGGAATATATACATTTTAAGACCAAACCAGGACCAGTTGCAAAAAATGCAACTACACAGGCCTTCCAGCAGGAATTGAACCCACGACCATGCGATTCTAGTCGGCAATGCTCTGACCACTGAGCCACAGAGGCCATTGCTGAGAGCTTGATCACGAATTCTGTATACATTAAGGTGGTAATGCCAGGAGAGAATTGGGTTTATTAGAAGTAATATTGGGCATTCTATAAGACAAAGTACCTTGGCTAATATTGCATTTGCAATTTCATCATCGTCCTCTGATTCTTCCTCATCACTTTCATCATCATCTTCACCATCGTCACCCTCTTCCTCATCACTATCATCTTCATCAAAATCTTCATCCTTTTTATCATCATCTTCATCTTCATCATCACTTTCCTCCATCTCATCCTCTGACTCCTCGATTCCTTCTTCAGCTTCTTTCTCAAGCAAGTTCGACTTGGCCTTCTACAATCACAGTGAAAACAAAAAAAAATTGGTTAAATTCATCATTATAACCAAAGTCTTAACTGTACATGGAGCATTAACCCCACTGCAATGAGGTCCCCATATAGCTTTTTAAAATGTGTATATACCTTGTCAGGAGATGCAGCTTTCTGTGGTAATTTCTTTGTCTCAACTGCAGGCTTTTTCTTTGCTTTGACATCCTTTATGGGTACCAGTTCAACAGGCTCATCATCGTCGTCTTCGTCATCACTAGAGCCTTCTCCCTCTGACACATCTGAAGTTAACAAATCAAGTTACTAAGTATATATATATATATTCACTTCATGTAATGTGTGCACTCTTGATCCTTTAGTTTTCAAAAGTTGTGTTGACAAAGATTGACTTCAGCCTGAAGGGTTAGTAAATAGATGATATCACACGGTGGTGCGAAGATATGGATTTTATCTTCGAGTGGTGAAAACAATATTTTACAAATGAGCATAGCAAATGAGTAAAATATCATTTTTACCATGAGAAGATAAAATTCACATCTTCAAGCCAACGTGTAATTTTCTTTTTATTATATAGATTCAATGGAAAAAGAGGTAAAATTCTTAACGATGTCATCAATATCTTCACTAGTGAGGATATGGAAAATACAACACTGCATATTTTCTAATAAAACACTCTCGTCTATATAATTACTTCAGTATATTTTAGGCCCTGCATCTCACATGTTGTTTCTCCTTGTTGTGTTTACATGAAGAAGAGATTGAAAGCTTTCAATCTGATCGAAACGAATGGCTGAAGTCAATCCAAGCAGTGGAGTGGATTGACTTGAGATTCAAGCAAAGATCAACTTGAATGTCTCTAATCTGATTCATTTAAACACGGTTTGACTTGAAAATGACTTGATACGCATGAGTGAAGTTGGTGCGTGTCACACTAAATGGCAGACATTGAGGGGAGCACAGTAAATAGTGTTCCACAACCAAAAACAATGTTCTAAGCAGATCGGATTCTCCATGTAAACATGTGCCCGGATTGACTTCACTCGCGTTTTTTGATCAGGGGCCACAGAGGTGTGGTGGGGGGAGGGGGGGGGGGGGGGGGATTTTTTAGCCCAGGCAAAAAAAAAAAAAAAAAAGCTTTGAAAAATTGAAACTGTCATATCCACTGCATGTCAGGTAATGGTTTGCATGTATAAACTGTTGACTCTAAAATGCAGTAATTCGCAGTTGTTTCTTGTATAGTCCAAAGCATCCATTCCTAAAGTAAAACGCACCCAAACAACCCAAAAAAACTCAATTCATAAGAAAATGCACATCTTAATTTGGGCTAGTCTGTCAACACATATCACCTGCGAAGCATGTAGGTTTAGAAATTATTAGAAACAGCTAAACACAGCATGATTTGATGATTTTGATCAGTGACAAAACTCTTTACAATCTTCCCCAAAAAAGCTGTACATATGTTATCAACATAAAAAAAACAGTCCAAAATATGAAATTTAATAAACCTCTGAACTGACTGAAAATCACCGCTCAGAATGCAGGAAATGCCATTTGTGGGATTTCATATTTCAAAATTTTCCTGGAGGCATGCCCCAGATCCCCCAGAAAGCCTCGCACCTACAGCGCTTGAGATCCACTCCTGTTTAGCCCCCCCCCCCCACACACACACACACACACACACTTTAAAAGACACTCCGCAGCCCCTGTTGATCCAATTGGACTGTCAATCCACTTCATGTAAACAGAGCCTTAGTTACCGTTTTCAAGTTCAAGCTTTGCTCTTTTTGCAGGAGGAGCCTGTTCGCCAGGTGATGGTGATGGAGAAGGTTTAGTTTTTCCTTTTACAGGCTAAAATTAAAAGCAGAATAGAATAAGTTAACCAAACTATATTGATACAATATCCATAGATTAGGAAAAAAAACCAACCTGGGTTTCCCATTTCCCAACCCTACCTAGTTTTTGGCCAGTAAAATGCTGACCCTAATCTTTTTATTGAAATTTTGAGAAGCCAGGATAGCAAACATGGCTTATAAATGTCTATAAATAAATATATGCTGTATATATAATCAAAATTATAAAGATGAGACTACAGTGTACATTGAATCAACATGGGTTTTGTGGTTTGGTTTAGTAAAACCTATATTGTTCATCCATACAATGTTTGAAAAAAAACAAAACAAAAAACCCCAACCTACCCTACCTAATTTTTTTCAGCATGAAACCGGAAACCCAGGTACATGTATTTTTTTTTTTGCCTTATCATAAAAAGAACCTAGTAAAACACTTATGCATGCAAGGTAAGAGAATGATGCTTACTGATTGCTTGCCTGAAGCTATCCCCTCATCTGAAAAAAATATTACATTTAATTTTAAAGCCATGGTATCCAAATGAGATATTACAAATTATAATCTAAAACTTGCTGAAAGCAGAATACTGAAAATCTATAACTTATAATGGAAACATATCACTTTTCTATAATTATATGCTGACATGCACAACATACAAACCAAATGAACTTAAATATATAGACCAACCCTCACTTGCTCCTTCACTCTCTTCAAAGTCACGGTCAGATAAAACTAAAAAAAATATTTTGAAATTATATACAGTATTAGATATACATGTACTGTACTGTACTTTACAATTACAACTACTACCAAGAAATGAAAGCAGGGGTAAAAAAATTTGCACTACCTTGGACATGACTTCCAGACAGATGAACAGGTCCAGTGCCTAAACAACAACAAACAAATTTTATATATATTTTTGTATCTACTGCGAAGCAGTAGATATAATGTTGTCGTGCTGTTAAGTTAACAATAGAATGCCTTCGTTTGCCAATCAAAACATAGAATTTAACAATTGACTCACAACAAATCACCGAAGCCAAAATTGTAAGCAAAGTACTTCATGTAAGTCAATGCTATGGGCATGGAGTTATTAAAGGCTGGAAAGTGAGATATTCAGGGAGTGAGATATTTATTTCAAGAATAGAAGTTTTTACAAGCTTAGTAAGTATTTTAAGTATGAATCGTTGTCAATTTTTAAATGTGATGTACTATAGACGTTGTTGGAATGATGATACATTTTTGAAAGCCTCTTTAAAATAGTCTTTGGACAATTTCATATTCAGACGAGGCAATTTATATGACCAACATGTTGACATGTATTCAGCAGTTGGGTAGTTTACACTTTACTGTACCCGAATCACATCACTGTGTCAGGTTAGTGTATAAAGCTAGGCAATAAACATGTTAGTAGGTCGGTAGGTGTATAATATAAGCAGTAAACACAGTTACTGATTAGGGTTAGGGTTTTTGTTTGGGTTAGGTCATCAAATTAATTAAGGTAAAAACACAGCATGGCTAGCATTGACAATCTTGACAAAAATCTTGTTCAGCTCTGAATACAAGGTCACTACAAGTACATACAGTAATTACAGCATTGTTTTCACCATAGTAGCTATAGGCATGATTGAATGCAGTAGATATACATGCATGGCTAGACATGCCTATTTTTTAAAGCAGTCATCTTAGGTCAGGGTTCGAGATTTGCGGTATCCCAGTATCCCGACGATACCAGTTTTTAATTTTGGATACCAGATGTTGAAACCTTGGTATCCCATTGGGATACCAAGGAAATCTTGCCAAAATAATAATATTAACCAAGATAACTATATCATAGAAATTACTTTAAGGTAGAAAGAAGTTGCCACCCATTTCAGCGTGTTTTTGTTCCATTTTCATTAACATAACGTAAGTTTATTAAAATACGGACCTTCTGCCCACGTTCCTCCCACCAGCGGTCTCCCCCTTAGCACTGTAGCTACTTTATATTAGACCTCAGTATCCATGCAAAGCCTCCACGAAGGAGAGAAAATGCCCAATCATGTGGAGTCTGGTGATGAGATTATTGAAAGTATTTGACAGCTGGGAATCCGGGATATAATCAATTCAATTGAAGTGGAAAGCTCACTCTTCATTTATTGTAAGTTCTTATAGTTCATAATATCTGGATATTAAGAAGCACCGTGTGTTTTCTGGTATCAAAAGTTTGGATACCAAATTTTCATTTGGGATACCAAGTTCAGAGATGCTGGTATCCCTTGGGGATACCACCAAAAAATCTTAATCTCAAACCCTGTCCTAGGTCAATAACAGCTGAGGCTGCAGCAAAAAGGCCATTTTTGGCCAACTCAGCCAAAAATGGATAATGAATCATTAAAACTCAACTAATGTAAAGAAGCAATAAAAAACTCCACAATGCAGAAACCTGAATCGTATTCAAGCTTGATTATCGAAACCTACCTTCAATAAGCTTAAATGTTGCAACTGCTGAAAACTCCAGTCTACACTCGACCTAAATAATTATACAGATAACCATTTTAAGCTGCATTCAGACCACCAGGTACCCTATGAGCAAAGCCTTCTTTCCCTTATTTCTTCACTGAGAAAGATGAAGAAAAGAAGGATCTGCTGTATTCATGTTTGGCTTCATCCAAGATTTAGGATAAAGGTCTTCGTATAGGTTTGCAGGGTCATTTCTGTAAAGCGCTCTCAATTCATCAGGATTTATGCCACAAAAATAAATACATGTACGACACTACGACACCATATTAAACACACAAATGTCAAATTTCTTTTCTTTTAATAATCATATTAACATTAATAAATCAAGACTGCACTTCTTTGAAATGTTCTTGTTTTTCCATTTCCCTTGTAAATCTTTATAAATTGCCATTTTCCTAACCTTGAAACAATGTTTATATAAAGAAGCGCTGCGTCGCTGCCAAAATGGCTGCTATGACATCACATCACTACCTGCCATGTACGACCTCCTGTCATTTACGACCACTTTTACCGGGCAACAGGGGTGGTTGTAAACTCAAGTTCTACTGTAGATATCATTAAAGTCATTAATTTGTAGAATGCAATGGTGTCTTTGGTTTTGCAATAAACACAAACTGTTAATAGTTATGAAGTTTTTTAATTAAAACCAGAGGGATTCACTTGGGGTGACTCGGGTAAAAAGCATTTTATTTTGTTCAAAATCTTTTTTTGTAGTTTGATTTTGAGATAAATTTCCAGCAAAACGGTGTCAGTGTTTTTTGATATGTCGAGTTTTGCCGATTTGTATTGACGACCAAAGTTAAAAATGCTGTTTTTCGACCAACATTCTGACAAAATAAGCCATAAATTTGAGACCATAATAACAAGCATGGTGCCTTCAAAAACTTTTGCTTGTTGGGGTTATATGCAGTGTCACAACTGTTAATATCCATCTGAATTTATTAATATTTAATTTGCTACTTTATCTTGCAAAATATAATGTTTAACACCAACATAGATGTTAGAAAATGGGGGGGGGGGAATTCCATTCCAGCCACAGGGAGTCCATCTTGGCAGAGTATGGGCACTCTGTGGCACACTCGATCGTGGTGTGTTTAGGAAAATAATAAAGGGATGAAACACGAATTCTTCCTTGTTTTGAACATCGTTTTAAGCATCTACAGGTATTAAAATTGTAAGACAATTGAGGGAAGTAGTTGTGATGACTCATTTATCAAAATATAATCAAAATGAGGCAAAATCTCACCTTTTAGCCGTGATTTTGCAGCTAAATTACATATTGTATTTTCAAGAGATGTGTTCCACAAGTAGCTAGGATACTACTTTGGATAGCTACGAAATCCTACAATAAGCTTTTCGGATAAAGTGGGAAGTCTCAGGATTATTGATTTATTGCACATTCATCTGACTCTGAGTTTCAGTCGGTTTCAGTATTCCAACGGTGGCTCCCGACAATACGAGATGTCCTGGCTACTTGCGGAACACATTCCACGTTGAACGTTTGGTGTTTCATCCCTTATATTTTTTCCTCTCCCTCCCCCTGTTTTTTCCACCTTTTTTCCCGCTTCTGGTAACCGTTTTTCGTTTTTTTTAAATCCCCTGCCACAGTCCCCCGCGCGTCTTTCAAGTCTGCCACAGTGCCCACGCACTGCCAAGATGGGCTCCCTGTGTTCCAGCCAAGTGGGATGATGCATTTATATGAAAATTTTCATCCTGAGCCTACATAAACAGGCCCCTAAATTTTTTTTAAATAGCCCGTTTCAGATGATAATCAGACGTCTCAAGTCTCACGCATTCGGCGTGAGACTCACGCATTCAATTTCACTCTCATGCTCTCACACAGCTATCTGTAAATCTCACGCACTGGGCAGTTTGTGTTAAATTATAGAAAAAAATATCGTTCAATCGACTACTGGGAAGTTTTATGTTAATTTTTTAAAACAAATTACGATGCAGTCCAGTTCCAGAGAAGACAGATGCCAAAATCACTCATATCAGCAGCTTGTTTCTTGTCAGCCATTTCTTATGGAGCTGTTGCTATAAGGTTGCCAGGGTCTTAACCGCTGTTATTATTATTATATATGCCTGTGGATTCAAAAATAATACCGAAATTTATGTGGCAATTTCATTTCAAAGTGCTCTCAAAATGCAGGAAAATGGCATTTCAGACATTTAAGAAACAATTTTCCGGGGGGGCATGCCCCCAGACCCCCCTACGTGGGTGTCGTCCCAAATCTCACTCTGTCACAAATTTCAAAGTTGAGAGGTCTAGTTCTACAGATACTAGTTTTGATTTGTTTTCTGTATGTATATATAATATACTGTATACCTGTCTGACTCCTGATCCAAGAACAACTATAGGTTGGGTAATAGTATCACCACTCACTCCTGTTGTCGTAACCTGAACAACGTGGGATACATTGTCCTTAGCTTTGGACCCCAAACAAGCCTAAATAAATACAAAATTGAAGAAAAAAATATTTAAGATACACTGATAGAACCACTTTCCCCGAGAAGAAATTCAACCAATTTTCCTATATTTCTCAAGAACAGTAGCCAAGTTTTATGCAAGGGAAGCTTAAACGAATCCACAAATAAACACAGAGTAACTACGAAGCATTTTCATCAACTCACCTGGGTTAGAACGAGCTGATTTAGTACATCCACTTCACCGATGTCTACTTCACTTGTGCTAAGCCATTTCACTTCGGGCTTTTCTTTAGCAAGTGTGCAACCTATTGGAGATATTAAATACTCAATATCGTTCTTTGGGAGGCTTGAAATTCGTCAAAAACCTTACCCCAAAAGTGTTGTCTCTCCAATGCCGCCATTATTCTGCACTACACGTGTTGTGACGTTCCTTGAATCGTTGTAAAAAAGAACGA
>OZ036007.1:9436792-9479292 GCA_964035015.1 Corallium rubrum
TACGCCTGGGAACTAGTCAATTCGTACGTGTGTCACAAGTAACACCGCTGCCAAACGTTTGCGCATGCGTGAATTCACTGAGTAAACATTGCAAGAGAAGTGGGAACTAGCCGTGGCGACAACAACCAGACAGTGAAGACTAAGTAAGACTCGACTATTCATTTGTGTTTTAAAAAAAACGGTAAAGAAAATTATGAAGGAGTAAATTGAGAATATGTTACAATATTGACAAGGAAGCCATGCACAAATTACCTAACTTATCTTTTTGGTAGTATGCTTATAATTTTAACTTTTGTGTCGGACTCTCGGACCAGTCCAAATATTTCAGTGTTTTCCCGCTCTTTTTCTGCGGACGTCGCACATGCGCAAAACGTTTGGCAGCGGTGTTGTCACAAGTACTTGTTGGGCTACAAGTCGCATCGTGTCAGTTTATTTTGAAATGGTTTTCTATGCTAGTAGTCGGTTTCAGCTTGAAGTTGGTAAAGTTTTTTTTCAGTTTTTCTCTGAGTTTACTGCTTACAACAGCTTGTACAACAAAAACAAAAACAAAAACAAAGAAAATACTATTGTTATATAGCTAGAGTTTTGCACAATTGTTCAAGGTGTTAGTTCCAGTCCTCGAGCTCTACTTAGTACTTACCATAACATCCACAGCTGTGTCTCTCTCCGTTACGAGTTGCGTCAAAACATTAGATAAATTTTTAACAGCAACTTTGACACTAGGTCTGGCAAAACAAGCCTGCTGCAAACTGCAGCATATTAAGACGGTGAAGAGAAGTGAAAGACTGCATTTTAAAATGGCCATGACAAACAGAAGATAGCAAAAAGTCTAGAAATATAACAAAAAGGGAAAAATAAAGTTGATGAATAATTTTTGGTATTATATATATATATATATATGGCCAATTTGTGGGAACATCATGTTTATTTAAGAAATGGTTCATGGTTTGGCGTACTCCATCGAGTTATGGATGCACGCGGAAATTTGGGAGAGCACTAAAATAGCGAAAGAGTTGGTCGAGGCGTAGCCGAGAACAATTATAGATTTTTGAGTGCTCTCTCAACTTCCCAAGTGCATCCATAACTCAATGGAGCGCGCCAAACCGTGGACCATTTCTTTTATAACAGAGAATCAGACACAAAACAACGGAAAACAATATTTATTTTGCCGATTAAAAGTGAGTTTCTCATTACGTGTGAAATTGCCGCGCTCCACGCACGGTAGCCAAACAGAAACGACGTTACATTACACTTATTCCTGAGCTTTCGACTTGTTAGTTGACTCAGGCCGGGTTTTTTTCCCGTTTTTAACCGCTCGAAAACTCGGCAATAAATAATAAGCGTGGCATTACCACAAATCCGTGCTTTTACTAAGTTTGAAGTAAGATAAACTAATTAATTTCTTACACAAAAAACAAACGTTTGTATTTAAAGCCGAATAAAACCCTTTGTTTATATTATATACAGAAAGTATTTGACTTCGACGTCAAATATTTTCCCATGCAGACTAACACTGGTTAATTTCCAAACAGAAAAATAATTTCTCAGTATAAGGCAAGTCTTTCTAAGTACCGTTTTTCGAATACCAAGTATAGGTTATTTATGCATACAGTTATAAGAACCGGCGTTTGTAGCAATTATTATACCGGCAATCTAGTCTTTAACTCCTTGTCTATATTGTCGCTTAACTTCCCAAATACGTGGAAGTAAGATATAAAAATATGCAAATAGTACCCACGTGAAGTATAAATTAGATCCAAAATGAAACTGAAGACTAAATGTTTTTCTTATCTATGTTTTAATAGGTGTAGTAATTATGCTAAGTGACTAATGACCAAAATTACTGTCATCGTGTAAAAAGTCATTATACTTTTATAAGATGTCAATTATGATATAACCATACCTCGTAAAGTTGATAATCTTGGATACAGAGTAGCTCGTTGTCGTACAATATCTTTGGATTGAACTGCAAGGTGCCTTGATGCAGTCGACATGGCGCTGATCCTTATATAGTACACAAGAAACCTTTTCTTCCATCCGCCGAACGAAAAATGAAACAAAAATAGCATTTCACTGCTGACACGGTTTCGTACAGAGGTGAAACGGGGTCCTACGCAATTTTTAGGACGGAATAATCTCATGAAAGCTTGAAGCTATATGCAAGATACAAATAGTTCATTACATTAACGTAAGCAAGGGCTTGGGTGTGGTGGCTATCTCGTGAATATTAACTGTTCCTTACGGGAACTCGTGTTACATAATGCCCTCCCACGCAAGCTAATAATTCTAGTCACATAATTGAATAACTACATGATAGGCTCTTAAGCTAAGTATAATAGCAAAGCTCTTCGGTTGACATTTAAATAAAATTTTATTATATAAAGGAAATTTTGTTTAAAGAGCTTCTTAAGTTCCCGGGATTTGTTAAAAAGACATTGTATTGGAATTTCTGAATCAAGGGATGTTTAAAACTTCCTGTGTCCGTTTTCCTAGCGAGAAAAGCACATGTTATGCACGTGACTTAAGTTTAAAACGAGCAATGATACGGTGAAAAAATAACATTATTCCAATAGGTTTGTTCAACAAGAGCTTCCAACACTTATCACAGGATATAAATTTTTCAAAAATTGAATATTTTTAGTTATTTTATCGCCAAGGAAGGCATACATGACTATAGGTTCTAAGTTTGGCATCTGTATATAAATTACTGAAAGAGACTTTTGGAACTGACTAATCGCGACAGTATACTCAATATATCAGTTTTGACACAGAGTCAGGCTTGGACAGGCGGTTGTGTCATCTTGCCGGCCTAAAACGAAGTATTGTTGAATAACGCACGGTTGAGTATTGTAGAACAACGCCGGACTGAGTATTGTAGAACAACGCCAGACTGAGTATTGTAGAACAACGCCAGACTGAGTATTGTAGAACAACGGCTGAGTATTGTAGAACAACGGCTGAGTATTGTAGAACAACGGCTGAGTATTGTAGAACAACGCCAGACTGAGTATTGTAGAACAACGCCAGACTGAGTATTGTAGAACAACGGCTGAGTATTGTAGAACAACGGCTGAGTATTGTTAGAACAACGGCTGAGTATTGTAGAACAACGGCTGAGTATTGTAGTTACAACGCGCGGTTGAATTTTGTAGAACATTGAACGGCCAAGTATTCACAACGGTTAAGTATTGTAGAGTAACGCAGTTGAGTATTGTAGAACAATATCTCAGTATTGTAGAACAACGGCTGAGTATTGCGGTAGAATAATGCGGTTGAGTATTGTAGCCACAATGGCTGAGTATTGTAGAATAACGGTTGAGTAATATTATATAGAACTATATGGCTGCCCATTTCTGTTCCAAAACAAAATGGCCGACAACCGGCCAGTTCAAGCATGCATACATCAGTAATTCAGAATCTTCCTCAGAGACATGATGTCTTACACTGCTAAAGTCAACCGAAAATTTTTTCGCCTGAATGGAGTGGGATTTGAAGTCGCACCTTCGGGATTCCGGACCGCCGCTCTACCTGTTGAGCTACAACAGGTATAGTTCAACAGGTAGAGCGGCGGACCGGAATCCGAATGCGAGTTCAAATCCCGCTCGAGTCAGCCGAAAATTTTTCGGTTGACTTTAGCAGTGTAAGACATCATGAAAAATTCATCAGTAAACTGAGTAGTTTCGGCCTCTGAAAAAACCCATTTTAAACACATGTAAAAATAACAGTATTTCGATATGTAAAGATATCGGTTGAATATAATTCAAAGAAAATTGTGTTTTGCTTTGAATGCACGTAGCCGTAAGAATTGAGCTTTGATTCAAATTGTTCATTTTATGAAATGAACTTCTTAGACATACGGAATCTAGTTTACTGTGGTCAGTTTGCCGAATTTGGTTCAAGTAAATGCATTGGCTACGACAAATGCCGTCAGGGTTAATCAAATTGAACCAGCACTCAAAGATAAATTCCACCCGCACATATACATAGACAGAACGTTAGGCAAAACTTTAAATTTAACAAATATTGCAAACTCTAGTCACAATTATGTTTATCGTAACGCTTCTATTTTTCCCCTATATACCTCACAGTTATTATACAATATATATTAAATCTCAAAAAAGTTTGAATGCATGGTTAGCATTGTTTAGCACCGTGCAATGTTTCCTTTACTAAATTTCACGTCAATTACGCTCAGAGATAAAAATCTGGAGTTTCTACATCACATTTAAGACATGTTTTTCTTTCTATTCTGTTACATAATAATATGTGGACTATAGTTGAAGTTAGAAATACTCATTTTACAGATAGGAAATCCCAAACTAGAAACACATATCGTGATAACTGTAATTCAGTATTGATGGTGCAATTATCAGTCATGTCTTGTCTTCAGTCGTAATGAAAAATAAATATTTCAAATATTATATCATATCATTTTTTGTGCTAGATATATAAATCGGTGCAAGTGAGTGATTGATTATCAAAAAAAAACATTAAAAAAATGTACGTAATTTTAACCTTTTCGCTAAATTTTAGTATTTTACTCTGGCTAATTACGCCGGACGATTATTGTACTTGTCAAGGGGCCAGAGTTCTCGGGCACCAAGGAGCTAATTTAGACCTGTGATAAACAGCGTATTTTTTGATGCACTGTATAAAATACCTGTTAGGGCGACCCAAATTATGAAATTGTTCCTGTTGAGTTATACGTCTTTAAATTGTTCCTGTTGAGTTATTAAATTGTGAAAATTATGAAATTGTTCCTGTTGAGTTATTCCTGTTGACTTGTCGAGTTCTCGGGCGCCAAGGAGCTAATTTAGACCTGTGATAAACAGCGTATTTTTTGATGCACTGTATAAAATACCTGTTAGGGTCGACCCAAATTATGAAATTGTTCCTGTTGAGTTATACGTCGTATTTTTGGCGTATTTAACAAGTCGAACTTTTTACAAATTCTCGAGTCGTATGGGTAGGAAATGTTTGTATCATATTTTAAATTATAATGTTTGTATTTTATTCGGCGCATGAATAGTACGCCGTCTGCATCAACGCCGTAGTTGAATCTTATCATACGACCGGGCTCGTCGTATTTAATGGCCGTGTCGAACTTAATGCAAGTGTCGTATTTAATGGTTACAGACGGCGTATTTTTCATGAACTTAATTCTCATATTTTATACGGCGCATGAAAAATACGCCGTTTGTCAAAGGCCCTATAATAAGACTTGTAATTAGAAGTTAGAATCAGTTATTACTCAGTGTAACACCAAAAAACCCTAAAGCCAATGAACCATCAATTTTGAATGTAATTGCAACTATATCAGATAACAGTAACATGCAGTTAAAACAGTATATGTTATACAACTAGTGATATAAAAGTAGCATTCTGCGTATAGGCATAACGTTTCGAGCGAAGGGCTGACTCTCTGACGAAGGGCCTTGGCTCGAAACGTACGTTAGACTCCTACGTTCTCTGTTTCGGTAGTATATCTAACCTTACTATATTTCGATTGTATGATATACAACTACTCATTTCTAACTTGTTCCAAACAAGCATCTAGTTAATTTGCTTTATTTATATGTATATATACATTTATATATATACCATATGAATTATGTACTGTACATTACATTACTTTCCATAAAATGTTGGGTTTTTTGCTATATTTCTATAACTCTTTCGTTTGAATGTTCTGTATATAACACCATATGTCAAACAGTATTCCAGAAGCTACAGTTGTATGTTGACGTAGCTGTTCAATCTCATCATACGCAAATAAAACATTAACGGAAAATTGCCTTGAACTTCCCTCGTTTCATGGAAAAAACCCTATATTTCCAAGTTTATCGTTTTTACATTGTTAATGCTTAAAGCAAGCTAAAAGAAGGAAAATGTACTATGGTGAAATTCAAATTCATTTCATGTCAGTCTTTCGTAGTAACTGACATGAAATAATTTCATTTTTGTTTCATTTGTTTGGTTTCATTTGTGTTTAGCGAATAACCTTCGTTGGCTACACTAATCAGTCTGATAACAGCTGTTTTGGATATGCTAGTGCTTTTCTAAGTGAAACATCATATTCTGCTGTCGGATATTTCCTGTCATTGTACATGGCTGATTGATAATAAGATTATGAGTCAGTCATTCCACTCGGCACTCGACCGAACCACTCGACAATCGTGCATCGCTTAGCTCAGAACTAAATTTATTAATTCAATCTTGGGATTCATGTATAACAATGTAATTAGCAAATGCAAGCAAAGAAACAAGGTGCGTTTATTTAAAACATTTTTTTAATAGTCCAGTATGATTAAACGAACTGTCGTCCATCCTTCATATATAGGATCCTTTGTTTGTTATAATATTGTGGTGCTTGACTTAGGAAGTTCACTTGCAGGAACCGAAGTCTAGTTTACCAGAGTATTATCACTGATTCCGTTTTATACTCCCCCAGACCAAGAACTGTATACCATACATCAATATACTGTCGGCAGTGTTATATTTTTTGTTATTAGTTACAGTACATGTAAAATATTGTCACTTTGTATCGGTATCGCTCTCTTTTGCTTGATAACATCAGACAATCATATAGCGAAATTAACGGAAACGAATGAATTTCAAAAATAAACTTCTGGTCAAGAGGTTTGGAGAAATAGTTTCACTAACGTTACATCAGCATGCAGAACGAAACAACTACATTCAAGAAATATAGACTATTAATATATATATAGACTATTGTAATAGCTTACTATATGGTTGCCCGCCAAAGACCTTGATAAATTTCAGAGACTTCAAAACTCTGCAGCTAGACTAGTTACTAGGATTAAGATCAGAGACCATATAACACCGGTACTGAAATCCCTTCATTGGCTTCCTGTTAAGCATAGAATAACGTTTAAGATCACCGTCTATAAGATTGTTAGTAATCGCGCGCCTGCATATCTCTCTGACTTGCCGCTGGAACCTTATGTTCCAACGCGTTCTCTGCGCTCAGCGTCTCAGGGCCTATTAACTGTTCCCCAGGCTGCCACCGTTACCTATGGAGACAGGCCTTTTCCATCTTAGCTTAGCTCCTAAGTTATGGAACTGCCTACCAGCTACCATTAGAAATGCCAGCTCTGTAATATCATTTAAATCTCAAGTCAAAACTCAAAACAAAATTTATTTATAAGGAAGCTTTCTGCTGTTGATCCATTCTTTTATCATATCTGTACCATTCGTAGTAGGATTTTTTAACCATTCTTCACATTTGTAATCTACTGATTATTGACATATATGTAATAGCTCTTTTTCTTTTAACTACTTTGTAAACGCATCGAGACGTATGTAAGATGTGTACTAAAAACTGTTATTATATACCAAGATCGACGAAAACGTACGTATTGATGCATAGTCAATCGAGATATGGTCTGGAAACTCGGCTAAAGTCTTTGGTCTATCTTTTTGTTCGCCTTTATGCATTTTTGTGCACGGTGTACGGTCACTGAACACATTGTATTTTAGTATAATGAACGAATTGTCCAATAGCAACGTTTCAGTTCAATCACTCAACCGTGTTATTTAAATATTAATAACCCTAAAACAAAGGTTGTGCACGGTGTAAGGTACGGTTCAACATAAAATCACAGCTCATTATAGGCGCTTTGAAGTTTGCCGAGTTTCCAGACCATATATCTCGATTGACTATGATTGATGTAATATATCAACAACGAGTTTGAGTGTTTCATCAGGGGATCCAAACACGAGAAAACATGATGAAAGCACGAGGCCGAAGGCCGAGTGGTTTTATTGTTTTCGAGTGTTTGGATTCCCCTGATGAAACACGATAAACGAGTTGTTGATATGGCATCTCAATCGAGTGATTTCAATTGAAAAATACAATTAAAATAAACCCTCATGAGATTTTATTCATGTGTGTGTGTGTAAAATTTATTCATACAGCAACTTGTTTGTTTTGCATCGATAATTAAGATCTTAAGAATTAGATGAAAACCGGTTTTCATCTAATATCTGGAGTGGTATACGATTTTAGCGTGTTTTCCTGGCGTATCCAACCCAAAGAACGGCTGCGAGGGAGACAACGTACGTGATGGAGGCTTCAAAACTTCAATCTATAAATAAATGAATGGGTCAGTATTAGTAAAGGTCTGTACAGGCACGTAGCCAGGATTTTGAAAGGGGGGCAGCCGAAATAAAAAAAAATTTAGGGGGGTCCGGGGGCATGCCCCCCGGGAAATTTTGAAATCGAGAGTCGCTGAAATGCCATTTCCTGGCTTTTGGAGGAAGATTTTACAGACTCTAAAAGTTAAAAAACGTCATATAAAATACTCAAAACAGACAAACGTCACATAGATACTCAAAATGCATACACTCAGTAGATTGAATACACCGTTTACAGTTTATTTCCTGACACAATTCACTATTGCATCAGTTTTGTAGTTACATGTCTGTCGTTTTATATCAAAAGGGGGGGAGCCGCGGCTCCCCCGGCTCCCCCCCTGGCTACGTCCCTGGGTCTGTATAGGTTTACCATAAATATTTAGCTATACAGACATAATAGCACGTTAAAGATTTATTTATTCAAACAACATAAATACCAGATTTGGTATATAAGATACATACATATAACATATAAACTAAACTAGCAATTATTATCACAAGGGGAATGCTGCCTGGCAACGACTCCCTACGATTATAAACTACGTGCTCAACTATAAACTTTCAAAACTTGTTAAAACATTAAAACAGTATTTAGCTACCCAAGTCATAATTGTTATAGCATGATATATTATATTTATCTATACAGTCGATTATTATAATATTTTTGTTTTAAAATACAGTTTATATTGGTGTCAGTGCTTCCACTTTGCAAGGAAATTTCCTTCCATGGGCCTGTCACCATGGGGGGAGGGGTCAGATATTATTAGCCTTCTTTGCAAAAGTTCTTTGTTTCTCTTGTTTATCTAAACCCTTCCCCATAGTGACTGGGCTATGCAAATAAAAAGTGGAAGCACTGATTGGTGTATATTAAAGTTATGTTGGGTTCCGAGTATCCAAGGCAAAGAACTATTCCCATTGGGCACAAAGCGATTAGTCGTCGATGAGGCTAAACGTCGCACAACAGACGAATTTTATTCAGACGAATTTAATTGTTTGAATTTTATTCAGCGAAACTGCGACGTATAACTCGATTAAATTCGACACACGAATTAAATTCGTCTGGGCAATTAATTAAATTCGTCTGAGTCACACGGATAATGCGACGATAATGCGTGTTCGATTAAACCGAATTATCGTCCGTCGAATTAAAATCCCAAAAAATCCCTAAAATTCTTGAAAAATTAATAAAATCCCTAGAAAATCTATAAAATCCTTGGGAAATCAATAATATGCTTGGACAATTAATTCGTAAAATCCTTTGAAATTCAAAAAGATCTTTGGAAAATCAATGATTATACTTTCAAAAAAATATCCTAAAATTTTCCAAAAGTCAAAAGATCTCCATGCAATGCGAAAATTCAAGGATATTTAAAAATTCAAAAAATCGCGTACACTTTTCAGAAAGTGCTTTGCCCTTCGCCCGGCACGTTTTAAAAAAAGAGTGTAATGCTCTTAACTATTCTTAGACTTTGCTACTCTGCGTGAATCCAAGGCGTTTTTCGTCAACGCCCGCAATTTTGTCAGTGGTTAACCATGCAAAATTAACATTAATTGAAAGTCTACTGACCCCATAACCACCTTATCCGATCATGCCCCTATTTGTCACAAATGTCTGTCAAACTTTAATTGTGGGATGTGCTGCTGACTGGACTACTCGTGGGCACTAACAAAGAACGCTCGAGATTTATAGTGATAATTTATAGCCTTCACCAGTAAAGGTCTAGTATAATAATGGAAACGTGGCGTACTGTAATGAACTTCATTATAAATTTGAATGTCATGAATCATCCTCAGAGATCATTCTCATGTGTCTCTGGGATGATTCTGAAATAGAATTGAAACACTGCACGTCCTCACGGATAAGCGTTAGGTCTTCGTTAAGGTTTTCAGGGTCATTTCTGTAAAGCGCTCTCAATTCGTCAGAATTTATGCCACAAAAATAAAATAGATATCGTTAGAAAGCTATGAATTTGTAGAATACAATGGTGTCTTTGATTTCGCGATAAACACAAACCGTTAATAGTTGCGAATTTTTAAATTAAAACCAGAGGGCTTCGATCACTCGGGGCGACTTAAGAACAAAGCGTTTCATTTTCTTCCAAAAAAAATTTCGCAGTTCGATTCCGAGATAAATGTCTAGCAAAACGGTGTCAACGTTTTTTTATTTATTGCCTGGTTTCGAATTTATGACTTATTTTGTCGGAATGTTGGTCGAAAAACAGCATTTTTAACTTTGGTCGTCAATAAAATCGGCAAAACTCGACATATATCAAAAAACGCCGACACCGTTTTGCTGCAAATTTATCCCGGAATCAAAGTACAAAAAAAAACTTTGAACAAAATAAAACGCTTTGTTCTAGAGAAGCCCTCTGGTTTTAATTTAAAAAATCACAACTATTAACGGTTTATGTTTATCGCAAAACCAAAGACATAAAAAAATCAAAAACCAAAAAAATCATTTTATTTGATACTGAACTGAATTTTCGTGACTATTAGAGCGTTGTTGGTTGGGGATGGAAGAAGGTTAGACTATTCTCAGAGACTTTGCGAACAATGTTTTGACTCGGAGTCAGAAAAATTAGTTGAGGAATGAGGAACAGGGAAGTTAAAGCGGGGGAGGCTTAGCTGCGACCGCGGTTGCTGCCGGTTTCAGGGTCTGTCGGGGACGCAAAACACACTTTGGTAATAGCTAGTAAATATGTGTTTATTGACATTTAATCACGCAAACAAGATCGTACGTCCGTCCGAGGATATCTTTAAAAGATCTATAGAAAAGTTGGCAAAGGATTGATATTATTCCTCGTTCAAAAACCATCTTTGTGGGTAAACAATAGGGAGCTTAAGCAAATACAACGCGAACCAGAACAGCGTCCTACAATAGAATTTTTATCAAACAACAAAGAAAATTAATCATTTTTATTCTCAAGAGTAATCCTAACGCCGGCCGTCCCCGTTCTACATACAACGTTATTCAGATCATTTTCACGTCTTCAGGACGACGTTAAGTCGTGAACGGCGAAACCTGTTAGTTGAGTTTGACTTCAAACTGTGCGACAAAATCCTTTTAGAACTCTAAAGCTTGGTTTCCAGTCGGCGACTGTCGCCGATCAAGCTAGTCTTACAACAATTACAACTTAACGAAACGCTTGTTGTAATCCAATCGGCGACAGTCGGCGACTGTTGTAGAAGTTGAATCAGGTTCAACTTCTACAACAATTACAACAGTCGCCGATGCGACAACAGTTAATGGAAACATCAATCGCCGACAGTTGGCGACTTTTTGCTAGATGTTTGCAACGTAAAACACAAAATTATTTACAGAAACCGGCCAAATTAATCCTTTCAAAAAAAAACTTGTTAAAGAACTCTACTAAATGACTAGTTCGAAGACTTGAATGCCGTACGCCAGCTCAAATGTTTGCAACTGTCGTCAAACGTTCACGAAACATGAGATTTAAGCGACGAAGTTACTGAACTTGTAAATAATGCTTGTTATATTGTTATATAAACTGTGAAAATGATCACAAACAAAGTTTTAGTCATTCAATTTGTTTTTGAATATCAAACTTAGCTCATCTGAACTTTGTCAAAACCAAGAAGTCCTCAGTCCGAGCGAATCGGCGATTTGAATTACAACAATTACAACTATATGGAAACACGACTGTTGTGAAATATCGCAAACAATCGCCGATCAATCGCCGACTGAATTACAACAATTACAACTATATGGGAACCAGGCTTAAAGCTTTTGAATGTCGAAAAACATACTTCAAGTATTCAATTTCCAGTGATTTGGCTTAGTATATACACGTACACACTTCTAATCAACATCGTCAACGGATAAGATCCACCGTAAACAAGTTGCACGAAAACACAATTTTAATCACGTCATTTTCCAGTTAGGTAAACAACTAAATGTTCCTAATTTTAGGCAGAATTTCCTCCGTCACGCAAATACACATATGGTCAATCATGAGTCACTGAATTACTTCGAAGTGAGTCACGTTTTCCTAGAAGACGACAGCTGTCGTTGAACCCATAATGTGACTTCAATTACAAATATAGATTATTATGCTCTATTGATGTGACGACACACACACACGTGTGCTGTAAATTTTGATTTTGAACTTTCAATGAAAGTGACATTTGAAACATACATGTTCTATCTTCGGCTTGCCTTACATTAGAAAAGAATGCTTGGAAATCCGCTGCGCGCAAAATCCAAATCAACTGCGCATTTTTTAAAAACGCGTCAAATTGCCGATTTTTTAGCGCAAAAATAAAATATCTTTTATAAAGAACATGTCTTCGATTTACCCACTGACTTTAGGAAAGAATACTTGCGAGTCTCGCTGTGCGTTACGCCGTTACCGTAAGTCACAATCAATTGCGCATTCTAAAAAGTAGACCATTCGTACCACTGACAGACCAGCACTTGTACATTTGTTGTACAGTGTCGGACAGTGTCACAATCAATGTCACGACAAATTGCGCATTTTAAAAACAATGTAAACAGAATATCACGTCGATTGCGCATTTGAAAGCGCACTTATTGACATATTGTAAATTTTAAGTTAGATCACGTCTCTAAAATACAGATTATTTTGACCAGTTGGGAATTTTATGACGCGGTCAGTGTCAAGATAAATATATTGTCATATGATATTACCTGCGCAGTAAAGGACGATAACCTACTGTGTTCTGTCCAGCTATTAAGTAAGAAAAACTAACACAAGATATTAACCTTTCCCCTTGCTGGGGTTTCCCCTTGACGATTAACACTGTCTAGCATTAAATTCGCTTTGCGTTATTGGTTAACCACAATAAAATAATATATAATTCATAAAGCTTTATTGTCGTGCGCCGCGTCGAAAATCAAAGGACTAGAGATTGACAAGTTTTGACGCATGTTTCGGGAGGGGGAAGGACGGCTGCACGCAAGCCATACAGGCGTACTATCACAACAAACTGATACACGACCTCTGTTTTCTATCTGAGTCCAAAAAAGTCAAAGGTTAGTCGGTAAAAGGCTGAGCATATCACGAGCATGCAGTAGCGTTCAACGGGTTATGTGTACAATGTCAACCTCGTTCAGGGCTCAAAATATTTTCAGAAATCAGTCGTAAAATCACAATTTTTATAAGATTCATGCATCCACCGCATTAGTTACCCGGGCTTCGTATAACCAACCAACCCGATCTAGTTCACCGGCCATATATAGTTGAACAAAAATTACACCAGAGGCGTCGAAAACTACTCGGACTTTAGTTCAGATTATCAGATTAAACTAGAAATTACTACCGCAAGTGAAATGCTGCCCCGAATGCGACAAAAAGCCTGATTAGTTTCCTGATGTTTTACAAAATTCCTAAAATAAGCCCTTTAATTACAGACAGAAACACGTTTATTTTTAATTATAAGATTTTTTATATTACTATAAAACCTATCTCTTTATATCATAATTGGCAAGGGTTTTGACAGGATAAACACTACATGTATTACATGGTATACAAATAATAGATCACTATGCGTCTTGCTGTGGCAAAACAGTCAACGCAATTCCAAGTGTTTTGTGTTATGACAAATGTATAGCTAACATAACCAATCAACATACTGACATGCTGTGTCAGCAGCTTTCTTACCAGCTTCAATATCCTCATCTAGTTCTGTTGTTTCAGGACAATCATCCTCATCCTTAAATTTCTGAGCTAAGAACCCTTTCAAAGCAGTCTGAGTAAGTTGACATAATCCTGGGTCATTATTTAATACTCACCATGTATGCGAACTTTCGTTCACATTATCAGATTAAATTAACTAAGCAATTATCAATCGCATGCATTATTTTCTAAAAGTCCGTTAAGAAATGTACAATTAACCCATTCCCGCCTGAGCTAACCAAAAGCGGCTCCTTGATTGTTTTGCTCGGTCTTACAGGCGACTATTTTACTTGTGAAGGGAGAACTGCAGCGAGGAACTCTACACAAGTTTGGGTAATCACCTTAGTGCGTCAGTATACCAAAAATGGTGAGATATTGGCACTTTATAAAGTCGTGACAAACTCCGACGAGGTTCTTATTCTGCTGGATTTCAATGAGTAGCAAAGGATTTGGATTCAGTTTTGGCAACGACGAAAACAAACAGATGACTAGTGGAAAAAGTAACGGTTGACCTTTTAGTAAGTCAGTTCCGATATCATCAGTTAACGTTATGTTTACGCGCTGGATAAATCAATTGAGGCCCTCGTTGTACTAAGTCTGCTCTTAACCGTGACGTTTATCTGTCGAAGGCGTTTGGAACGCTAGGTAAGTAAGAGATAAAGCCCGAGAACGAGGGGTGTATGCTATATGCAGCCCCGAGGACGCGAAGCGTCCGAGGGCTGTATATCGCATACATCCCAACGTTCGAGGGTTTTATCTGACTTATTTCACGATTGATGAGGTTTTCCAACAAAGTTATGTCTTTTTTTCTACCTTGGACAAAGATTTTCCTAGTTTTTTTCTTCATTTCTTTTCTAATTAGTATTCAAGGGCTGTATGCTATATACAGCCCGCGGTACATCAACGAAAACCGACTCAATCATAAAGCGCGTTAGTGACTTACGATCGAGCTCGAGCTTTGGATCGCACCGAAAAAGATGGCGTCTTGTACATTTAACCACAACAGGCTTTACGAGATTGACTTTGCCGGTGCATAATAAATATTGTTTCTTGCAGAATAATCAGAAGATAGGGTTTTAAAACGATCAACTTTGGTAGGAAGGAAGTTCTTGCTTACTTAGCATGATAAACAATGTTTAGTTTGAGGTCGCAAAGCATTACCGCCGCCATCTTTTTCGGCACCGTCAAATATTAATTACCTCGTTTGCGCGCATGAGCCGTAAAGCTAAAGTAATTGGTTTGTTTGTGGGTTTTTGGCGCAAAAGTCTGGGCAACTCTACTCACATGTCCCAAACTCAAACAGGCGGTCACCCATCCAAGTACTAACCCCGTCTAACCGGGCTGAACTTCGGTCCTCAGTCTCGTAGCTAATCATATAAGTTTTAAACATTTATTATCGGCGTTAAGGTATAGTATGTTCGATGTAATGTAATGTAATGTAGACACCTAGTTTATGATTTTCATAATTTGAAGTTAAAGTTTTGTCTATAGACGCTTATAGCCAAAACTCTGAGCTTCCGAAACGAGACTCAATTAATTCCGTTATTAATTATTGCTATAGCCAGACGCGACGCCTGACGATTGAGTCACCGAAACTCAGATGGCAGCTGAGCGACGTTGAGAAAGTAACGTTGAGAAAACTGACAAACTTTTTTACTAATAAGTAACCACGGTACATTTACATGTGATATTTTAATATAACAAGTACTAGCTTGTGACACACGTACAGTTCAAGACGTACACCAGTTAAATACCGTAAACATGCAACCTTGTTTTGCCATCTGACTTCTAAACGTAGCACCTCAAAAGACAAAGGGGTTAAAACATCTAGCAATAGGAATGTTGTGGATTCGAGCTTCAGAGTTTCTCTGACTGTCAACAACTCACGACTGGCGGACAGCAACAACTACATGATAAATCTTTACAAACGCAAGAAAGCCAGTGATCACGAACGCGCGAAGTCGAAGGGTCAATGACACAGTCTGGAAGGGGAATGCCACCATAGTTTCGCTTCGTAATCGAAAACCTCCTAATCTTTTTCGTTTATAAAAAATGCAGTCCGAAAATCCAGCATCGTTGCTTCCTCTCAAGCATGTCTATCTTTCCTTTTTTATTTTCGTACAGAAAGATGTCTTCCGCAAAGTTAATCCACTGAACTGATCATCTGGGTCAAATCTAAATTCCAAGCACATATTGTCACGCTTGTTCTCTTCATCTGACTCAAAGATCTTGAGCGAAGTTTATAGTTGTACACTGTAAATCATATAAAATACGATATCCTGATCATGCATGTAGAATACAAGATATTCAAGTCAACCTACTGTATACTGACTTTTTACCTAATAATCCCCTCAAAAAGCGTAATATCCGTACGGGTGTTGCCATGCACGACTTTCTCTTTCGTACTTTAATCTAGCGAGCTGTTAATTAAGGAAAGCGGTACTTACCCTCACGAGCCCAATGACAGATGCGATTTCAAAAATATGTCAGTGAACAAACCCATTATACTTCTTGCTCTAATAATTTCATTATCATTTTTCTAAAGAAACGCACCACGCAATCAAAAATCAGTGGGTTCCGTATATTGCGCTATTAATTTTGACTCTAAAATATTTGCGAAAACACGTTCGCTGTCACACCCCAAAATTATTTAGTCTACACTTTGCGCGTTTTTGTTTTTGTTTTTAAATTACCCCGCGCGAGTTTCCGGGGTGTCAAACTATCGTGGATAAACAACGTTGTGTTTTTGGGCGGAATTATAATGAATACTTTAAACACTATGTTTGCCGGGAAGAAAGATTCACGTATACACCTTGTTCGATGTATAGTAATGCGTGTTTTCAATTCTTTAGAGTTCAGTTGATAAAGTTGATAGGGATAATAATGTAATTGACACCGTGTTGGCTGCATGCAGTGAGAATAGAAGAAAATTACCCAGACTTATTTTTAGAAGCATCATCATGAATTCGTGGTGGGGTTTTAATACCGAGATAAGCACTACGGAGACTTCTTGTGGAAACAAATTCACATGGAGTTCACTAATTTCCTAAATGTACCCTCTTTCGGAGCTGGCTATGTATGACCCGGAACACTAACGGTTTCGTTTGAAACAATATATAAGCAAGACTTCATGACCCATCTCCACGACATGCGTGAGAAGAGGACAAAAGTTCAAAATATAACGGAGTTTGAATTTACACCCAGACTTTATTCAAGGTTAGTAACAAAATATGTATTTGGAATGTAAATATACTTGTTTAAATAGCAGAAAAGTAGAGTGTTGCGTAGGCAGTGTTTAAACCAAAACGAAAAGGCGATGAACTATGGAGAATTTTAGCGACGAAATATCGACGTTTTGAGCGTAGCTTTTGATCAGAGTAAAACTATACTTTGATATTCTAAGGAAGGGCTCTGCTCGAAACGTCAGTATTTTGTCCCTATATATATATGCCCTGAGAGAGAGAGAGAGAGAGAGAGAGAGAGAGAGAGAGAGAGAGAGAGAGAGAGAGAGAGAGAGAGAGAGAGAGAGAGAGAGAGAGAGAGAGAGAGAGAGAGAGAGAGAGAGAGAGCGCGAGTTCACCTTTTCGCTTTGTTTAACCTTTCCCTTTTCCCGTCTGGGGGTTTTCCCTGTGAGGAGTTAGCCAGAGTAAAACATATGGGACTTGAGAATCTGTGCCGCGCAAAGCTGGCCATGGTGGTAAATTAGGTATATAATAAAAGGTAACAAAATACAGAAGTATGCGAAAGCTCCACAAACTAAATTTTTGAAGATAGCATGTGGGGGTTTTATACAGTATTAGGGGTAATCCCCAATCTAGCAAACACATGCGAGCGAACGAGTGCTCCTATAGACGGTATATTAACTTGAGGTAGATTTTGGTACAATACACAGTCATTTGTTTAATAATCATTTCAAATTATAAAAAGTTTTGAAAAGAAATATACCATAGAACAATTTTGGCAGTTTTATAAAAAAAAACAAATTTTGTCAATAAAATCAGGGGATGTCCCATCGACGCATTGGGGGGTCCAGGGAGTTAGGGGAGTGTTTATATAGGCCACCCCATCTAGGCCCGGCGGAAGCTCTGGAGAAGTGGAGCGGCTAGGGGCGTCTGGGGATATGCTCCCCCAGAAAATTTTGAACTTTGCATGCCTCAGAAAGGCATTTTCGGAGAGTTCTGAGAGGAATTTCCGAAAAATCAATCGGTAAGACAACGGTGATATTCAGGCATTTAAAGAGAAAATTCACGAAAATTTAAGGCATTTGTTGCATTAAGAAAATTTAATAATTACGGCTTTTTAACTTGCCGGATTTATTGCTAATAGAATGTTTAAGCTTCACCTTGGTACGCCGAACTACAAACTACAGCCTGCAGGCAAAGGTAAAATTGTTGTTTAAAAGACAATAAAAAGAAAACAGTCTTCCCACATTAAAGTAAAACATAAAATAACCTTCATGGCGGGAAAAAGCAAAACGCAAGATGACGAGTGGTAAAAAAAACTCTACCAATAAAAACAACTCTCCGAATAAATTAGCCATAATGTTACGCCGGTGAGGTAACGATAAGGTAAAACTCGGTGCTTAACTAAGTATTCCTTGACAAATCTCATTCTGGACTTCGTTTTAAAGATTGCAGCACCTTATTGTAATAAAACTTAAAAATTTTATATCGCTATTTTTATATATTTTTAAAAATGCTTATGTCAGCAAAAACATTTGACCAAAAAGTGGGGCGGCCGTGGACGCCCCAGCTCCGCCGGGCCTGACCCCATCTAGTAAGGCTAGCCCTTTTTGTCGAGATCCCGCCTGATCAGTTATATCCTTTGCTAAATTTGTCTCTCGATTGTTTACCAGCTTTTCACTTTGCTCTGTTCAGAACTACTCCCCATGCAGCTCTCTACTTTTTACCAAACCATAGATAGTTGGTATATGTATTTGTCATTAATTTTCATTTAGAACTCTTTGGAATAATTATCCAAGACTAGAAAATGTCAAGAATTGTTTTCTATATTGGATGTGTACTAACTGCGGTCTTCAGTCTACAAGGCAGCAACGCAAAATCAACTTCTACGTGCGATGCACAACAGGTCCAGATGTATTGGACAACCTCCATAGCTTTAAATAAATTGGTAAGCATGCAATCATTCATTGCAGAGACGAGTTTACGCAAATCTAGAGCGAGTTAAAAACAGTATTAAAAAGTGCATTAATAATTGCTCTGTTCTGACTAAAAATCTTTTTTTTATAGGATGCTATGGGGAAACAAAAGCTGCCAACTTTTTTTGGAAATGGTCAGACAAAAAAGTGTTGGGTAAGTCATTGACAATAATAACCAATAGCGCGTCCCCAGTCATGCTGCCAGAACCATTTTTGATTCTTCGTTTGTTCAAAATCATGCATCAATCTGATTCCAGATACGTCAAGATTCCAGCCATTAAACCTTAATGTTTATTAGCGCAATTTCTCCCGGTTTGGTCTTGAAATATATATACTCTCACACTTTACCAAAACTCTCCAAACGGCCACATGTAGCGCCTGCTACGCAGGCTGCCAAAAATTCCTACATGCAATTTAATCAAGTAAAATGCCTAATTTTGATAAAACTTTCTGTTGTTTATAGGGTTATCTAAATTACTACAATCCCAAGTCTCCATTTCCAACTACTAGTCTGACAAGTTCTAGTAAGAATGTAAGTATTTAACAAAACAGACCAACCAACACATAATTAGGCAAACAAGCAGACGGACCAACCAACAAGTAGACAAATCAACAGACAGACAAACAAACAAACAAACAAACAAACAAACAAACAAACAAACAAACAAACAAACAAACAAACAAACAAACAAACAAACAAACAGACAGACAGACAGACAGACAGACAGACAAACAAACAAACAAACAAACAAACAAACAAACAAACAAACAAACAAACAAACAAACAAACAAACAAACAGGCAGGCAGGCAGGCAGGCAGGCAGGCAGGCAGGCAGACAGACAGACAGACAGACAGACAGACAGACAGACAGACAGACAGACAGACAGACAGACAGACAGACAGACAGACAGACAGACAGACAGACAGACAGACAGACAGACAGACAGACAGACAGACAGACAGACAGACAGACAGACAGACAGACAGACAGACAGACAGACAGACAGACAGACAGACAGACAGACAGACAGACAGACAGACAGACAGACAGACAGACAGACAGACAGACAGACAGACAGACAAACAAACAAACAAACAAACAAACAAACAAACAAACAAACAAACAAACAAACAAACAAACAAACAAACAGGCAGGCAGGCAGGCAGGCAGGCAGGCAGGCAGGCAGACAGACAGACAGACAGACAGACAGACAGACAGACAGACAGACAGACAGACAGACAGACAGACAGACAGACAGACAGACAGACAGACAGACAGACAGACAGACAGACAGACAGACAGACAGACAGACAGACAGACAGACAGACAGACAGACAGACAGACAGACAGACAGACAGACAGACAGACAGACAGACAGAGACAGACAGACAGACAGACAGACAAGCCAAAAACAGACAGACAGACACAGACAGACAGACAGACAGACAGACAGACAGACAGACAGACAGACAGACAGACAGACAGACAGACAGACAGACAGACAGACAGACAGACAGACAGCCAGACAGACAGACAGACAGACAGACAGACAGACAGACAGACAGACAGACAGACAGACAGACAGACAAGCCAAAAACAGACCGACCAACAGATCTCTTAATAACCTACATATTAAAAAACTTAAGTGTATAATTTATACAGTACTCTTTTTCAGCTTAAGAACACTCACACGTTTATAAATACTTTACAATAATTTGCTTGATTCTAGTTCAGACGTATTTCTGATCTTTTTTAGTTCTTGGGTTCAAAGTTTTTGCAACAGACATACAAGGTCTTCCTGCCGTTCTATTTAGCGGCAGACGACATCTTAAAAGACACGAATTTTCCCGACAAGAAACCGCGAGCTCTGATACAGGATATCGACCTTGAGCTCAGGAAATTGATTGTGTGTATACGATCAAAGGTAAGCAGGAACATGTGGGACACTTGGGAATATTACAGTGACATAAATTTTTATAAAGTGCCTATACGAGCGGAACTTCACGAAGCAAGCATATTAAGCATTTAGCATTTTTCTCTACTCTACTCTACTCTACTCTACTCTACTCTACTCTACTCTACTCTACTCTACTCTACCTTCGCGTTAGTCAAGTATGGTTTGGAGTAGACCTGCTACAAATCTCAACAAGTCTTTGACGGAAAAGCGGAAGGCAGGAGAGGAAGGGAAGAGATGAAAGAGGGAGAAAGGAAAGGGACTGAGAATACACATTTCAGGGTGAATACATTACGGACCAGAACTACTAACGTAATAAAATAGAAACTTATTTGCCGATTAACATGGGTGTCTACTGGGAAGTACGGCCGGGTGGCGTGTGCTGTTAGTGCGCTGCCTCTCAACCCAATGTTAAGCCTAGTTAGACGGGGTTAGTACATGGATGGGTGACCGCTTGGGAATGCCCCGCTCTCGAGCTTGGAACTCATGTGAGAGTTGTAGTTGGTCTCTCCTATGCTTCGATGGTTTTTTACCGATTCTCCGGTTTTCCTCCCTCCATAAAATCAACACCTAACATCTTAGCTGTGATCCGTGGTCTGAACTGGGTCGTATGGCGGCTGCCTGGAGCGCTTTTGATATGCCTTGGCTGCAAGTAAGGATTAGCCGCCCCAGTCCTTTATCCTTATTTCAAAGCTTTACTAAACTAATACTTTCTTCTCAGCCAAATTTTCAGACTTATAATCCAGGGATTCGCTACAATATCACTCTGCATAAGAAGGACGTCAAAAAGTGCTTGGTAAGTCTGAAAATAACTTTATTGAGTTTAATTTTCGGGGTTTATAGTCAGGCTGGCAATCCCGAAGTCGAAGTCGGCGACACTGACAGACTAACCATGAAAACTACTGAACACTATCTTTAATTTGACAGAGTAAAGACGGAGTGACGCCCACGCCGAAAAAAGTTCAACTAGTACAGTACAAAGGAATTATGGAAGAGCTGTACTACGCTTTGACACAAATGAACATGATAGTATCCATCATCGCTTCGGGATAACGGCTAAATTCACTTAAATTCTATAAGATATAGAATATTGGTAATTTCAAACGGAATGTCATAAAGTACGCGTAATATTTACGTATAAAAAATTATTTTGTATTTTTAGTTGAGTGTAGATGAAAAAGTATATTACATTTTATTTTCTACACTGTAAAGCATGTTTAATTATTTAGAACAGTCTCTAGAAGGGTCTGAAAACGCAGCCAAAATCTTTGGCCTAAGTTTTTGCATAGATAATAATGGAATGGGAACTGGATAGGAAACTTACGAAACCGGAAACGATGTTTGCACAACTTGCTATGGTAATTATACACTTATAAGGGGCTAATGCACTAACGAGTGGTTCCACATGGCTAAAATCAGACACTGCTGAAGTAAAGTGATATTACACTATTGTTTAATTTCAGCAATACACCTATCGCGAAATAGGCCGAATCCCGCATTTTGCCGCACTTTCACGCAGACATCTTGAGGGGAGTAGGTTCGCGCGTGATTTTTGAGTGATATCACAATACATCTGTCAAGATTCGTGTGCAATTCCCGCGAGTTGCGGTAAAATGGGTGAAATCGTGGGATTCTGTATATTTCGTGATAGGTGTATAGCTGATCTTGGCCATGTGGGACCCATCAGGTGCATATTAGCCACTTATAAGCGTATAATTACCATAGCAAGTTGTGCAAACATCGTTTCCGGTTTCGTAACATCGTTTTAAGATTCCTATCCAGTTCCCCTTCATTATCTATGGTTTTTGTTAGTTTATGGTGTTTGTGCAAATTGTTTTTACACTTGCAAAACACATTGAATTTTTGGTATAATCTGTCACCAGCCAATGTAGGTTTAATCGTTTAACTGTGTTGTATAAATATTATTAATATAAATGAAAAATATATAAATTTAATACGAAAAGTTGTGCTATTTTTCTGATGCTTTGATTTTCTCGACTTAGTCAACGTTGTTTTGCAAATTTACCACGTCAACAAACTTACTAAAATGGGTCGTTTTGAAGCTATTCTACCGCTTCGTGTTTCATTCCTGATAAAACGCTGCAATAAAGCGATGCTTCTAAAGAACGCAGTGATGCGTCTGAAAAAACGCAGTGATGCTTCGGAAAAACGTAGTGATACTTCTGAAAAAAACAGTGATGCTTCTGAAAAACGGAGTGATATGCTTCATAAAAACGCAGTGATGCTTCTGAAATATGCACCGATGCTTCTGTAAAACGCAGTGATATGCTTCAGAAAAACGCAGTGACGCTTCTGAAAAAACACAGTGTATGCTTCTGAATGCAGTGATGCTACTGAAAAACGCTGATTCCATAATTTGCGTCACAAACCTTACAAACAAAAAGAAACAATATTAGATCGATTTCTTTATTCCGGCTTATGCCTGAAATATATTTTCAAACCGCCAAAAAATTACGAGGTGACAGTCACAGTGGAAAGCAGGAGCAAGCAGGAAGACCAAGTTATCGCAACTCTTTCCAGCACAAGCATTTTGCCATCGTCCTTCTAGGTCCATCCAAGTCCTTCGAGCAAGATTCTTGGGTTTCCTAAAAGCGTTTCCGTCCTTGTCCTGGAAGTGCCGATGGGTCTTCTCTGTTCGCCGCCGGGTTTTTAACCGTTTCGTCGATAGAGAGGATAAGACAAGCAGCCTCCGTTGCAGCTGTTAGGGCGTTGATACGTACGATCGCGGGCTCCCATACACAAGCTTCAAAATTATCAGCAATATCTTCACGGTTTATGTCCACACCATACCACACTCCACCTGTCAAAGGAATATTTTTTTCTCAGTAATCGTAACATCTATGGCACTCTACACAACACAACACAACACAACACAACACAACACAACACAACACAACACAACACAACACAACACCACTACACTACACTACACTACACTACACTACACTACACACTACACACTACACACTACACACTACACACTACACACTACACTACACTACACTACACTACACTACACTACACTACACTACACTACACTACACTACACTACACTACACCGCACCGCACCGCACCGCACCGTACCGCACCGCACCGCACCGCAGCCCGCCCCGCCTGCACTGCATTGCACCGCACTCCACTGCACTGCACTCCACACTGCAACTGCACCAGCGTGACAATTCTGAGTGGGTGGGTAGTGTTGGGGCAACCAACGACGTTTTTTATGGTGTTGAAGTAGAATCAAAGGAGAAGCATTACCTTGAGCGTGTTTTTGCCTTAGTTTATTGAGAATATTCGTTGCATCGAATCCAGCGTTATCACACAACTGCCTAGGAATTATTTCCAGAGCTTTGGCCATTGCAGCAATAAGAAGCTGTTCCTTGCCCGCAATCCCACGCGAGAACTCACGCAGATATTTACTAAGTTCCAGCTCGATGGCTCCGCCTCCAGCGACCACGGCGTCGTTCTTGATCGCTCGTCTCACGATCATTATGGCGTCGTGAAGAGATCGCTCTGTTTCGTCCATGAACTGTTCGGCACCTCCACGCATTATGATCGTGCACGTGCGGGCTTGGAGACAACCTTTAAACATATTGTACCTAGGAGAATAACACACGTTTACTTTTAAGCTGGATTTTCACTAAAGGTCCGTTTACGCCAGCACCTGGGTTAACCTAACTACTACAACAGCAACAACAACAACAACAACAACAACAACAACAACAACAACAACAACAACAACAACAACAACAACAACAACAACAACAACAACAACAACAACAACAACAACAACAACAACAACAACAACAACAACAACAACAACAACAACAACAACAACAACAACAACAACAACAACAACAACAACAAGTTTATTCGCACCACAAATAAATATTTACATCAATTGATGAATACACACAAATACATTATTATGATATGGCACAGTTCACCAGACATTTTTCGTATATTTGTTGGTTTTTGTTTGTTTGTCGTGTTTACAAGAGTGCTAGGGTAACCCAGGTGCTAGGATAACCCCATCACGCCACTCGGGTTACCCTAGTAACCTGGTTGTTTTGTTTTCGTAAACGCGTTTGGTAGGGATAACTCGTAAAAAAATAACGACAGTCCGAGGAAAATATGACGTTATTTCGAAAAAAGATAACGTCATTCCGAGAAAAAAGTGACGCCATTCCGAGAAAAGATGTTGATCCGTGAAAAGATGACGTCATTCCGAGATAAAAGTGATCCCATTCCGAGAAAAGATGATGCTGATCCGTGAAAAGATGACGCCATTCCGAGAAAAGATGTTGATCCGTGAAAAGATGACGTCATTCCGAGATAAAAGTGATCCCATTCCGAGAAAAGATGATGCTGATCCGTGAAAAGATGACGTCACTCCGAGATAAAAGTGATCCCATTCCGAGAAAAGATGATGCTGATCCGTGAAAAGATGATGCTGATCCGTGAAAAGATGATACTGATCCATGAAAAGATGACGCCATACCGAGAAAAAAGTGGCGTCATTCCGAGAAAAAATGATGCTGATCCGTGAAAAGATGACGCCATTCCGAGAAAAAAGTGACGTCATTCCGAGAAAAAGTGGCCCATTTCGTAAAACGAGGACACCATTTCGGATATGCAACAATCAAACTCCGCCATAAGAATAAATACTCCACGGAAGAATAAATCAACTTCCCACGACAACAAGACAAAGCCTAGTTACCAGGGTCCCATCGACTTACCTTTCGCCTCCGACTTGCACTTCTTCAAAGAGCTCACAGGTGCCAAGCACGTCTGGGGTTAGGTTGTTAGCTGAAGTTTGAATAGATCCACCACATGCTTTCATAGTTCTTTTCAAATCTTCTTCAGCGACACGGCCAGCACAGAACATGTCCCTGGAGATGAACAGTCAGTTAGTAGTGTGTGTCCGTGGAGGGGAGGTGGTTGAAAAAACTTATCCTACCTGTCAGCAAAGTACTGCGTAGCCACATCACCAATTGGTAGCTTAGATAAGATGACCTGAGCTCCACTTTTAACAAGTTTGTCTAGTTTGTCATATAAGATGTCCCACTCTGCATCAACTATTTGTTGGTAATCCTACAAAATGAAGGAAAGTACATCGACATGTACAGTAACCGTAAAAAACTGCCACTGAATCGCTGATGCCTGCCTGATGGACGAATGAACAAACAGACAAACAAACGAACGAACGAACGAACGAACGAACGAACGAACGAACGAACGAACGAACGAACGAACGAACGAACGAACGAACGAACGAACGAACGAACGAACGAACGAACGGACGAACGGACGGACGGACGAACGGACGAACGGACGGACGGACGGACGGACGGACGGACGGACGGACGGACGGACGGACGGACTGACGGACTGACGGACTGACGGACTGACGGACTGACGGACTGACGGACTGACGGACGGACGGACGGACGGACGGACGGACGGACGGACGGACTGACTGACTGACTGACTGACTGACTGACTGACTGACTGACTGACTGACTGACTGACTGACTGACTGACTGACTGACTGACTGAAACACAGACAGACAGACAGACAGACAGACAGACAGACAGACAGACAGACAGACAGACAGACAGACAGACAGACAGACAGACAGACAGACAGACAGACAGACAGACAGACAGACAGACAGACAGACAGACAGACAGACAGACAGACAGACAGACAGACAGACAGACAGACAGACAGACAGACAGGCAAGCTGACTGATGGACAAATGGATGAACTGGCTGACAGATGAATGGACTGACTTGACTGACTGACTGATTGACTGAATGACTGACTGAATGACTGAATGACTGACCGACTGACCGACTGACCGACTGACCGACTGACCGACTGACCGACTGACCGACTGACCGACTAACCGACCGACCGACCGACCGACCGACCGATCGACCGACCGACCAATGGACAGATTGACTGACTGACCAATGGACGGATGCACAGATGGATGGGCTGACCGACCGACAAGCTGATGAACTAACAGACTGACTCACCAACCGACCGACTGATTGATGGACTGACTGACAGATAGACTGAAAAACTAACTAACAAACTGAGATCCCAGACGTGAGGCATCCCAAATAAACAGCCATATACTATCACTCCCACTTTGTAACCTTCCTTCCAGTACAATGTACTGTACCTCCACGTTGCTCACTCTCACTTCAGCGTTTTCTTTCTCAGATTTCAACTCTAATTCTATGTTAAGAAGTGCAATCTTAGGATTTTCATATTTCTTCTGCTGCATTTCAAAACCAGCGTAAGAAAAAGTCTTCTTAAATGCCACACCAGCTATCAACTGAGTATCCTATAGATCAAAAAATTAAATATATATATATATATATATATATATATATATATATATATATATATATATATATATATATATATATATATATAAATCAACACCTAACATCTTAGCTGTGATCCGTGGTCTGAACTGTGTCGTGGTGGCTGCCACGTTGATCTGCGTCCTTCGTAATTCAGTCGCTGGCTGCAAGTAAGGATGATTAGCCCCCAGTCCTTTATATAAATACTGTAGATCTGACTATAAGAATTTTATTTCTTCTCAACATATCAAACTTAGGATGAGGTACCGGTAATATAGGCAACATTTTTCTTCAACTTTCAACTCAACTTTGTTGCGTTGCAAGTTGAAAAGCGTTGTTGAACGTATTACCATCCACCTTAATTGTTGAAAAAAGTAGACTCCAGTTCTACTTGCTGCAACATGCTGTTTCAACTTGCAACAAAATCATTGTTGCGTGACAATATTTATCAATTATTGGACGAGTCGGAGCAAAATATCATGATTTGTCAGTGGCGAGCTACTAGTTATTTGCCGATGCCGAAGGCAGAGGCAAATAACTAGTAGCGAGACACTGACAAATAATGATATTTTGCGATAGACGAGTTCAATAATTGATTTATCATTCATAAAATAGTTAAAAATTTGAAATGCCTGAAGTAAGAGATCGCCACTCTTCTCTCTGTCTTCGGCATACTAAAATCTTCGTAAAACTTACTTTTTGTTGGCACGAGTCTTGCTTTTTATCTCACTAAAACTTCCTTTTCACTATTTCTTTTCTGAAGTACATTGTCGTTAAGGATGCTTCCAAATACTCTCGATTATTTCCTTGGATAGCTGAAGAACTAGCCGCCATGTTTACGAAAATTATTTGCCGTCAGCAGCCTTATCGCTAGTGCGCATGCTCATAAAATTATTTGCAGCAGAAAATTATTTGCACTCAGTTATTTGCAGGTAAATTAACCAATCAGAATGCGGGATAGAAACGAAATGAATGATAATTGAGGTGGGTGGCAATATGTGCGACAACGCTTCTTACAACGCAGCAATGTTGCAGCAATTTGTTGCTCGTATTACTTCACCTTTTTTAACATAGATGTAATATAACGGCGTTTATGATTGACTACCGTGCGTGCTTCATATATCGACAGAGCACGGCAATTTCAAACGTAATGAGAAACTCATTTTTAATCCACGAAATAAATATAGTTTTCCGTTGTTTTGTGTCTCAGTGATTCTCTGTTATTAAAGAGAAGGTTCGTGGTTTGGCGTGCTCCATGGAGTTATGGATGCACTTGGGAAGTTGGAAGAGCACTCAAAAATCTAGAGTTGTTCTCGGCTATTGCCTCGACCAACTCTTAAGCCCTAATCAAACGAGAACGCAAGTCATCGCAAGTTGGCAGTCACGCTATCCCAGCCAGCCGCTCTGAATAATTTCCCGAAAATATTATGTACCGTGACGAAGTTAAAACTTATTTAAAACACTCATGAAACCTTTATTTTGTTAGTTTGGGTGTTCAGACGACCGCCACAGAAATTTGTGACTGCCAACTTGCGATGACTTGCGTTTTTGTTTGATTAACGGCTTTACGCTTTTATCGTGCTCTCCCAACTTCTTCCCAGTTCCCGCGTGCATTCATAACTCGATGGAGCACACCGAATTAACCATGAACCACTTAATTATTAATAATTAAAAAAACAAACAAAAAACAAGTTCTATTTCTGACGTGATTACAAGTGCATTTTATTGTACATTTTGTTGGATTATTTCGGATTGGATCGGAATGCTTTATCAAGCTCGGATCAGATCGGTTTCGGATCTAAGAATTTCAGATTGGATTTGGATTTCAAGCATAACCAATTGTCAGATTGTAACCATCCAATCTGATCCGAGGCACACAGCTCTAAAAGCCGTGTTTACACGGTCAAGATTTAAGCACGCTTAAGTTAAGCGTGCTTGAAATGCGCCACCTTGGTGCGTTTACACCATAGAAATAATAGACCTAGAATGCGTGCTCTGTCACGTGACAGGTGTCCAAATTCAATTTTATTTTGCCCTTATAGATCCGCCATTTTGAATTTTGCAAAGGGGTGCGATAAATGTACAACAATGATCGCCTCTCAAAATAAAGAATTGGAGGACGTTTCATAGGGATAAATTGGATACACGCATGACAACAAATCAGCCACATACAAATTAGCATAAAATAAAACAATTTGCAAGACACTTGCTTTATTAAACGTACTAAAAACTATAAGTTCATAATTTTATTTCGATCAGTTCACCACAATTACAAAAAGCAACAAAAAGATAGGCTCATGCTAAACTTGAAACTCAGAAAAACGAAAAAGAAAAGAAACTAATCAAATACGTAATGGAAACTAGGAGAAAATCTTAAGAAAAACACGGATTTAAATTGTCAATATAAATAGATGTCGAAAAGACTGATGTATAAAAAGTATGACATGTGCATAAACATATTTTATATTTCAAAAATCACAAGCTAGAAATCCCTATTAGATTGGATAAAAAAGAACAAAACACTTACTGTCTCCTGGATTAATCCTCCACCCACATTCAGTATAAATCACATACAGATGGGCAAGTGGGAATCTTTCAAATATCATGTAAAACAGTAAAAACACTAAAACCATTCATATTAAAAGGCCGCTATCGTCACCATTTCTACATCCAGAGTTTGATGTTCGAAATGTTTTGGCGAAGGTTATTGCACTTCACATGCCTTTATCGTTAAATTCACTAATCCAGTAAATTTCCTGGCGTAAAAAACAAAGAAATTCATTGCTAAAAAACATCCATCGTCCACTCCACACCGGTTACCAACTGCGGCCGTGTCAAAAACTGTAAAAAAGTCCTAGGGCGAGTTCCTTTTGCCCTTATAAATCCGCCATTTTGTGGCGACAATTTTTTGACTGACAGGAGATAGGAGCCCGCATTCTAGGTATATTATTTCTATGGTTTACACGGTCATTTAATAATCCCTTACTAAAACACGTACACCATTATTCAACATGGCGGACGAGCTATATTTTTGGTTTGGAAGCTTCGTATGGGTTACACGAGAAAGAGTAATAGCTAAAAGAAAGAAAGAAAGAAACAAAGGAACGAAGAGTAGCGAGATGGAAGCTTCTACAACAAGGCAAAAAAATGAATTTTATCGTATTCATAACACCGTATTAATAGCAAGCGTTTTTCAATCCTGTTGCGTTTACACGGCCAAGTTAAGCGCGATTAACTGATCGTGCTCAGTTTAATCCACCTACTTGAGGTGGTGCAAACTAATCGCGATTAATTTACGCCGATCTGTTTACACGGACATTTTAAGCCCGCTAAAAGTCTGTGGATGAATGATGTGGCTCAGATCCCGCTTAAATTCTGGCCGTGTAAACAGGGCTTTAGACTCACCTCTAGAGCTCCTCCAGACACTTTCTTCATTCCAATCATATTCAAAGGCAATAGTTCATCTAACAACATCACAGCATCCACAACCATCTTGGAGAAGAATTCTTTTTGATGAGCTATTAGTTTGGAACTGAGGGCAGTAGCAGCGCATTTTTCAAGAAGACTTATCATTTCACTAAGTCAAAAGAAAATGTAAAATTTTCAGACTTTTTCCACCCCCGGACATGCAAAAAGTTTTCAGATTTTTTCCAGCCCCGGACATGCAAAACATTTTCCAGATTTTTTCCAGCCCTGGACATGCAAAAAATTTTCCAGATTTTTACCAGCCCTGGACATGGAAAAAATTTTCCAGATTTTTTCCAGTCCCAGACATGCAAAAAATTTATCATGCAATGTATAGTGAAAATTAACCTTCTGTAAACCATCGAAATATAGTAAGGTTAGATATACTGCCGAAACAGAGAACGTAGGAGGAGTCTAACGTTTCAAGCGAAGGCCCTTCACCACGTTTCTCTCTGACGAAGGGCCTTCGCTCGAAACGTTAGACTCCTACGTTCTCTGTTTTGGCAGTATATCTAACCTTACTATATTTCGATTGTTGTTTCTACACTGCCTACGCAGCACGCTACTTTTATTATTTCACTTCTGTAAACCAGACGTCTATAAACTTGGTCATCCCAGTTTTGAATTTTTGACTATCGATGACTGTGTTCAGTTGAAGGAAACCTTGTCAAACACCGAACATTGGAGTCAACAATCTAACATCAACTTCAACACCTCAAAATGTAAGGTTCTGACGGTTTCTCGCAGGAAATCTCCTCTACTGTTTGATTACCATCTAGGCTCTACTGAACTGTCACGTGTCCAAAAAGAAATCGATCTTGGAATCACAGTAACAAGCAACCTATCCTGGGACTCCCATATTCATTCTGTTGTAGCTAAGGCTAACAAGTTGCTGGGGTTACTCAGAAGAACCTGTCCTCTGCTTACGGACCGAAATGTTCGACGAACACTTTATTTATCTCTGGTCAAGTCACAGCTATGCTATGCCACAGAGGTCTGGTCACCGGCTCTGAGTACCCACAAGTCAAAACTTGAGCGCGTTCAGAGACGGGCAACAAGATGGATCTTACAATCCAAGATAGGGGGCATGTCATACAAGGAGCGGCTCCTGGCCCTAAATCTGTTACCTTTGTCTTACGACAGGGAAATTAAGGATCTATGTTTTTTTTATAAGGCCTTGTATGGACTCTCTGATTTGAATGTTTTAAACTTTGTTTCGTTGGTTACTCATAGTCGTACCCGCATCTGTAAAAATCCTACTCTCATGCTTAAAGTACCAACCTGTAAAACTAGTACATTTCAAGCCTCCTATTTTAACCAAATTGTTCCTCTCTGGAATTCTGTTTGTAAAATTGCACCAACCAATAGCCTCTGCAATCTTGCGACATTCAAAACTTTTTTACTCGATACTTATTTATCATTATTGACATCTACTTTTGAAGTTCATATGACCTGTACATGGTCATTATACCGTAACTGCTCCTGTCACTGAGAGTAGCTTTCCAATGTACCAATTGCTTGAACTCCGCGGTGCATCACTGTGCGTGCGTGACCTCAGCTTCGTTCTTATGAATTCCATTCAGTGTTACTCATTTTGCTCTTTCAGTTGTGCATGTGTGTTGGTGCATCGTGGATTTCGAGCAATTGGTCTATGATCAACTTACTGTATTGACTGATTTTTGATTGTTTTAATATCTATTTTTAATTACAACGGGAAAGCACCTCGCATGGGTCCTCGAGTCCCGTTCGCGCTTTTTTCCGTTTGGGTATTTTTAAGTAATTGTATGTAAATATCCAATAAAGTCGTTGAAAAAAAAAAAAAAAAAAAAAAAAAAAAAAAAAGGATCTGGAACTTGGGTGTCCAAATTACCAATCTGTGTACTTCCCGGCAAAGCTGCAACTACCCCCCCAGGGGGTATTCTAAGGGCTAGAATTTTAAACTTTGGGAAGTAACCATAATGCTCACTGTCAATGTCATCAGATTCGACTGAACAAAAGAAATCTGACAACTTTCTTTGTTCAGTTTGTTGACTTTTACAACTCATAATTCTCCTCCATTATTCATGACACGAGGCATCGAGACGCAAGTTTTGTTTCTATCTGGTGCAGACTCCTAGAAACTAGAGGGGGTGCCTGCTATTGTTAAATGTGCATACACCCCCTAGCATTATCTGAAGATTCGAATGATGGGCGATGCATTCTAGGCTGAGATTCCAGCTGTTGGGTCAGGGATTGTGGGTGCACCGAGACACAACGGCTGGAATCTGAGCCTAGATGCATGCCTGTGCAGTGTGGTTGTGAATGTCAAAATACATGTACTGTACATGTTTTGTGCACCACCAAAAATACTAGAATAATGAAAGGTGCCCTTGAGATTCATTACTGCATGGCCATCCAAAAGGTGTCAATATAGAAAACAGCCGTCCAAGAGCCATCTTTATCAACTGGCCATCTTAAATCGAAACAGGCCATCCAAAAGACAGCTTAATGGCTGGCTGGCTAAGACCCTGAGTAGAATCATCTGGTGTTAGAGTAAAAATATAAAGAGCCTGTTTTAAGTTCAGGCAGGAATGGGTTAAATGACAGTAGTATATATATTACATACTTAGGATCATCTTTTTTGATATGCACCGCAATTTCTTTGATCTTATTTATTGCCTAAAATAAAAACAAACCATTTTTGAGCCCATTATTATAATTACATGTACACACATATTTCTTTGAGCTGTCATGCAGTTACAGTTAACCCACTCCAACCAACAAAAGTCATAATTATAAAGACATAATTGATTTAGTCTGTAAGAGAAAACTAATCTCACCAGATTGACTGCTTTTCTGTAGCTCTTGATAATAATTCGAGGGTGAACTCCTTCCTCGATAAAAGGCTTAGCCATTCTTAAGAATTCACTGGCTAATAACGTCACACTGGTTGTCCCATCTCCAACCTGAAAATAACAAAATTGTAAAGAGCTACTACATATTTATACAATACCTGGTTGCTATGCATATTTTCATTGGTTGTTGGCCATGATCTATTAGAGGACAGACACATGGACACGTCAGATCACATCAGCTGACTTGTTTTTTTCCTTCTTCATGCCCCAAAATCCAGCAAGAACTTCGATAAAAACCTTTTAAATTTTTGAATTGTATAAAACAAATACACTGTAGATTCCTTTTTTGTTGTCTGTTCAGGTTTTAAATTGACAATGCAATATAATTTTGTTTTTCTTAGGATTTGTATAGTTGTCAAATTTTTAGTTCTCAACTTTCATTAGAGTTTTAAAAATTTTAATTTCAACATGAGATTTTAGGTACTTCACAGACTTTTTTTAGAAAGTTGTAGCCTGTTGTCAATTGGTGTAAAATAGGCAGCAAATAAAAAGCACAGATTCCAGTTTGACTGACAAGTAGTATACTACTGTCTATAATTACCTCAGCATCTTGGGACTTGGCAATATCCACAAGCGACTTAGCAGCTGGATGAACGACTTCCAAAAGGTTGATAATTGTTGCTCCATCATTAGAAATAGTTGCTTTGCCTACAGTTTTTAATGCAAAGGAAAACACATCTTTTTATGGCTATTTTCCCCACTTAGACTTGGCCTACCACAGGTAGCCTGAGTAATAATATATAGAGGATATTACAAGGTGGTACGAAGATATGGATTTTATTTTCGAGTGGTGAAAACAATATTTTATGAATGAGCGTAGTGAATGAGCAAAATATCATTTTTACCACGAGAAGATAAAACTCATATCTTCAAGCCAATTTTCTTTTTATTATATAGATTCAATGCAAAAAGAGGTAAAATTCTTAATGATATCATCGATATCTTCACTAGTGAGGATATGGAAAATATAACACTGCATATTTTCTAATAAAACACTCGCATCTGTATAATAAATAGAGAATATTACACGGTGGTGTGAAGATATGGATTTTATCTTTGAGTGGTGAAAACAATATTTTATGAATGAGCGAGTAAAATATCATTTTTACCACGAGAAGATAAAATTCATATCTTCTAGCCAGCGTGTAATGTTCTTTTTATTATAGATTCAATGCAAAAAGAGCTAAAATTCTTATTGATGTCATCGATATCTTCACTAGTGAGGATATGGAAAATGGGTCATTCCAGAAAACACCCACACCTCCCCCACAGAGGAAATGTGAAGTTGACCCCCCCACCCCCCCCCACTCAGACATCCTAGTACATTTTACTATTATCAGAAGTAGATTTATCTCCCTCCCCTCCCTGGATGGCACACATTTCCTCTGTGGGGGAGGTATGGATCTTTTCTGGAATGACCCAATACAACACTGCATATTTTCTAATAATTTACACTCGCATCTATATAATAAAATGGGATATCTCATGTTTGAGCTTTTTACATATTTATATATAAAATCCTTGGCACTTTTTGATAGGAAACATGGATTGCTTAATGCACCTATCAATGTTAAGCCCAAGGGGGGGGGGAAGGCAACCCAAAGGGATACCCTGCAGTAGAATAGCCTCGTTGGTCAAAATACCCCTCCCTGGGAAATATCAAGTGCTAAAATATAATATCAAGATCATTTTACATGTCAAAAATCCCATCCCTCGAGCCACAGGCAGCCCAAGTTCAAGGTGTGTGGTAGCCCGCAGTGCGGGTGTTTTAACGGTAATTTGGCGACTCTTTAATAGTATTACCATATAAAATAGAAAGGCTGCACACTTCAGCGACGACACCCCGAACTCAAAGTCAAACATCTCCGCTCAAAATCGTCGCTCGAACATAATTCTTTCACGAGCGCATAGCACGAAGGTTGGGCTTGCCATAGAATACGGTTTGTTGACAACTCATGGAATTTTTGCCATGTACGAACCCATTACCCTTCTCAAATTCATCAGTTTCAAATGTCCTCAGAGCCGTGGCGACGAGTTCGTGTTCTGATTTGAACAAAACACACCCCTGCCCGGGGTGGGACAGTCAAGTTATGCACATGAATTACCGGGGGAAAATTTTGAATAAATTTGAACCTTGGCTATTGTCTCAGGCAGCCAATCGCGATGAAGCCGCGCAATTCCCCCCACCGGTAATTCATGTGCATAACTTGACTGTCCCACCCCGGGCAGGGGCGTGTTTTGTTCAAATCAGAACACGAACTCGTCGCCACGGCTCTGAGGACATTTGAAACTGATGAATTTGAGAAGGGTAATGGGTTCGTACATGGCGAAAATTCCACGAGTTGTCAACAAACCGTATTCTATGGCAAGCCCAACCTTCGTGCTATGCGCTCGTGAAAGAATTATGTTCGAGCGACGATTTTGAGCGGAGATGTTTGACTTTGAGTTCGGGGTGTCGTCGCTGAAGTGTGCAGCCTTTCTATTTTATATGGTAATACTATTAAAGAGTCACCGAAGTACAGGAAGCAACGGCGTTGAAAAGAACTCGCTGTAAATCGCTGCAAACCAACTCGACGACGAATAAAACATGAGATAAGACATCATATTGACAAGGTTAGTAGATTTTATTCACATAATGTTGATATTTAAGACAAATTCGTTTGTTTGCTTACGGGTTTATGTCAAGTCACATATATTTTCAAATTACCGTTAAAACACCCTCACTGCGGGCTACCACACACCTTGAACTTGGGCCGCCTGTGCTCGAGCTTGTCAAGAAAGCCAAATCTTCCTGTCTTGGGATATATCCCGTGAGTTGCCCCCTCCCCCAATGGGGCTTAACATTGATAGGTGCATAATATCATCAACTAAAGCTTCATTTTGACCTATTAAAACAATTTTTTTGAAATATCTTCAAATATACCACAACAATTGGATACATATTTAATGTGCACAATTCGTACACAGGTGCAAACAATTCTGTCAAAACACACCAACCTCCACTATCCACAATCAATTTATCCATTCCTCTGGGACCAAGCGTGGTTCGTACAGCATCAGCAACATACTGGCAAGCATTGATATTACTTATCAACTGTGGTTTGCCTTGAGATGTGTCTGTCCCGTCTTTTAGCAAAATTATTCCCGGTTGCTGTCAAAATAAATTGTACAAAAACAACATCATGAGAAACTCCTTACTGTACTTTTATTTTTATTTTTCTAAATGAACTGACTAGAACATTTATTATTCCGTAAGGCAATGAATATTTTTAAGAATTATGCACTAAAAAGTACAAAGATGGAAAGGGATTGTAATAATTATAAAATTTACCATCATTTTCTCTTCTTCCTTGCTCGTTCAGCTTTGGTTTGGCTATTTTTTGAAGGTTAACCGCTGTCCGTAAAAACGCAGAACCTGAAGTGAATATCGGTATTTTATTTATTTATTTTATTTATTTGCGGCTGGGAGAAAAACAGGACTATCGCCCCAATTGACATTTTCTCCCAAATAAGTTGAGAAGCGGTAATATACAGTGCTGGCATAAATTCAATTCAGCACCCCTCCCCCTCAAAAAAAATAAAAATTTCGTATGTCAAAAATTTCTATAGAGCGTTTTCACTCACGTGATCGGTGACCCATTGGTGGTGAAACAATACGAAATATTTGAATAAGGCCCCGTTTACACTAGAGCAAAAGTATCCGGATTCACATTGTTTTTCATTCTCATGGGAATAAAAAACAATGTGAATCCGGATACTTTTGCTCTAGTGTAAATGGGGTCTAAGAAAGAGCAAATTCCAATAGATCGTTTTCACTCACGTGATCGGTGGCCCCACTGGGGTGGTGAAACAATACGAAATATTTGAATAAGAAAGAGCTAATTCCCATACCGTACACCAATATGGCCGCCATTTCATTGTTTTGGTAATACACCAATATGGCCGCCGTGACGTCAGGTGAAAACGATCTATACCGTACACCAGTATGGCCGCCGTGACGTAAGATGAAAACGCTCTATTGCAGTGATTTAATATACACAAATGACGTCAAATATTCGTCATTGACTTGTTTCGCAAATGCTAAGTCACTGTGAAGATTGCCTTTTCAATAGGCTGTGCATAATTGAATTATAAATGACTCTAAATTATTCTAATTATCTGTAAAGGTTTTAACAAATTTATGTACGCATTTTTAATTCAGTCTGGTAAAAAATGAAGAAAAAAAAGACATCTCATTTACGTGATGAGTAACCTTTTTAAAATAAGATTGAAAAGTTCCAGATAAAAACATACATTCATTCTGCTACCTCGAACAGACGACCACAACTCGCCTCTATATAAACAGGTAACTCGCCCTTTATTTTCAAGAATGATAATTTATTATTTGATTGGCTGGCGGTGTAATTAGCAGTAAATTAGTCTCAAGGGAGTTACAAATTACTGTTATTGGGGTACCTAGCGACCTAAGGCAAGGGCATTGACAATCAATAATCGATAAACAGTGTCCCATGAGGGAATAAAAAGAATGCTTTAGCGTTCTCGCTATTCTTCTAGGCATCTCTCTTGAGGTTTAATAAAGTGTACTGTGTCGAAAGACGTATAAGATCCCAAGACCTTGTACATCTAGTTAATATACTGTAGTCCGACACTCGACCGCACCACAGCTATTTATCATATTTTGAAGACTAGCCTCAGTGGTGCAATGCAGAACCAAGCAGCTGTGGGCAAACCGCCCTTAACAGAAGACAAAACTCCAACTGACTGGTCTCAAAAGCCAGAAAACGGCAAGAGGTACGTAAAAAGAAATCGAAATCGTTTTCCGGTATGTTTTAGAAAAAGAGCTGTCGCTCTGCTCGCTTCAAAGGTACACACGTTGGTCTCAAAGGGTCGCCATTCGGCCTTCTCTTGTGTATTTGTCTGCACTGGTTTTGTTCCTTTGGGATAGTATTTGTATCATTTTTAATGCCTTTTTTTCGTCGCTAAAGCGTTTTTGTCTTCCGTGTTTTTCAGGCTTCAGCAAACAAGTTCAGTTTTTCGCGTACGCTTTGAAAAGCAGCCCCCCGGAGACATTCGAAAAAGCAATTTCTTTAGCTTTGTCCTAGCTTTATTCGATCAATTTTACTCACCAATACAAGTTGGAACAGCGGAGTTCGTAGATTTTATTAAGCAGGTAAAGCTGTGCGGGGAATTGTTAGACTGTACACGTTTATTTTGAATGACAGAAAACAGATTAAATTAATACTCGTAAGTAATAAGTTAATATCAAAACACGTGCTGTGTATTTCCCTTCGATAAATTTAGGACGATCAAATAAGCTGTAACGGCCTTCGCTATCGGATTGGAATTACTTTCAACGACGGTAGGGTAATTTTTATTAATACTAGCTGGTAATTGATAAAACATAGGCTATATATACTTACTAAATATTTAGTAAATAGTTATTTCTTTAGAAAGTTTGGCCGTTATACCCTTAGCCTGCAAAGCCGACGCTCTGGAAAGAGGCCAGATGAGAGGGAGAGCCTGCTACTGTAGTCATTAATTTTTGGATTTATGCGTACTGTACTCGCTGATCAAAATTCCATTGGCCAGCAAATTAAAAGTATTAAAAGCATGTCAGTCAGATTGTCCCTCTGTGCTTGCCCCAAATGTCGACATTTTTAACACAGCGCGACTTTCTTATTTTTGCTGTGTGGCAATAAGTTAAAGCTGTACTACCATATTAAAAATGCCACAGTTTTGACAAAGTTTTTAAAAGCATGAAAACTGAACGAAAGCGAACTAGCTTCCGAGTGTGACCGCATACTGCCGCCCGGCTTTGCAGGCTATTATACTAAATAACTCGGGCTGTGGAATTTGATGCATTTGTGATTTGTGGTGAATCGCTGTTCATTAAAATTTGCTTTGTTTGTCTCTATCTGAATAGGCATATTTACATTTACAAAAAGGTTTGGAATAAGGGCATAAAAATATATAGACAATAATTTATTCTAATACATAATTTGTGATACATCAATGCCTGTTTGTTTGTTTGTTTGTTTGTTTGTTTGTTTGTTTGTTTGTTTGTTTGTTTGTTTGTTTGTTTGTTTGTTTGTTTGTTTGTTTGTTTGTTTGTTTGTTTGTTTGTTTGTTTGTTTGTTTGTGTGTGTGTGTGTGTTTGTTTGTTTGTTTGTTTGTTTGTTTGTTTGTTTTGTGTGTGTGTGTGTGTGTGTGTGTGTGTGTGTGTTTGTGTTTGTTTGTTTGTTTGTTTGTTTGTTTGTTTGTTTGTTTGTTTGTTTGTTTGTTTGTTTGTTTGTTTGTTTGTTTGTTTGTTTGTTTGTTTGTTTGTTTGTTTGTTTGTTTGTTTGTTTGTTTGTTTGTTTGTTTGTTTGTTTGTTTGTTTGTTTGTTTGTTTGTTTGTTTGTTTGTTTGTTTGTTTGTCTGTCTGTCTGTCTGTCTGTCTGTCTGTCTGTCTGTCTGTCTGTCTGTCTGTCTGTCTGTCTGTCTGTCTGTCTGTCTGTCTGTCTGTCTGTCTGTCTGTCTGTCTGTCTGTCTGTCTGTCTGTCTGTCTGTCTGTCTGTCTGTCTGTCTGTCTGTCTGTCTGTCTGTCTGTCTGTCTGTCTGTCTGTCTGTCTGTCTGTCTGTCTGTCTGTCTGTCTGTCTGTCTGTCTGTCTGTCTGTCTGTCTGTCTGTCTGTCTGTCTGTCTGTCTGTCTGTCTGTCTGTCTGTCTGTCTGTCTGTCTGTCTGTCTGTCTGTCTGACATTTTCATGAAAGTATGTGTTGGAGAGAACAGAGATGACAATGATACAATGGATGTGTAGTGTATCTTTGTGGGATAGAATGCTGAGTGTGGAGTTGAGAGAAAGAATGGGGATTGAGTTGGTCACTGATGTTGTGGGGTGGAACCGGTTGAGATGGCTGGGTGAAAAAATGCATGTCATATGAGGTGGAATTAAGGTGTGGGAGGAAGAGGAAGGCCAAGGATGACATGGAGTCAGGTTGAGGTTGTGGAGAGGGTCTAAATAGGGTTTTTGGCTGAAATTTGGATGAGAAATTAATAAAAATCTGACCATAAGATTCTTTGTGTAAACAAAATGCTTTATTGCACTCATTACCTTATTTTATGCAAACATTTTTGGATAATTTTGGTATGAGTGCAATAATCAAGCATTCATTCATACATGTGTAAGGCCCGCGAGCTAGCCTGGTTAGTGGGATGACTTGTTTTTTTAAACATCTCCAATCTCTGAATGCCATTTTGTTTTTTAGGTGAAAGAGCTAAACAGCAACTGGATGTGAGACTCGTCGACTCAATTTCAAAGGAGGTCCTTGTTTTTCTTTTTATCTTTTATAATTTTTACAAAGAGCTTTACTTATTTTATGGGATATTAAAAAAATAAAAATATCTTGATTTATCTAAAAGCCATGACATACTTCCAGGGGGTGTCTTGGGATATCCATTGTAATGCACAGTACTATATGGTATGACTAGTATTGTTACCTTAATTGTAATTTAACAGAGTTTGGTGGATGTTTGTCAAGCTCAATTACTCAGAAAAGATTTCTGAGCCCCAGACAGGGTAATTGAACCTGCAACCTTCAATGATCAGTTAGACGCTCTAACCATTGAGCCACTGAGGCTCAGATGGAAAGCTAAGGTTGCAAATTCATAGTCATATACCTAAGTGGTAGCGTTTGCATAATTATGAGATGTTGTACGTATGAAATGTACAACATGCACTACATGTATATGTACAACTTATCATGTCACTTTAATTGTAATTATAGGTCATTCTGTATGAGGGACAAGATAAAAATCCCGAACTGAGAAGAGTTCTTCTTACGCATGAAGTTATGTGCAGGTATTGGAGTAAAATTAGTATAAACAGCTCTGACTGGGTTCTTCTGAGAAGTAAAATCATATCTGACGTTTAAGACAGATTAGCAAATATATTATTTAACACTATTTTCTAATTTTATTTGGTAATACATAGCAGATGCTGTGAAAACAAGTCGTGTGGGAACAGGAATGAGACCCCCTCAAATCCAATCATTGACAGGTACACAATTACTAAATAATGCTAATTTGTCACTGACAGAAAATAATATGTAATTTAATACTCATCGTACCAACTAGCTTCCATCTTGTGTGTTTAAAACATGCCTCCCTAAGATGAATAAATTGGTCCGAAAGTGGGCAAAAAACATAATAAAGTTACTTCAAGCGTGAAAGAGTAAAATAGGGCACTTGTCAGAGGTGTCGTGGCTGGGGGGGGGGGGGCAAACGCATTGTTTGTTGGAAAAATTGTGCTCTTGGCCACCCCTAAAATCTCAGAGCTACAAGGCCCCTGACTTTGTTCAGGGGGTGGAGCTTCAAGCAGGCCCACCCAGAGGGAGGGGGGCAACTGGGGCAATTTGCCCTGGGCCCCCAGCTCGAGAGGGGCCCCCTAATTATATTATATATTACATATATATATATAGATTTATCCGTAAAATGGCATGCAAAATTTTTGCAAGGGGGCCCCAATTCTTTATTTTGCCCCGGGCCCACTTTAGTCTCTGTGCAGGCCTGCAGGCTTCAAGAGCCAGATATTTGAGGCACATGTTACAAGTACTGAGAAAACAGGGTGCACATTCATTTTTGTTACAAAAAGAACACTTCACAACAATGTTTGTGGGACACATGCCCCCTCTGCCCCCCCCCCCCCCCTTCCTATACACCCCCGAGGTCTGGTGAGCTAGGCTGGTAAGTTGGATATGGTACATCCTCATCCCCAGGGCATTTTGCCTCCACATTGGGAGTCAGCGAAAATGGCCCTGGCATCGGCTGGTCG
>OZ036007.1:9484292-9516792 GCA_964035015.1 Corallium rubrum
GATACTCAAAATGCATACACTCAGTAGATTGAATACACTGTTTACGGTTTATTTCCTGACACAATTGATATTGCATCAGTTTTGTAGTTACATGGCTGTTGTTTTATATCTAAAGGGGGGCCTCCCGGCTCCCCCCTGGCTACGCCCTGGCTACGTCCCTGCTTTTATATCTAGGCTACTTTAGTTTTTTTGTATTTTTTCTAGTTATCCCTCAGTCTCCCGCTCTACTTGGCAGCTGTGCTGGCCCTGCAATGTCATATCAAAGAAAACGGAAACATGTCGACGACACACATGGATACGCGTTTTTCAATACGCGTTTTACAACATAAGTATGACCGCAAATCTTAACCACACCACGTTGCATGACGTAATCTCACGTTACCTCGTGTGAATTAAGTAAGAGGACAAAAAGAGAATGAGCGAGTATAATGTCATCGTATCTTTAAGATAACGAATCTTCCGTGCGTTGAAGCTGAAAGTGTATTTACAGTTGTGTTCCTTTTTCAAGTTTCTGCGGTCTTTAGACCGCGTTAGAAAAATTTCAATGGTGTTCAACTTGCGAGTGAGCACTCGTTACAAGTGAGTAGAGTAATATGGAGATCGGAACTTCGTTAGTCTATTTAAGGTCTTCGTTAAGGTTTGCAGGGTTATTTCGGTAAAGCGCTCTCAATTCGTCAGAATTTATGCTACAAAAATAAAATAAATATCGTTAGAAAGCTATTAATTTGCAGAATACAATGGTGTCTTTGATTTTGTGATAAACACAAACCAATAATAGTTGTGAATTTTTCAAGTAAAACCAGAGGACTTTACTTGGGATGACTTAAGAATAAACTTACCGAAATGACCCTGCAAACCTAAACGTAGACCTTAATGAAAACAAGCTTTTTCTAAACTGGTCGTTTGCATGCGGTAAATATCTCGACAAGTATTTGAAGTTCGACTTCCAATGCGAGTACCAATACTGAATACGGTTCTGATTGTGCGTATGAGTAGATCATTTAACGACGACGTAGATGCAGAATGAATATGAGATGTGATCGGCTGGTCGCTCTAATTTTCTTCATAGGCGTAGAGTATGGGGGGGGGGGGGGGGGGAGGGGCTGAGGGGCTTTAGGCCCCGGAGAAATCTCAAGGGGGGGGGGGGGGCTGAACCCCCCAGAAATTTTGCAGCAACTGACTCATCAATCACCATTCACAAATTATAGGTTACTCGTTAGGCTAAAGTAACTGTTACAGCCTCATTCCTGTCAGCCAAAAGCACCCATATACAATGATAAGTCAACCCAGTAAACACAACATCGAAAAATTGTTGAAATGTGTTGTATTTTAACTAGTTTTTATGACATTTCATGACCTTCAAGGTTCTTAAAAATCCAAGACTCTAAATTTCAAAAATTTCCGAGGGGGCATGCCCCCGGACCCCCCTAGAAGAATCCATTTTTGTAAACACCCCCACGAGAAAATTCTTAGAAAGGCCCTGTTCAGTACTTCAGCCCCCCTAGACGAACTCTAGGCCTATGATTTTCTTAGCTCTAGGACGAGAAGAAGCTCTTCCTTGTCTGTAATGTCGTCATCATATGCTTGCAGAAGTATAAGACGTCTTCGAGGTTTATATTATTCGCCATGTTTCACAGTTTCAGTATTCGCAGTACAACGAATCGGAATCGGAAGGGTAGAATTGGTATTGGTATTCGTATCGGAAGTCGGGCTTACTGTCCTTACTAGCGAGGTTCAGATCACACTTCCACTACCGCTACCGTAAATATAATTAAGCATGTCAAATATTGTTTTTACGTTCAGTAATGGTCGCAGGTCTCAAACCTAGTGCAAAAAGAAAGCGTTTTACGATACCAGGATTAAAACCAACTACGACTACAGGACGAAAAAACGAACATTAACATCAGCTTAACCACATTTACGGTAGCGGTAGTGGAAGTATGATCTGAACCTCGCTACTGTAAACGCTGCTTCAAACAATCGGATCGAACAACTCAAGGAAGACAAAATGTACTTTAGGTTGAATGGCAATTCAATTGTATGACATGTAATGCACGAAGAGCCTATGTAACGAAATTTCACCCCAATTTTTTACGATTGCATTTGAAAGAACACTTAAATTGACAGAGTAACATCTTTCGTAGAATTTCGTTTCCTTGCTTCATTCTTGAAATATTCAGGTTTGTTTGATATGCAAATGTCATACTTATGACATCACACTGCATAATGACTTTTTAAAAGAGCATCAATTTTAGGATGGTCCAAATATTTTACACACAGCTAGACACGTTTAGTGACCAGTCATGGCTAATTTGCACCAGTCGTGCAAATTTTCAAGTTCCTACGATACGTACTCTCATAGAAAATCATACTTTTCTAAAAAGTCATTATACAGTGTGATGTCATAAGTATGACATTTGCATATCAAACAAACCTGAATATCTCCAGAATGAAGCAAGGCAACGAAATTCTACAAAAGATGTTACTTAAGTGTTCTTTCAAATGCAATCATAAAAAACTGGGGTGAGATTTCGTTGGCACTTTAAGGAATAGTTGTGTAAATACTTCTTTATTATATAAGTTTTCTATAATAATGTAATACAAATCGAAAAGTACGTTAATGTTTTTTTTTGCTAAAGCAACGAGTTTTTTTTTTGTATCGTTAATCTATTTCGCGTGTGAATATATTTATTTTTTTAAATGAATCAAAGAGAAGGTTGTGTTCGAGTTAGTTTATAATTGGGTTTAAGTTTTTACATACAGAATAACGTGCAAGTTGCCAGACTGAAATTGGTCACCTTTTCAAAACGACGACTGACCTCCGCATGGCAGTCCAATTTCCTTGTGGGAGGAGTATATCCAAAAACCCAACCACCTTGTATTTTACATAATAGTTCAAATACGAGACGGGGGACTTTACCGGGATTTCAAAGTCGGAGTGCCTATTGAAAATGCGAGCCGAAGGCGAGCATTTTTAATGCACGAGGGCTTTGAAATCCCGGTAAAGTCCGACGTCGAGTGTTTTAACTGACTTCTCAAACATAGTAATTTACATATTTTCAAAGTCCAAGGACTTTGAAAATATTTCAAAGTCCCAGGACTTTGAATTATTTCAAAACGTCATCACATGATCAGCCAGATGGATCTTCCTCCGGTTTCAAAACACTAATTAAACATTAAGTTCTTTTGTTTTTGGTTCATGAATTATTAATGAGTTTGAGAACGTAAAGTAACGACCCTCGGAATTAGCAGCCTTTAGGGATCGCTACTTTTGGGGTCGTTACTTTAGGGGTGCTAAAATCGTTCTCCTTTACACCGGTGCACGCTCTATCTCTTATATAAAAGACGCAAATTACTATCAACTATTGTTGCTAAAACAGGATTTATTTGTGTGTCAGTTACTATTTTCGGGGAATCGCTACTTTCGGGGTGGGGGTGGGGGGTGCTTGGGGTGTGCTATTATCGGGATTTACTAAGAGCCGTCCAATTTTACTGCTACTTTCTGGGGGGAGGGGTCGTTACTTTCGGAACTTTACGGTGGTTGCCAAACACAACATTGCAACTAAAATGTTAGGGCTAATCATTCTTGCAGCCAGCGGCTGAATTACGAAGGACGCAGATCAACGTGGCAGTGTGGAGGCACTATCAAAGGCGCTCCAGTCCAGGCAGCCGCCATATGACACAGTTTAGACCACGGATCACAGCTAAGACGTAGGTGTTGATTTTATGGAGGGAAGAAAACCGAAGAACCCGGCGAAAATCCCTCGAAGCACAGGAGAGATCAACTACAACTCTACTCACATGAGTTCCAAGCTCCGGACAACGGGGTCATTCCCAAGCAGTCACCCATCCAAGTACTAACCCCTCTCGCCAAAAGTTAAGCCCGATTAGACGGCAGCGCGCTAACAGCACACGCCACCCGTGTGAAGAGAGATAATCTTTAGCGGTCAGAGGCGGAGTGGTACTTGGTGTACAAATTACATGTGGCAATTCGAGCTTGGTGTAATAAAACAGATATATACATACGCTAACCATGTCATATGCAAGCGCTAACCTCAGCCTTTTCGTTCGTACAGAAGCCTTTATTTGGGCTCAAATTTTGTTTTTTTGACCTTATATTAAAAGTTGAAAACATGGCCAAAATGTGAAGGTATACTCTTTATTTACAAGCAGTATTTATATAACTTAACCTAATTTGTATTACAATGGTGATACTATTCTAAATATAAAATTCTAACACGATGTGACGAAATGAGGAGAATATTGACAAGGTGACATATCAATCTAATGAAAGTGTCGAACGTAAAAAACAAGTAAAGAAATTCTAATTATAGTGGTGGAGATGTGAAGAGGAAGAGAGAGGAGGGGAAAAAAAATAAAAATAAAATTATAAACTAAGTATAGTGTTAAAATGAGAGACTTGAACATTTAGGTCAGGTTTGGTTTTCTTAATGTAAAGAGCTTCCTTTAGTTTCAGTGTGACGGCAGACTTTGCCGTGTCTAGAATGTTAAAGCATGATGAGTTGTATTGGTTTTTACATGAAGGGGATTGTTGAAGATGTGTGCGAGTTTTAGTCGGTCTGAGTGTGTTCTTTAATATTTTATATATGACGAACCATGGTCCGGCCGGGATTCGAACCCTCGACCTCCAGTTTGATAGTCCGACGCTCTACCAACTGAGCTATAGGTCAAGTTGTATATATATATATATATATATATATATATATATATATATATATATATATATATATATATACATATATACATATATACATATATATATATATATATATATATATATATATATATATATATATATATATATATATATATGTAATGTTTACAACACGAGCGGCCGTGTTGTATTGAATTATACAATCACGAGCCGAAGGCGAGTGATTGTATATTCAATACAACAAGGACGCGAGTGTTGTAAACAACTTGTGAAATGAATAAATAGTAAAAATCCCTTTGGGATAATCATATTGAGATGCTAATTAGTTACAAGCACTAGTGGTTTGTATGGGGTTTACAGGGGTATACATGTGACGTAATTTCTGAAATTGGATTGGCTGCAAAACTCATGAATTATTAATGAATTTCACAAATATATATATATATATATATATATATATATATATATATATATATATATATATATATATATATATATATGTGCTATTTTATATATATATAAGTGTTGTTCGCGAAATGTCGAAAAGTGCTCAATACCGTAAAGATAGAGCGAAAATACAATAGGTGGGTTTACCTCAAATCTTGATGGTCGCTACTGGCCTGAAGATCGCCCAGTGTGAAACTGACAGTAGCGACCTTCAAGATTTGAGGTAAATGTATATATGTATATATATATATATATATATGTATGTATATATATATATATATATATATATATATATATATATATATATATATATAATGAATAGGGCTATTTTGGCTATATTTAAATATATGTACACAAGGCATCGAGCAACTCAATATCCACTCCAAGCTACTTCAGATCTTTGTTTGTGTCTAATAATAGCTCCTCATGTGTAGTTTAAAAATAACCTGGTCAGGATACAAAGGAAAAGCCGTGGGGACTTTTTGTGTTGCGCGAGAGTTAAAGAACAGCATGTCATGCAGACAAGTAGTTCGCTCAGAGACGGTAAACCAACAATTCCAGCATCGTGGCGCTTCACAATTGAGAGAAACCGCGGCCACTATATATCACTCAAGTGCTAACACTCATGCATTGTAGAGATCAGTGGTAGTTGAGATGTGTTGAATTGGTCTTTATAAAATAACATGTATACTACGCGAGCCCTGATTGGTCAATTGTCGTATTTGGATCAGAGTATCCAAATACGGAAAATTCCCGCCAAAACGATTTTTTGAAAAGTATATCATATTCACTTGTGATTATTTTATAAAAGAAATACCAAATGTTTTTTTCCGTGTTTGGAGACTCTTTTCCAAACACTTGGGAAATTGCTCGACTTTCGAAAAGCTAAAAACACTCGCCTACGGCTCGTGTTTTGTCACGCTTTTCTCCAGTCTCGCAATTCCCCGCGTGTTTGGATCAGAGTATCCAAACACGGAAAACCATTTGGTATTTCTTTAATTCAACATACTATTATATATACTGAGGAGCTGGTTTACATGAACCCTATAGTTCGTGTCACGAAATTCTTTCCTCGGCTGCAAGAGGACTGAGATTTTAATCATCGTTAAGATTCTTTTACATCTAACCTAAACCAAGTCTTTTTTCATACTTAAGCCGTGTTTACACCGCCAAAATTTAAGCACGCTTAAGTTAAGCGTCCTTAAAATGCGCCACCTTGGTGCGTTTACACGGTCATTTAATAATCCCTTACTAAAACACGTACACCATTATTCAACATGGCGGACGAGTTATATTTTTGGTTTTGGAAGCTTCGTATGGGTAGCGTGCGTCAAAGAACAACGGAAGACATTGGTACACGAGAAAGAGTAATAGCTAAAAGAAAGAAACAAACAAAGAAACAAAGAATAGCGAGATGGAAGCTTCTACAGCAGGGCAAAAAAAATGCATTTTATCGTATTAATAACATCGTATTAATAGCAAGCGTTTTTCAATCCCGTTGCGTTTACACGGCCAAGTTAAGCGCGATTAACTGATCGTGCTCAGTTTAATCCACCTCCTTGAGGTGGTGCAAACTAATCGCGATCAATTTACACCGATCTGTTTACACCATTTTAAGCCCGCTTAAAGTCAGATGTGGCTCAGATCCCGCTTAGATTTTGGCCGTGTAAACAGGGCTTTAGTTTCTGTGGGTTTTAATCCTTTATTGGCCAACTTCAGTACAAATGGACTGTTATCAATGTGTGTCCTGAGTGAATAAATACATAAGTAATAAATATGAATATATTAATATTTATACAATCTATTAATTGAAATACAGTTTCACAGTGTACAAATTCGTTCAAGTTGTCAATCTTTCGAATACCCAAAGGAAGGTCATTGAAAAGGAAGGTCATTGAAAAGTAAAATTAATAAGTAGACAAAAAGCAACTTCGGCCAGTAAACTGAGGGTTAATTAAAGGAGCTATGTCCTGCTATCTTTAGCAATTCTGACACAGACAAAATTGTCCAAATGTCACACAAAACTCCACAATAGCGATTTTAAAAGATATAAAAACATAAGAAAGAGATGCTAGAAACTTGCACAGAAGTAGAGATGGTCAAAATTGAGCAAGATCGAGAGAGATTGCAAAACTACCCCCCTGTTCAGACTAGGTGCCCGATCACGGTGCCCGGGCACGGGCACTAGTGTGAACACGACTTTTTCGCGGTACCCAACTCAAACTAATCAAAACTGGGCACCCTGCGTCAAGGTAGTACTCGGGCACCGTGCCCGGGTACGGGCACCAATGTGAACACGTCTTCAGTGCCCAAAGTGGTGCCCACGCTTCTTACTCAATATTCCTTGCAATTCGAAGGCTTAAAGCGACAAAATAGCTACAAAAGCCATGAAAAGCTTTCTGTGTGAACGCTTTTCAGATCCAGGCACCATGAATGTGAACAAGGTCCCGTGCCCAAGCACCGTACCCGAGCACCGTAGTCTGAACAGAGGGTACGACATCTTGATTTCTGTTTTGCAAAACAGAATCAAGTTTAGCTCAATTTGTGCGAGAACTTGGTCTTCCGAACTCCTCCATAGTTGTGTTAGGTAACTCGTATTTCATAATTGAATCAATGTATAGTTTTAATTTTACATCTAAACTAAACCAATTCTTCTTTGTTAATTTAGTTTATGCGAGTTTCAAAACCACAGTGAGATCCTAATCAATCGCGTGAGCCCGGTTAACTGGGCTAGCCTGGGGGGCTGTTTACATGAGCCGCGAGCCCTTTAAGGCGGATTTCCATTCAACTTTTTTTGTCGAGCGAGCGACTTTTTGCGATCGCTTTCTTTGTTTCATGCCTTCTCGGGTGGAACGGAGCCGGTCCAGAGCCCATACGACAAAAGAAAGCGATCGCAAATCGTCGATCGCGCGACAAAAAGCACTGAATGGAAATCCGCCTTTAGGGCCTGTTCATATGAGCCGGGCCACAGCGGTGGATTAGCAGTTTCGGGGCCTGTAGGCTAAATAAAATTCACGGGCCTTTATGACGTTATTTTCCGGAAATTTTCTTGAATTTAGAGTCTCGGAAACGCCATTTCCTGTATTCTGAGGCAGTGTACGATATGGCACTGATATTCGTATAACAACTACTACCAAAATCAGTAGAGTGTCTTTTCCGGAAGAAAAAAGGTTGTCTGGAAGGCGGCCAAACGTGTATGTTTTGTGACGTCAACGGCTCAGGAATCAACGAATTCTGTTCAACAAGATGTTTTTTGAATGGCGTGTACTACAATATCACATTCATTTTACACTACGTTCAAAATTAACATCTTATTCAACTGAATTCGTCTATTTTGTTGTATTCGTTCACACACCACGCGGCATTCTCGAGCCGTTGACGTCACAAAACATAAACGTTTGGCCGCCTTCCAGACAACCTTTTTTCTTCCGGAAAAGATACTCTATTGATTTTGGTAGTAATCTTAATGAAAAATCCATTCTCTGGAAATTACGGGCCTCTTGCAAGCCCGGGCCTGTAGGCTTCAGCCTACTGGATAATCCGCCACTGTCGGGCCAGCCCAGCTAGCCGGGATGAATTTTACCAGCCCAGCTAACCGGGATGAATTTTACCAGCCCAGCTAACCGGGATGAATTTTACCAGCCCAGCTAACCGGGATGAATTTTACCAGCCCAGCTAACCAGGATGAATTTTACCAGCCCAGCTAACCAGGATGAATTTTACCAGCCCAGCTAACCAGGATGAATTTTACCAGCCCAGCTAACCAGGATGAATTTTACCAGCCCAGCTAACCAGGATGAATTTTACCAGCCCAGCTAACCAGGATGAATTTTACCAGCCCAGCTAACCAGGATGAATTTTACCAGCCCAGCTAACCAGGATGAATTTTACCAGCCCAGCTAACCAGGATGAATTTTACCAGCCCAGCTAACCGGGATGAATTTTACCAGCCCAGCTAACCAGGATGAATTTTACCAGCCCAGCTAACCAGAATGAATTTTACCAGCCCAGCTAACCAGGATGAATTTTACCAGCCCAGCTAGCCGGGATGAATTTTACCAGCCCAACTAGCCGGGATGAATTTTACCAGCCCAGCTAGCCGGGATGAATTTTACCAGCCCAGCTAGCCGGGATGAATTTTACCAGCCCAGCTAACCGGGATGAATTTTACCAGCCCAGCTAACCGGGATGAATTTTACCAGCCCAGCTAACCAGGATGAATTTTACCAGCCCAGCTAACCAGGATGAATTTTACCAGCCCAGCTAACCAGGATGAATTTTACCAGCCCAGCTAACCAGGATGAATTTTACCAGCCCAGCTAACCAGGATGAATTTTACCAGCCCAGCTAACCAGGATGAATTTTACCAGCCCAGCTAACCAGGATGAATTTTACCAGCCCAGCTAACCGGGATGAATTTTACCAGCCCAGCTAACCAGGATGAATTTTACCAGCCCAGCTAACCAGAATGAATTTTACCAGCCCAGCTAACCAGGATAAATTTTACCAGCCCAGCTAACCAGGATGAATTTTACCAGCCCAGCTAACCAGGATGAATTTCACCAGCCCAGCTAGCCGGGATGAATTTTACCAGCCCAACTAGCCGGGATGAATTTTACCAGCCCAGCTAGCCGGGATGAATTTTACCAGCCCAACTAGCCGGGATGAATTTTACCAGCCCAACTAGCCGGGATGAATTTTACCAGCCCAACTAGCCGGGATGAATTTTACCAGCCCAACTAGCCGGGATGAATTTTACCAGCCCAGCTAGCCGGGATGAATTTTACCAGCCCAGCTAGCCGGGATGAATTTTACCAGCCCAGCTAGCCGGGATGAATTTTACCAGCCCAGCTATAGCCGAGATGAATTTCACCAGCCCAGCTATAGCCGAGATGAATTTCACCAGCCCAGCTATAGCCGAGATGAATTTTACCAGCCCAGCTAACCGGGATGAATTTTACCAGCCCAGCTAACCGGGATGAATTTTACCAGCCCAGCTATAGCCGGGATGAATTTTACCAGCCAGCTAGCCGGGATGAATTTCACCAGCCAGCTAGCCGGGATGAACTTTACCAGCCCAGCTGCCGGGATGAACTTTACCAGCCCAGCTGCCGGGATGAACTTTACCAGCCCAGCTGCCGGGATGAATTTTACCAGCCCAGCTAGCTGGGATGAATTTTAGGGGCTGTTCATATGAGCTGGGCTAGCCCGGCTAAACGGCTGGCTCGTTTTGTTGGGACCTTACTGTGGCTTTAAAACTTGCATAAAATAAATTTGCTAAAAAGAATTAGTTTAGTTTAGTTTAGTTTAGATGTAATAGCTTCTTAAAGTTGATTGAAATCTTGTTTTGCGGCCCAGGGAAGATTCTCGTGACACAAATCATCCCGGTGTCCCAGTAAATGTGTCCCCCCCAAAATGTGTCCCCCCAGGGACACATTTCCTAGGAAATATGTCCCCCCAGGGGGACACATTTCCTAGGAAACATGTCCCCCTCTTCGGAAATTTGTCCCTCCCTCAGAATGATTCCTTACAGGATAATTGACATACGTGTAATGTGGACAAAACTTCTTAAAATTAAAAAATATATATTTCTGAAGGGTCCTACTAATTACTGCCCAAGACGGTATACATCTATATTAGAGGCCTTAAATAATAAAGAAATAGATCGCACATTTACGGCACACCGCAAACTGCAGTTCGAAATCAGCAGTTAGCCGTTAGAAGTTAGGATGTTCAGACTGAAAGCTTCCGTTTGTGATTTGCCTTATGTAAGTATATTCGATTTATACTGAAAGGTCTCCCACGGCGCCATTGAAATGTTAATCGCAGTCGGCAATGATTAATGTATTTGTTTTTCTATCAGTTTGAAACCGAGTGCTTCGGAGAAAAACCCGTGCTGAAATAGTGCCTTTTTCAGAGTATGCCAGACCCGAAAACCGAGGTTTGTTTCAACGCTTTGAAACATCAGCTCAACGATGTTACAATCAATAAAAAAACGAAACTTGAACATCTATTTAACTAATAAATTGGAAATTCAGCATGACCATGACCATGACCACTGACGAAATTGAAATTCTAATGCACTTCCGCGAGCTGGCTTTCGGACGTTCTCTTTCATTATTTTGACACCAAACTATCGAATAACGTGGAACAGTCTGATAGCCATATGCACTCAGTAAGAGAAAATATCAGACGTCTACGAAATTGGACTTCGCAAAAAATGGAGGCGTATGAAAAGGAAGAGGCACACTATATATATGCACGGCACACTATATCAATATTTATATATATATATACTGATATATATATATGTGTGCCGAGAAAGAAAATTTCGAGTTTAAGAATATATGCAGCCCAGCAAACACACACACAATATATATATATGTGTGCATGTGTGTTTGCTGGCCTGCATATATTCTTAAACTCGAAATTTTCCTTCACCAAAGACCCTCGCTATTATTAAAATTTGCTGTCTGCTTTACGCCAAGAGCGTGTTGGCTCGAGGTTAATGAAGGGTTCCGCGTGAAACGTCAGTATTTCGTTGTCGAAATTCTCGGCAGCTCACCATTTTCTTGCTTTGTTATTATTATAATAGTGTAGTTTGCCGTTTTTCAAAAAACGGTATATACGGAAGTATTTATTATGCATTCACAAACGCAGTAGACGCCTTTTTTCAATGAGCGATGACTCTCAAAAGCGACCCGTATTGGTCATGCGTACTGGTGTACGTAGTAGCTGGGAGATAGGTGATGCTGGCTTTGCCATGCATGTGCCATTCTTTGCCATTCTGGGGGTAGGTGATCGGCAATGGCTTTGCCATTCATGTGTTCCACCATCAAAACTTAGTGACAGTCCAATTAAGCCAAAGTTTTTATTAAATAAATAAGTTTATATATTGCAGTTTTTGTAAATATATATTTAGCTGTTATAATTTATCATTCAGAAATATATATTTTTTACTTTTAAAAATTTTTATCCACATTACACGTATATCAATTATCCTGTAAGGAATCATTCTGAGGGGGGGACAAATTTCCGAAGAGGGGGACATATTTCCTAGGAAATCTGTCCCTGGGGGGGACACATTTCCTAGGAAATCTGTCCCGGGGGGGACACATTTTTGGGGGGGGGACAGATTTCCTGTGACACCGGTTCACCGGGCCAGCCCGGTAAGTTTGTGTTCATATGGAAAATTTTCAGCCCACTTCACCGGGATCCCGCCTAGCTCAAGTGGGATCTCATCTAGCCGGGTTGGCTCGCTTCCCATATGAACATAAAGTTTCTTTTAGGCCCTATTTACATGGAGGTAGGGTGACTCTTCTAGAAGGGTTACCCTTTGGAGCGAGTCGAAAGATAGCCCTTGTTTACATGGAGTAGGGTGACCCTTGTAGCAGGGCTAACTCTTCTAGTAGGGTCACATTACTTCTGCGTGACCATTTTACTATATTTTCGGTTTACATGTTATTGTTGGCGTCATTTACTTGATATCTTCAAAAGACTTCACAAGGTGTATAAGAACAGGAAGGGCAGCCACAAAATCGTTAAGACATTTTGTCCGGTACGCGTTTTTTTCTCTCATTGAAACATAACCCGGCTGCCTAGCAGGATCACCCTATTTACATGGCTTATGTAAACAAAAAGATAGTCCTGCCGCCAGGGTTACCCTCACAAGCTGATAAGGTAACCCTCCCCCCAGGGTCACCCTAGCACTCATGTAAACAAAACACGGAAAGACAATGAACTAGGGTAACCCTTTTACTAGGGTAACCCTTCTAGAAGGGTCACCCTACCTCCATGTAAACAGGACCTTAATATGAAATAACAAGAACGTGCGGATCCCGGCTGAACGGGCCCTTAGGGGCTGTGTGCATGAGCCGCGGGCTAGCTCGGTTAAGCGGACTCACTCGAGTCACGAAATTCTTCCCTCGCTCGCAATCATCGTTAGGATTCGTTTACGTCTAAACTAAACCAATTCTTCTTTGTAATAGATTTAGTTTAATATGCAAGTTTCAAATCCTAATCAATCACGTGGGCTAACCCATGCCAAGCTATATTAAAGTGTATATGAAATGAAAATTAAGTTTGTCTAATTTGAAAGAACTCTTGATATTGTAAAGTAACATCTTTTACAGTTTTCCATATCTTATTTCATTCTTGAGATGTCACTATTTGTTTGATATGTAAATGAGCACACTGCATACGTCACATTGTATAATGACTTGTTGGAAAATTAGGAATATTGTTGAAGTTATCGAACAAAGTCACACGAAACTGGGCATGTAGATGTATTTGTCTCATGACTTTAAACGAACAGATTCAAGCAATTTAACAAATTAATATCAATGATCTGCACGATTTCTCAGTAACTCATTATACAATGTGACGTATGTAGTGTGATAATTTACATATCAAACAAATAGTAAGATCTCAAGAACGAAGTAAGATATGGAAAAACTGTACAAGATGTTACTTTATAATATGAAGAGTTCTTCCAAATTAGACAAACTTAATTTTCATTTCATATATACTTTAACAATTCACAAGTTCTGTTTGTTCATGTACAGTTCGTATTTAAAACAATGAGACTTCCTGTCTTACCAGAACTGATAAATTACGCACTTAGCACAACAAGCAAGCAAGTCAGCCCAGCTAGGCGAGCTAGCCCTGCTCATGTAAACACAATAAAAATCATCTCGGCAAAGCGAGCTAGCTCGGGTATACGCACCCAGGCTGGCTCGCCTCCACATATAAACCACTGATCTCTAAATAAACTGGATGGGCCCTTCCCTATGGCCAGCAATCAAACATTTCGTGGCCGTCGCCGCCATCTTACGTAGTGGAACATATGACGCATTGCGGCCTTAGAACTTGTTCCCAATCCTAAAGTTGACTAGCATAAGCAATCTTGACGTCACACGGTCAGATTATCCGGGGGTAGGAATATCTTGTGTGCTGTGCCGGGGGAGTCGGAAAAGCTGTAAAGCAAACAACAGATGCCGCTTCGTTTAGTTTTCACTGTTTAAGTAATGTTTACAACACAAGCGGCCGTGTTGTATTGAATATACAATCACGAGCCGAAGGCGAGTGATTGTATATTCAATACAACAAGGACGCGAGTGTTGTAAACAACTTGTGAAATGAATGAATAGTAAAAATCCCTTTGGGATATTGAGATGCTAATTAGTTACAAGCACTAGTGGTTGTATCAGAAGAGTATACATCCACTAGTGGTTGTAACTAATTAGCATCATTGGTTTTAGTTTGTATGGGGTTTACAAGGGTATACATGTGACGTAATTTCTGAAATTGGATTGGCTGCAAAACTCATGAATTAGTAATGAATTTCACAACAACAAATACAGTCAAATGATGGCAAGTACACAACACGAAATATTGTTAAGGCATTAAGATTACTATAAAAGACTTGAAATTGAATTCTTCGTAGATTTTATAGTCTGTTTTTCAGTTTATATTATATATCGTGAACTTTCTCCGTTGTCGGCACTGAAGAAAAACAACGAAATGTAAAAGTTTTATAGCTCAGTAACAGAAACAAATGAAAGAAATTAACGTCTTAAACCTTATTAAGTACTTCTTGTGTCCTTACATTCGTTTAAATTTTCTTAAAATAACTCTTTTTGTCTGTTTTCAATCGACGAAAGCTATGAACTATTGAACTTCAGTGGCAGCCATCTTGGGTAGTGGTCACGTCATCATACAACTGGCACGCAAAATCCGGCCCAATGGCCCATCCAGTTTATATAGAGATCAGTGCTATAAATCAGTTGCTATTCATGACTGTCCCGGCTAACGGGCTGACGCATGTCACGAAATTCTTTCCTTGGGCGCAAGAGAAGGTTTGAATCATCGTTAGGATTCGTTTAATTACATCTAAACTAAACCAATTCTTTTTAATTTTAATTTATGTGAGTTTGAACACCACTGTACGATCCGAATGAGACGAGTCACTTTTAAAAAGTCGGAAAGTATAAACGATTTTTACTCTATTCTTTAAAGCTTTAATTCCATTGTTGACAGCAGACACGTTTGTTATTTTACTTTAGCTAACTTTATTTTTAACTTGAAGTAATATTTAAAACACGAGCAGGAGTGTTTTATCAGATTTAAAACCACGAGGGCGCAGCCCGAGTGTTTTAGATCTGATAAAACACGTGCTGCGAGTGTTTTGAATGGTTTCAAAAACGATTCATTATTGGATGTTATGTTCATTAGTATTCTTTATATAAAATTGTATGTTCATTAGTATTCTTTCTGACGTCAAGAAGTTTTATCAGGTATAAAACCACGGACATGGTACTGATTTCCTTTGTGTTTTCCTCGTGAATGATTTTTGAATTTAAGATTATTGGAAAGTTGCGAAGGATTTTACTCTGCGGATACGTTTGTTAGTTGACTCGGCTAACCAGTTGTCTTGTCAGCAGCTTATATAGCTCTGGGGAAAGAAGATACTTTCACTTCAGAAAGACGGGGAGAAGGGATCAATAATTAATATTCATTATATGCTAGTCATATTTCATGTTTAGAGAATACCGTTATAGTTGCTAAAGGATAGCGGCCTCCGAGATTAGCGTCCTTTCCTATCGGGCCCCCCGCTCAGAAACTAACTATATTATTATCACGTTTCTCTCTGACGAAGGGCCTTCGCTCGAAACGTTAGACTCCTACGTTCTCTGTTTCGGCAGTATATATAACCTTACTATATTTCGATTGTTGTAACTATATTTATACTGGATACCTCTGTCAGTTATATCTAAACTGTTATCCCTATGTTCCGGTTACTTTCGGGAGGCCGCTACTTTCGGGTAGCCGTTACTTTCAGGAGGCCGTTACTTTCAGGTAGCCATTACTTGCGGGAGGCCGTTACTTTCGGGAGGCCATTACTTTGGGGAGGCCGTTACTTTCAGGAGGCCGTTACTTTCAGGAGGCCGTTACTTTCGGGTAGTCGTTACTTTCAGGTAGCCGTTACTTTCGGGTAGTCGTTAGTTTCGGGTAGTCGTTACTTTCAGGTAGTCGTTACTTTCAGGTAGCCGTTACTTTCGGGTAGTCGTTACTTTCGGGTAGCCGTTACTTTCAGGTAGCCGTTACTTTCAGGTAGCCGTTACTTTCAGGTAGCCGTTACTTTCAGGTAGCCGTTACTTTCGGGTAGCCGTTACTTTCGGGTAGCCGTTACTTTCAGGTAGCCATTACTTTCAGGTAGCCGTTACTTTCAGGTAGCCGTTACTTTTGGGTAGCCGTTACTTTCAGGTAGCCGTTACTTTCAGGTAGCCGTTACTTTCAGGTAGCCGTTACTTTCAGGTAGCCATTACTGTTGGGTAGCCGTTACTTTCAGGTAGCCGTTACTTTTGGGTAGGCGTTACTTTCAGGTAGCCGTTACTTTCAGGTAGCCGTTACTTTCAGGTAGCCGTTACTTTCGGGTAGCCGTTACTTTCAGGTAGTCGTTACTTTCGGGTAGTCGTTACTTTCAGGTAGCCGTTACTTTCAGGTAGCCGTTACTATTGGGTAGGCGTTACTTTCAGGTAGCCGTTACTTTCAGGTAGCCGTTACTTTCAGGTAGCCGTTACTTTCGGGTAGCCGTTACTTTCAGGTAGTCGTTACTTTCGGGTAGTCGTTACTTTTGGGTAGCCGTTACTTTCAGGTAGCCGTTACTTTCAGGTAGCCGTTACTTTCAGGTAGTCGTTACTTTCAGGTAGCCGTTACTTTCGGGTAGCCGTTACTTTCGGGTAGTCGTTACTTTCGGGTAGTCATTACTTTCGGGTAGTCATTACTTTCGGGTAGTCGTTACTTTCAGGTAGCCGTTACTTTCAGGTAGCCGTTACTTTCAGGTAGTCGTTACTTTCAGGTAGCCGTTACTTTCAGGTAGTCGTTACTTTCAGGTAGCCGTTACTTTCAGGTAGTCGTTAGTTTCGGGTAGTCGTTACTTTCAGGTAGCCGTTACTTTCAGGTAGCCGTTACTTTCGGGTAGCCGTTACTTTCAGGTAGCCGTTAGTTTCGGGTAGCCGTTACTTTCAGGTAGCCATTACTTTCGGGAAGCCGCTACTTTCGTGTAGCCGTTACGTACTGTGAATATTTTAAATAACTTCTAAAACGATCTATTTGGTAAGTTCATTGGCGTAGTAATTTTGAAAAACAACGTTGTCAAAGTCGAGAAAATCAAAGCTAAAGACAAGTTTATGTAAATCAAGAAGAATCTAAATCACATATTTTGACCCTCATTAAACATGAATTTTCTTTGTGTTTTCCTCCTTTCTCTTTAATCCTGTCCGAATTTGTCTTCAGTATTTTAATCTGGCTAATATACTCATCCCGAGTATAAAGGCCTGTTTAAACGGATCCAACATGTTGGTCCAACATCATGCAACAATGTTGAATTCGACATGTTGGATTCGTTTGAACACCATGTTGGATAATGTTGCATGATGTTGGACATTGTTGGATCAAGCTTGATTCCGTTCAAACTTTTCATCCAACATCGTCCAACATTTGACGGAAAACGAGTTCATCGACATCGTTTTCATGGAGATTTGAGTCATTTGACAGGCGTCGCAAAAATGTAAAAACATGATCGTACTGCTCTCAAACATAACGACTAAAAACAAAGACAAAACTCACGCGATATTCGTTACTTTCCAAAAGCTTTATTTAGACGATTGAGGTTAAAATATTGCAATATTTTTAACATAAATAGGAACGTTTGACAGCCAAGCTTCTCACTGAAGTCGGCTATCTTGAAATCTCCATAGTAACTTTATAATTAATTATAATTACCAAAAAACTGACCAATCAGCGAAGGATTATAGGTAAACTCCGATCCCCTGATCAGTTTCGATTTTAATTAATAGCACTTGTGTTGGATGTTGTTACATCCGTTTGAACATGTTGGCCAACATTGTCCAACAATGGTCCAACATTGTTGGATCCGTTTAAACAGGCCTTAAGCGTCCAATATATTCCACATTTCACTCTGATGAAGGGCTCAGCTCGAAACGTCAGTTTTCCTATTACAGTCAAAATGGAAATACCTTCCCACTTCTTCTTCTGTAGTTCGTTGCGTATTACTGTATTTCTGTAGCCGCTACCAAAGCCTGAGAATTTTTTTGTTGAAAACTGTATACATAAATAGTATAATTTAGCTTTAAATGGCATTTATTCATAATACAATGGATGTTTATCGCAAATCGACACCAACAGAGAATATCGACTCAAATTCTGAAAAGTTAATAAATTACAGTTCTCGAGTCGTAGGTCTGGAAACGATGTTACAAACATGAATTGTGGATAGGAAATGTATTATCATATTGTAAATTAATGCATGCATTTTATTCGGCGCATGAATAGTGCGCCGTCTGCACCAACGCCGTACTTGAGTCGTATTATACGACTGGGCTCGTCGTATTTAATGGCACTGTCGAACCTAATGAAATTGCCGTATTTAATGGTTACGGACGGCGTATTTTTCATGAACTTAATTCTCATATTTTATACGGCGCATGAAAAATACGCCGTCGTTTGTCACAGGCCTTATATCGCTAGACTTTCCTCACGCTTCAGCAGTGGCTACAGAAATACAGTAATACACAACCAACTACAGAAGCGGAACTGGGAAGGTATTTCCATTTTGACTGTAAAAATCCCAGCAGTTTACAGGTTTACCAGCAGTTTCTCTGTTTAAAACACCATGCCTACGCAACACTCTACTTTTTTACATTCAATTTAAGTGCAAGTTCGTGCTATTTCAGCTGTAGCCCCCAATCAATGAAGTCTATCTAGATTTACTTAATCGTGTCTATATATATAAGCTGGAAGATTTTTCCCTGATCATTGGAAGTTCTACATCTATCAGTCGACGACTCGGATGTATTCGCTAGATCCACAAATTCAAGATTGCTATAGATCGAGGTTATATAATTGTGTGCCTGGGGATTTGGTAGTTTTCCTTTGTTCGTCGACTACAGCCAAGCATGTTATGAAGTAGTAAAAAAAAATCATTACTCATTACTTTTTTACATTCCATTTAAGTGCTAGACTTGGATCAAGTCTGTACTTGATCCAAGTCTACTTAAGTGCATGTTCGTGCTGTTTCAGCTGTAGCCTCCAATCAATGAAGTCTATCTAGATTTACTTAATCGTGTCTATATATATAAGCTGGAACATTTTTCCCTGGTCATTGGAAGTTCTACATTTATTAGTCGACGACTCGGATGTATTCGCTAGATCCATAAATTCAAGATCGCTATATAGATCGAGGTTATATTATTGTGTGCCTGGGGATTTGGTAGTTTTCCTTTGTTCGTCAACTACAGCCAAGCATGTTAGAGTGCAGCGTAGACAGTGTTTTAAATAGAGCACAGTGAAAAAGATGGTAAACTGGCGAGGATAGTTTTGATAACGAAACACGGACGTTTCGAGCGAAGCCGTTCTTCAGAGTAAAATGCAATGAATTGAAACAAAACAGGGTTTAATAAAAACAAGCATGTTATACGCTGAAGTCGGTTTGAATAAGAGGAAGAAATCTGTTCGATCTAGTAGCTGCTACCCGCATCATACCTGCTCTGGACAACGCACTTTGACATTAAAGACACAATGGAATCACTGAACCTAAACATCACGAACACACGTGCCGAGCTATGCATGAAAGAGTAAAAAGAAACCCGATTAAACACGAGAAATAATATTCCTTGTTGCAACAAAAAAAAATCCACAATATTATATAGAGAATAAAAATAGGCGCACGTGGGGACTTAAAATGTTTTTTTTTAAAGTTTCCATATTCATTTCCCCGTAACTATATGGCCAATCGAAACACATGCTTGGGTATTTAAGAATGGTGAAGGTACCAGGAACCAAAAGGACAGAGCATTGTTTAAGACTTAAGTTTCTTCTTCTGTATATACAGAAGTGGACGGAACGAAAATTGAATGCAGAAGTCAACTCGACAAAGTTTTAAATCTTAAAACGTTTAGCCGTTCTTTTGACGTCGTATATATAACTATACATGAAGTATTGTTTTCAACGATAGCATTTGTTTCAAAATTAACGGGTCACAAGTGCCACCAAAAGCAAAGCAAAGCAAAGAAACAAACGTGTCGCTTTGAATACCATTAAACTTAAAATAAATTCGAGTGATTCTCTATCGTTGTATAAAGTTTACAAATATTTTGCCAAGATTTTGAAAGAAGATGTTACTTCCTAGTTAAATTAAACGACTTCTTTAGAAATTATTATTTAACAATTACCACTTCTATATTACAAAGAGCCTGAAGGCTTATGTCTACACGATACGCGAGTTGATGTATCTCATTCTGGTGTATCCAATTGTCTCTACACGAAACATTTCCAAAACTTAGTATTAGTTCAAATAATGTTGCAAAACGTTGTTTTGACTCCGTTGAGGAGATTGGATCGACCAGAATGACATTCCTATAATTAGGACATAATGTGTTTATAGATTGAATTTTAAATTAACACCGCTGATCTTAATCAACAGTATCTATAAAGTTCATCTTTGCTTATATAAATATACCTAATATATATATAATCATCAAGTATATACAATTATACATATATACACCTTAGTTCAGAAAGCAGCAAAAGTTTCATGTTTACAATACTGAGTAGCCTCTTTCCGTCACACGTATGCATGAGCGCATCTTAAAACATCTGTTACTATATAATTCCACAACGGTAATGTTTCGATCCAAATCGATTTTCTTCGCTTTAAAATTAACCGCACGACCTAATAGAGGGTTTCTTAGCAACCTTCTGTGATTAGTAAAAGCATTTTATTGTACTTCTTTTTATTATTATTAATTGGAAGGTAAGAACGGCGCTAAAAACCGCATTAAAAAAAGAATAGAACAGCTGTTTTTTAATGAACTGTTTCGAATAACAGACTCGGAGAAACCAAATAGCTTTACATGGGGAGAATAGAAGTATAGGGTTTTAAAATGAGCGGTAATGATCGTACGCCGTCTTGAGCAAAGCACAAAGCGTATACGACAAAGCGATCGGCCCTGGTTTGTTTCATGTAAACATGATAGAAAACTCTTATTGAAACCAAAGAACGCAAACTGGTGCCATAGTCTTAACCTAATCATGCATTTGCCTGGTACCCGATGGCCAAGACAAAGACGTTTGGGTTTGAGACGAAACCGAGGACCACCAATGCTTTATGCTGAATAATTCATGGCACATGGCACAAATATACTCATTAACAAAAGAGCAATCAATTTTCATAACTAACCCAGTTCCTATGTCGGTTTTAATAATATAGAATTCCCACCCCCTAAAATATCTAGTCACTACGTATAAATTTCTCTGTCTGGTGGTGGTGGTGGCATTTCTGGAAAAGTGGTTTCTTTCTTGAAGTTTGGAGGTGGTTGAATTTCAACAGGCTGAACATGGTCTCGATGGTCGTATAACAGCTGGTGATGGGGATGCCTTGATTAATAAGTTCGTTCAAAAGAGCATCAGCAAAGGCGTGATTTGCATTGTGCTCTGCCACGAGACTTGTGACGACTCAGTGATTTTTGAAAATAGCGATGAATTATTCACAAGTCGTCGGACCAACGTATTGTTTTCAAATACACTCGGAACATTCTTATTGGTGATACTCAGCAACGACAAAGACCCGACTACAGTGGACATTGTTATGCACGGGCTAGAGTCAGGACACCTGTTAAACTAGCCTCCACGGTATATAAAGCCCACGATCTACTACAGGTTCTTACAGTTGTTGTGCGAGACGCGTCCAAGAGGAGAACAACACTAAACCTTAAGAATCAGCTCAGGAGTTCGAACTTGTTGAAATCAAGATGCCTCACTCGTTTCTGGTCAAGAAAAAAGACTTCAAGAAAGCCTTAGCGGTGCAGTTTGCTGACCGAGGTAAGATGAGAGTTTTTGAGTCGTTACCCTAAGCCTTAACCGTAGAATTTTGAACCCCTCATGCACGCACACTTATTGTGCAGTGATCGTTCGCAGCGGAAAAACCCAAAAGATCGCGAAAAACCGTAAAACACCATTTACTCATTAAATTCGTGCGATTTTATGCCAATTAAAAAATAAAAACGTTGATAAGCCACTACGACCAACGAGCGTAAAATGCGAAGTTTCACTGCAAATATGCATGTTCAAAGAATAAAGCGGATATTACTAGACCTTATATTCTACTTGTGCTAACATTTGACGTATTTGGAGTACTCAAAGTTTGAAATGAGCGCGGTACAGCAGAATACAATAAACTGCTATTTAATTAGCACTATATATATTTGGTAAATAACGTTTTGTTCACGAGTAGTTGTTTAGTACAAATTAAAATCGGTGCATGTAAAACTTCTTGGGATCACGATTGAACGAATCGTTTTTTCACGGATATCGCAATTCGAATTTCGATGCCTGCATGTTAGTCGTAATTCTGTTATACTGAATTGGCTTATTAGCTGGGGATTAAGTCGCCTGAATATGACCTATACGGTCAAATCACGCCACCTCTGCATGGGCCGTACATTTCCAAGGTATACATACATTCGTTACATATCTATCAACAAATTCTGCAAGGAAAATGAAATCTTATATTTTACTCGAGTCACCTAAGGCATGATTGGGTACACACCAGAATTTAGATCGAGGTAGAAAACTGGTCACGTCTCTCGGTAGGACAGTATAGTTATAACTGTGGGCGTAATGTTTACACAACATGAAATAAGTTCACGAAAATATCATATATTTTGTCCACGGTGAAATTCACAAAACAACAGTGACCAATTAGCAGTCTGGTCAGGCCAATTTTAAGGTGTATTTGAAAAGTCTTCGAGATCAACGTTTTTAAGTTTAAATATTCAATTTGCATAATACTATATATAAATATATAATTTAACTAAACTACGATGTATAGAACACGGAACTGAGCTACGAGGACCTTAGAGGGTTAAATCTGGAGAGGTGACGCGTTAGGGATCGAATTTTGGGGAAACCGTTATTTTTTCTAAAAAAATCATTCAACAGAGATTGTATATACTATCTTGATGAATGAACTCTTACGTTAAGCATGATCGGGAGGGAACTACCAGACCAGAACGGCCCTTTGGAATTTCTTTCATGACTAAAAACATAAACAGGATGGTTGGATATACTAATTGAGTTAATATTACAAGACTACAAGTAGTTCTTAGTTTTTTATTTGGAAAAATAAGGAAATGGCAGTTTGGATTCAAGGCATGGTGCGAGCTAGGCGGCAATGGTTGAGAAGAGCCACGTGCAGTTGAATAGGCACCCACTGTGAGAGCCACATGGCAAGAACAATTACTCCTTGATTGCTCAATTGAAAGTATCAGTCGTTGGACGGAAGCCGCGAAATTTAAATTGACGATACGCACGAGCAGTAATAGAGCATGATTCGGCTCGCGTGCGACAAACTAACGGTTTTCCGAACATAACTTACGAATTTGAACTACCAAGCGAAAGTCGGGATCTTTTTTTTTAAATATTCAGTCAACGCCAACACTTAGAAATTTATATTTGAATTTTGTTGTACAAATTCAAAATATACTAAGGTTTGATATGCTGCCGAAACAGAGAACATAAGAGTCTTCTCTCTGACGAAGGGCCTTCACTCGAAACGTTAGACTCCTACGTTCTCTGATTCGGCAGTAAATCACACCTTTATACTATATTTCGATTGTTGTTTCAACACGGCCTACGCAGCATGCGACTTTTATTTCAGGTTTGAAACAGACCTTTCACTCTCAATTATTCATACTCAAAAGCTCTTCGGTAATTTTTACTAACATGCCCCGCAGTGCAAATGGCAATATTGGCCAGTTTCTACAAACTGCCTGTTAACGGAAATACTTTGCACGCATTATCAGATATGTGTATCTACTATAAATCATTCGTTGACAGTGAACAGGTTTGAATGTTGTAACGGTATAACGAAATGCTTAACTAAAAATGTTGATAGTTCAAGGAAGCGAAGTTTATACAGATTGCCGCGGTAATCTTGCATGACGAAGAGCTTTTCCTCGAAGCATAACTACGTCATATTTCTGCAGCAGACGATCTTTAAAATTTTTTTAAAGTATACACAAAAACACTTTCTGTTAGGCGCTCTATTTGTCTTTAATATATCACTTTCGGTAGATTAGCATTGTTGCTTTATAATTAACTGTATACTATTTCAATCATTAAATATATACAGTCTATTTGTCAACGACAACACGCGTATAAGAGCTTGTTTATATAGAAGCCAGTTACCCGGCCGGTCGGTAGAGCACTGTTTTTCCCACCGGAGTGTTTATATGTGACAGACAGGTAACTCGCCCTGGCGAGAGCTCGGCACTGGCAGCCGGGATCTCAGCAAGGCGGGATAAACATTTCCCCATATAAACACGTTTACCCGGGTAATTCGGCATAGCGGGATGAATTTTTTATATTCGTTACTTCATGTCACTTTCCTTGATGATAATCACCTCAAATATTACAACCTGCCAGGTAACTTGCTTTCATATAAACAGACCCTAAATTAGGGTAGACAATATTTCCCTACTCTACATTCTAGAGCAATAGACCTCTTGCACATGACGTCAAAACGGTCCATCTGGAGGACAACTTCAAAGTTCCGATGTTCAACATAGCGAATAATCAATGAAAATTTCGTTGTTTATAAGCATATTTGTCCTCCACCAAGGTTAGGGAATAAGTGCAAGTGGTCTATACACCAAAATAAAGCAACGATAGATTTAATCATAAGAGTGCCCAGTACACTGTTACGTAGGCAGTAAAGTAATATAAGCAAAGCAAAAATGTGGTAAACAGCCAAGATTTTTGCTCCGCTCAAAACGTCTATTTCGTTCCGAAAAATCTCGACAGTTCACCAGCTTTTCACCTTCCTGTCTTTAGTAAATATGAGAATTAAGTTCATGAAAAATACGCCGTCTGTAACCATTAAATACGGCAATTTCATTAAGTTCGACAGTGCCATTAAATACGACGAGCCCAGTCGTATAATACGACTCAAGTACGGCGTTGGTGCAGACGGCGTAGTATTCATGCGCCGAATAAAATGCTACATTATTTTACAATATGATAATACATTTTCTATTCACAATTCATGTTTGTAACATCCTTTCCAGACCTACGACTTGAGAACTGTAATTTATTCGATTTATTAAATACGCCGAAAATACGCCGTATAACTCAACAGGAACAATTTCAGAATTTGGGTCGACTATAATAGGTATTTTATACGGCGCATGAAAAATACACCGTTTGTCACAGGCCTTAGTCACTTCAACCAACACAAACAGTTTTTCTCAAGATGAGAAACGGACAACTCTCACATACCAGAAAATCTATATAACTACAACATCAAACCGGACGCTACTCTAGTTGAGAGGTGAATCTTTAAATAAAGGTCTTTGATAACCGCTAAAACGTCTTTGATGTCTTTTTAAGCAGCGTAGCGGTATTTTCACGAGTAATTCGAATAACTCGGTGTACTTTGTGTCGAAAACGAATATTTCGGTTACAGTTGAAAGTTTTTCAAGTAATTAAAGGAGTTGGTTTGACGGTGTTTTACAATCAGATTTTCCGTTTTCCATTTAGTGTTTCCCGTGGCAACAAACTACCTGCCATTTCCTACAGAAGTCCCGCAATTTCTCAGCATGCCCGCACCTTTTCCGGCCTACGCCTTCTTCCGTGAATACCCGGTACATTGGATGCCTCAAGTGGCGCACGTGGGTTCCCCGATCCCAGTCATCCGCGAGGTCATCCCGCAGGCCAAAGACGAGTCAGTGGTGAAAAAAGAGACTGGGACAGACAACGAAGAGAAGGGCCTGGAAAAGACGAAAGCCGGTTCGGAGGAGAACAGCGCTTTCAAGTGTCCGCACTGCAGTAAGGTGTTTACCCGATCGTGGAACTTCCATCGCCACGTGCTCATCCACAGTGGTCAAAAGCCTTACAAATGTCAAGTCTGTCCTAAAGCATTTGCCCTCGCGGCTCATCTCAAGATTCACAATCGTATCCACACTGGGGAAAAACCGTACACGTGTAACATCTGCCAACGTGGTTTCGCGCAGTTGACCAACCTTCAGAGACATATCCTAACTCACACTGGACAGAAGCCCCACAAGTGCACCTACTGTCCGAAAGCGTTCGTCAGTTCCAGTGACCTGCGGCGACATATCAGGATACATACGGGGGAACGACCTTACAAGTGTAAGCAATGTACAAAAGCGTTCACAACCTCGGGGAACCTCCAGTCTCATATCCTCACGCACACCGGCGAGAAACCGTACCAATGCAAGATCTGTAACTGGAAATTCATCTCGTCCAGTAACCTACGGACGCACATGCGCATTCACCACGCGGTCCACGCCAATCAACGAGACCTGGTGACGAGTAAGGGGAAAAAGAAAACGATCCCAAACCAAACCGAAGGCGTGACGGAGTTTTACGAGAAAGCTCGTATATAAACTGACACTAAATGAACAAAAAACCAGAATATCGTCACGAACTTGCATAGAATAACTTAGCCTAGAAAATAAACAATTACGGATTTTTCTTGTTTAGAACAATTCAGTAGGTTCCCACAATTAGGCCACATAAAAAGAAATTTAATTGTTTAGCGTCCCCGCCCGACCTGAAAAACGCCCAAACCTCCAAATATTTTTTTATTTTTCAATAAACCCTTCAAATTTAGTGTAAAAACTCTCAAAACAACATTTTACCTGTAGTATTAAAATGGCGATTAGCGCTTTGCAATCGCCGACGTACTTCATGTCCTGACGGGTGCATGACCTCGGAACCCATTCTCGTACCCAAACCCCTACATGTTCCACGCATGTTTCTGATGTTTCAGAGCGGATGGGAGCGGTGCCCCTGTATGGCTAAACCCACCTTCCTCCCTACCTGGAAAAATTGAAATGGATGGACGCTAAACAAGTAATCTTTTGTGTGTGGCCTTTTTTTGTCCTTTTTATGTATATAAGATTAGCTAAGTGTAAAAAACACGGTATGTACATATACTGCACGCGAAGTATTGAGATTTTTTTATTAGGAAACAAATACAAAGTCGAATTTCTTATTTATTGTACACAAAAATAAAGATGTTTTATTCAAATATAAAGTGTGTTGTCTGAAAAATCTGTCGGCAAAAAGTGACTTAGAATATAAGGAGCTCGATAGGAAAAGGCTATGAAAAATCAGAATTATTTTGCTCTAAAACATTTTGCAGTGTAGATATGTGCTTCAGTCTAGTTCCTTATACAGCCCTAGTATTAATAATTGATGGGAGAAAAATTCGTCCAATTTACGTAAAATTTCCGACCGATTTTCTCACCTTAAGGTGGCTCCCTATAGTTTCAATAAATACGCGCTATTTCATACGCTCATTATCCTAATGTTATTCACAAGTTTAAAAATTTGTTAGATAAATACTAAGTAGACCTTACTATAGCAGAACTATTGCAGATACAAAATATTTATCAAAAAGTTCAATTATTTGCTGTTACCATAGTAATAATGATGTTGGAATTTTAGTATATTTTCAAATATTGCATGATTGAAGCGGCATGTCTTCCGTTTGCTTCGGTGAAATTTCTTAAAAATTGCTGAGATGATAGATATTGTTGTAGAGAATATCCATGCAAAAAATGAAGGTAGGTTGTAGGGACAGATTTTTCGCTCTAAAAATCATCGATTTAAAAGAGTTCTGTCTTATGAAATTTTTTTAAAATTAAATATACTTTAGAACTTTTTATAAACTACTTATTTACAAAATTTTACCAAAATTCACCGAAGAAAACGTCTACAAATCTAACATCCATGTCGACGCGGTCATAGAATTTCGAAACGACAAGATCGCTATTTACGCATGCGTAGCGATACTATTTCTAGTCACCAGTCCCCTATTGAAATTACCGTAGGGAGCCACCTTAAAGTACCTATGAAACGAAAATTAAGTTTGTCTTATTTGAAAGAACACTTAAAATGATAGAGTAACATCTTTTGAAGTTTCTCATTTCCTTGCTTCGTTCTTGAGATATTTCAGTTTGTTTGAAATGTAAATTAAACATTTTGACGTCACATGTGCATAATCAGCTATCGGGGGTCAATTAGGTATCTTAGCGAAAATACAAAGCGCACCAACTGTGACGTCACATATTCTAGACTATCATTTCTACCCAGAACACAGATCAACAAACAAGATAGCATTTTGCGGGGTTTTGGCCAACTGTGAAGAACTGTCTTAGGGAGGGATTACATGGACCTGGCTAGCCCGGTTAGCCTGGGTAAACTGGGTAAACTAGGCTAACCCGCGTCCTATATGAATTGTATGTTTTTTCAACGTTTCGATTACGTAGCAAGCGGGCTAGCCGGTTAACCGGAATAAAAATGTCGATGTAATCGTTTCGTCCCGGCAAAGTGGGCTGAAAAACTATTGATCTCGCTTCGATACGCGTTCTTTTACTCGACTGTGTGAATAAATAGAAACTGTGTGAATAAATAGAAACTGTGTGAATAAATAGAACATCAAAACGTTGTTCGTGTGTTTCGTGATCATAGTGAACACTTAAAGGAGCAGTGTCACTCGCAAAGCCCACGCAATAATCACGCGCCAACTTGAAAAACTACAGCCTGTAGGTTTTCAAGTTTGTTGATCCAAGACGGCGGCCGCACTTGGCGGGGTGCATGGTGGAAGACGCGATAATTCAGGCCGAAAGAGAAAATACGAGGGATCAAATAGTTGTACGCAAAAAAGATGCACAAATGGTGACACTGCTCCTTTAATAAATTAATTAGTCTTTGTGAAGACCCTTTCGTGGGTTAGCTAAGACTATAACAATCTTTTTATTAACGATGGGCTTACAAAATAAATAATAGGCTAATTAGTGTAAAACTGAAGTAAAACTAACGTAACGTTGCCCTTATTTACTTGATAATTGCGAATTGCGAATCATCCACGTCAATTCAAAACCCATCCAGGCTAACCGGGCCACCCTGGTCCATGTAGTCACCCCCTATGTGACAAAAAATTTTTGGTTACATTTTAGATACGTAACTAATTTTGAATAAAAAAAAGTAAAAATTCAAACTAACCTTAGCTTATCGGTGGCTTCGTTTGTGACGTAGAATCTCAGTGGCTGTGAAACTGAACTCTTCTTTACAATCAGGACAAACGTAAATCTTCCTCAAACGAGCCAGGCTGCTCTCGCCAGGGTCGTTTTGCTTCTCCGTCTTTTTCACGTCCAAATGTTCACTCGTATTCACCTCAGTGCATTGCTTCTCGTGTTCTATCCTCTGAAGTACCGTTACGACCATCTTTGTCCCGCATACCCCGCATGTCCAGTGTTTTTGGATAAACTGCGCCGCGTTTGAAGCGGCCTCAGCGTCGACCTCACTTCGCAGATCATTGTAAGTGAAGTAATTTGTTACCATAACTCCTCCTTTGGTAGGATGTATTTTCAGACCTTTCTTAATACCCGGTATTGGAACACTCAGTGTACTACTAGAGTCCACGTCATCACCATGGTTACCAACATAAAGATGCTCGATATCCGATTGAAGTAAGCGTTTGATTGTGTAGCTGACATTGCTATCTAGGAATTCTGATAGCTTACTCGACAAGGCGTACTCTAGGTACTCCATATCCTCGTCGTCCCCTCGTATCCCTTCTATCTTCCTCTTCAACAGCGTATCCCAAGTTGTCCTCAACTGAATCACCGACGCGACAGTCTTCTGCGCACTCTCAGCATCCGGGATTCCAAGCTCGATCCAATCATCCACGACAAGGCGTGTACAGTCGGCGTTCGAGTCCACGCTACTACCGAACAGCAGTAGCGTCTGAAGCGCAGGCACGCGCATGACATTCATGATGTAAGCTTTCCTGGTCTCCAAGAGTGAAACATACGACATCATTTCGTGATCGTTTCGGCAACCTTCGACACTATGTCGGGAACCCGTCGGTTTGTGCTCGTTTGTATGACATAGCAAGTCAGGCTGACTGACAAACACACATGTAGGATGAAGCATTAGGAATTGTTTAGTGTTGGCGTGAAAGACATGTTCTGTGACATTCTTGGACACATTATGTTCATCGGCAATAGTCAACTGTGGATAGAGACCGCAACACAAGATAATCTTTAATAAATTCAAGTCCCTCAGAGTAAAAGAACGTCTCAACGTTGAATTGCCTTGCAGTTTATCTAAATCGTGTGTTAACTTGAACTCCATGTCACGTACATCTACTTCTGTCTCCTCGTCATCGCTCTCTGTCCCGTGTTGTTCCAACTTCAACATCTTTGGTCGTCGTGGTCCCTTCAAGTGCTCTCTCTTGAGTTTCCGCAGTTTGTGCTGGTTCTCGCGTTTCCTCTCGCGGGAAATGTGCCCCTTGCGTTCCACTAGACCGTGGTCGTGTAGCAACTCCTCGAATTGTTCCTTCAGTTTCACCATTTCGTAGAAGCGCTGTTCTTCGAGGCCACGTCGTCGGCACCACTTTCTGCTCGACGAGCTCTTGCTCTTTGCGTGCAGCCACTCATCGAACGCGTTGAGCAAAGTGAACGGATCGCCATGCTCCGAGTCTAGCAACTGACGCGTGTTCATCACATCCGGGTCATTGGTGAAGCGCCGTGTGAAGGGGGACTGGACGCTCATTGCAGCAGCAATTGTTATAACTGGATCAATCATGTGAAACACAGAACCCATTATTAACATCTTACCTGTATAAACAAAAAAAAATAGTATCAATAGATGACTCCTCTGCATAGAACACTGACCTATATGACTAGACTGCGAGTCCTGTCCAAAAAATGACCAAACAAAGATGGCGGAAATATGGCTCATTTCTCGCATGGTGGCGACCACTGATCATATTCTGTGTGATATATGACTGTGGGCTCAGCCGTGCCCGCAGGCCGATCAATTTAGTCATAAATTAATTTATGAAAAAGTCAGCGGGTACTACTATGGAAAAAATTAGGACCCATTAACCGCCATCTTGGATTAGTCACTTCAGTCATTAGTCATTGATCAGTCGTTATTATTTAAAGTGAAGTCAGGATTTTCGTATATCACTTCGGATTCAGTCCAATACGCTGTCTGTTACCTTTTGACTGCGAAGGGAACAGTTAATATTAGGGACTTTACTTTAAAGGGACTGTGCAGCGTACCACGTGACTATCCAATGACTTGAAAAACATTAATTTTTCCAAGCAAACAAACATGTCGTCCGCGTCCTACACGTGCTGGTTTATGCCAATGCATGGGAAGTTAACAAAAATATAGAACTAAAATACCTCTTTTATAAGACTGTCATCATCGTTATCTTCCGAATTTTCCGAAACATCCCCAGAAATTACACTAAGCGAACTTCTGCGCCCATGTTTTTGGAGCAGCGGACTGATGGTCACGTCGTACGCTGCACAGTGCCTTTAAGATACACGACGCAGCAAGCTCGATGAGGCGCCTTAAAAAGAAATAATTCTTAATGAAAACAAAGAGAATGAATAATTTGTAATCCCAAGAGTATATATCAATACCGTCCTCGTTCTTTAAACAACGCCACGCTCAGCATTTTTACGTCTTCAGAACGACGCGAACACGGTGAGAAGTGAGAACTGTTTCTTAACGTTGACTTCAGCTCAGACACTACAGCTGTTTTAGCAAGAACTGGAGCGTCTTGAAAGTCATTAAACAGCTTAAACATGAAATACGGCAGTTAATTTACCGTGTCTTCTTTTAAATGCATTGCTTTTTAACACTTTTAAGGTCGCGTGGTAGATCTTAAAGTCCCTAATAGGGCAAATGAAAGCGACTTAATATAGCTGAATTAAAAGTAGCGTGCTGCGTAGGCAGTGTAGAAACAACAATCGAAATATAGCAAGGTTAGATATACTGCCGAAACAGAGAACGTAGGAGTCTAACATTTCGAGCGAAGGCCCTTCTCTCTGACGAAGGGCCTTCGCTCGAAACGTTAGACTCCTACGTTCTCTGTTTCGGCAGTATATCTAACCTTAATAATTGTCAGTTGTTTGCTGTACAAGCTGTGTTAGTTAGTAATACTCAGAAAAACTCTGAGCTCTAAGCGGGACTCGATCCGACAACCTTCTGAATGCTAGCCAGACGCTCTAACCATTGAGCCACTAGAACTCGGATAGCCGAGCAAGGTTAATTAAGGTACTTATACCTTAGACTGTGCCTAGTCCTCCAGGAACGAGTCTTAACCGCTCGGTTACAAGTACTTGTTGGTCTACAAGTCGCGTTGTAACAGTAAGTTTCCAGTTAAACACTGTTAGTTAGTTCCAGAAATTGCAGCTTGATGTTAGTAATAATTGTCAGTTGTTTGCTGTACAAGCTGTGTTAGTA